>CM062808.1:951782119-952257309 GCA_031772625.1 Pinus tabuliformis | reverse complement strand
ATATATATATATATATATATATATATATATATATATATATATATATATACATATACATATACACACACACACACACACACACACACACATATATATATATACAGATATATAATGCTAATCTAGAAAAAATTGTGGAGATGAGAAAGACTCCCATCAACTTCACTAAGGTATGTTTGAGTATGTTTATATTTGGTTATCTAACATGGTATGTTTGTAGGAAGAAGATCATAAATGACAAGAAAAATAGTGGATTACAATTCACGTGCGTTATCGGGAAAACTAGTGTCCACTCAGAGCTGCTAGTCCCACTAAGATGGGTAGCTATCTTAGAAACAAACAAACTAAAGCTATTTATGTTTTCCTTTATGAGAGATAGATGAGAGAGAATCAAAGAGTACCAACCTCAGTCTTTCGCTTGGCTCCTTGCTCATTTCCTCCCTCCTTTGACAGAGCTTCGCCACTCCTTCCTTACTTGTCTCACTTCAAATAACACCTGTAGAGTCAAAGCAGAATAATACCATCAAAGCATAGAGATATATCAATACAAGATTCAGAGACATACAAGAATATGGAGGAAAAATCAAATAGCTTTATTGATAGAAGTAGTAGAAGAGAGGATTACAACCCATTGGTCTGACCCAGTGCCATCCTCCCAGCATGAAAGCCCTCTTCACCTCATGAAAAGCTTAGATCACCCAACAATACAATGTTGCACAGAGAAACCAACAACACTTCCTTACAAAATACAAAATTCGAGCCTCTTGGATCTCTAGGATGAGGGATCCATATATAGATATTTGCAAGTGGGTGAGTCAACTTTTGGGATTTTGATTAGTGTCTTCTCTATGATAGTTCTTGGTTCCACTTGGAGATTTCATGATCTCTTACTCATCCCTGGGCAAATTCAGAGAGGCAAGTGTCAAATGGGTAGTTTCTAGAAGATTCTATGGGTTCCCATCTAGCCAACTGCCTCTCCCATTTGTCTACTCTCACTCATCGCACCCTATAGAAGGGCTTTTTAGTATGCATCACAATTTTTGCATGTGGTAGGTGAGATGCATCGCACCCTTGGCACTGAGCAATCTGTATGGTCTAGTTTTGACTAGTTCTGAGTAGTTTTTCATGGAGAACTTTTGGGAGATGATGTAATTAGTTGACCTTGTTCCTTTAGGGTATGAAACACACTTTTAGGGGCTTAGAAGCACTTGGTTTATGGACATATGAGATTGGGGTTGCACTGCCCAAATATGTCTATAACAGTTGCCCCCTAAAGCATGAGGTTGTAAATCTTTTGATGTCAGGTGAAATGCTTTATCATGAGGATCCGAGGTTTTTGAACTAGAAGGTGACCTGTAATAAGATACAATAAAATACATTATCTTCATAATATTTTCATGACCTAGCTGAGGTGGGCATTCCCATGCTTAGCTTTATAAATTCATTCTCATGTACATAGGACAGATAATCGTCTGTGTGGCAGACTGATGATTCTGGTAGAGCCATTATCCCTTAGCTTGGATGATTATCTGTGCAGCTATGATGTACATTTGATGTCTTTATTTTCCTGAATATATCGCAGCCCGGATGGATGAAACTAGATCTAGGGTCTTCAAACTCGTTCAATCTTCACCCAAAGTACAAGTTGATCCATGTGAAAAGATGTTCTGGTGTCGAACATGGAAAGACATTGCCTTGCTCTATAATTTTCCCTTCGGGCAAACCTGTCGCTATGTTTTAACGAGCCTAGTGATAGTGAAACTCGCTCTTGTCTGCATGGACAAGTTTGTCGCTATTTTTTTAACGAGTTTAAAAACAAAGATAGCTCGATCCTTTTCAATTTTAGAGAGTCTAAAAAGAGACAGAAAGGAAACTCCAGTATTCATTTTTCATAGTATAATCCCTTAAGTCTAAAAAAGTATAAAATAATATGAAAGGAATTACTTTTCGATAGTTTTAACGAGCCGAACAAGACAAGCGCTTGATCTTTTTGTGTAATGATCCCTCATGTTCAAAAAGATTAAAATCTAGAGGAGGGATGACACTTCCAATCACTTTAATGAGCTGGAGAGGTCAATTGCTCGGCAATATTTTCATATTTTATGAGTCAAATGAAAGAAGCTTAAAGGGGACTCGTTTTTTTGAGGAACGAGTGATGTTTTTGGATAGCAGTTGGTTCCAGGTAAGGTTTGGAACTTTTCAATCATGGCAGTGTAAAGAAGGTGCCTAATAGAATCACTCGTCACAGCTGTTCCTCAAAAGGGGTTAACAATCAAATGGAGGTGCATGATCAACTAAAAAAGAGTAGAGGTGATGGTAAGAACACAACCAAGGTTTAAAAGCTGATAATTATTCGATCGCAATGGTTATTTACCGAAAGTGGGTTCATTTTTTTTTTATGAGCTTAAACTCTGGTGGAACATATGCTCATTGCTAGGTTTACTTTTAACGAGCTTGAACTTCGCTTAAAACTACTCGTGTTTGGTTTCATGTTTAAACAAGCTCAAAATGAAAAACTATGCTTGTTATAAGTTCGCATGCCCCCAACATAATGACGCAAATTGAGGTGCACGCCCCCCAAGCTTCATTGCATTCAATGCGGTGGTTGGAATGAAGGTTTACCTTGGAGATCTTTGAAAGACTCGACTTGGATTTTACGAGATTGTAATCAAAGACTCAATTTGGAAAGGGAGTTGTTTCATTTTTTAATGAGGTTGACATAGGATAGGAACTGTCCCCGGAATCCACCGTATTTACAGTTTTTGATAGAAAATAAAAAACTGAAGGATGATTAAGGTCACTGGAATAATCTTCGTGGTAATACAAAAGATGGGAACGATGGTGGTGATCTTCCCATGGTGCCTCTCCTATCGTCATTGACTGAATGATTCCTTCGTCTATAGAATGTGCATGCGACCAAGGATCTGAATAGGTACCATATTCCTTAGACCTATCTATCCAAACACTCGATGAGCGTTGATTTGGGTTTGCCTCCTAGGCCAAGAAAATTGATTGCTACAATATTTCTGTTGGGCTTGGGGGCAATACCTGGCAATGATCCATGCTGACAAAATGTTTGGGAATCTTCTTAATCTTTTATATATAGAAGATATCATATTACAGGTTTCCACCGTGGCCACTTCTACGAGATTACTCGGAGGCAGTAGGGAAAAAGTACCCATTAAAGTAGGGTCTTTTAGGAGGCTTATTCGGATATTTTGAAGCGAATGAGAGCTTCCGTGGATCATTGGAATGCTTCCCGTAACTTGTGAACTGTTGGGGAGGAAGGTTTTTTGATCAACGATTGTAATTCCCCCTTGAAAAGGAAATGCAATCTTTCTAAAGTATGTTGACACAACTGCAGCCATAACATAAATCCAGGGCCTTGCCAGTAGGATATTGTAATTGAGGTTTCCATCGACAACTTCGACGTCAATTTCTACTATTTTGCCCCCCAGTTCAACCTGCAAGTTACTTAAAATCCCATACAAGGTGTGTGTTTTTCCACTGAATTCTTTTAATGTCGTTGACGATCCCGACAAGGGTGGTGAGCCTAAAGTTTTCCAACAACTCATTGACATAATGCATGTAGATGCCCCCTCATCAATAATTGTTCAATGAACAGTTTTGTTGAGGGCTTTCACTTGGATGAGGAAAGCGAGTTGAGCCGGTAACTGAGGTTCATATCCTTTATGATTAAAGGCCACAAGATTGGAATCCGCTGGGTCAATCCCACCTATTGCTGATAATAGAGCCTGCTTTTGGGAGGGGAAATTTTGCAGTACTTCAAGTGTCGACATAGCGGATGGCGATTGGGCCAAATCCTCTACTATATTATAATTCTGTGCTGCTCGGGCATGAGGATTAAATGTCGATTTGTGTACTACTCCCTTTGGCGGCTTTATTGTTAGCTCAGGAATGATGGGTGGCACAACTTCGGTTGAAGTTGTTGTCGAACTACTAGGTTGATCTGCAGCCTTGTTGTTCGATAGCTATGGATTCCCATAATCTTTATTCCTTGTCGATATCAAAGATTCATTTTGTTGTTTCGATATGGACAACATAAGCACTTGGGATCGAGAAGCATTTTCGCAAGCAACCAGATTGGTTTCTGGGTTTGGAAACAAATCAGCCAATACTACTGAGGTTTTTGAACTCTCAAAGAATTTCTTAATCTCATCTTTATATGGACAGTCCTTCATCCAATGGTCTTCATCACATATGTGACATGCCAAAGGAGGTTTCTTTTGCCCAGAAGGGCTTGCATAAGACTTTTCAGGAGATGAATCATCATGTTTCTTCTTTTTGCTTTTCCCTTTCTTCTTGCCCGCTGGTTGCTTCGGTTCTTTTCCTTTGTCGGTCGACACAGCATTAACCTCTGAGGCAAGAAGTTCTTCACTTGCATTTTGACTAGAAACCGTACAGGCTTTCTTAGATGTAGCCTTTGCGGTTTTCGTGCTGGTCGTACCTATCACGCCATCGCTAGCATGAGAGTCTTTGCTTGATTTAGGAGGAGGAGGAATTGAAAACTCTGGTTTAGGAGCATCAAGGATTTTGTCATAGAGCATGCCAGGCTGAGTATAGATCAAGTGTAGATATTGCACATGAGAAATTACTTGCTCTTCAGTGACAACTCCCCCCTTAGCCACATCTTCTGTAATAGAAGGTAACAATGACTTAATAAACCATTCAGCTAGCAGTTGATCAGGAACATATGTTTTTACCATTCGATGACGATGTTGCCACTCATGAATATGATCAGATATGTGAGTGGTTGTCGTCTGCTTAAAATTGGTAAGAAGCTCCGTTCCTGTTTTGTACCTTATTGGTAATTGAAAATGGGTTAAAAATGTGGTGGCAAGGGCGCTAAAGTTATCGAATGAAGCTCTAGGCAATTCGATGTACCATTTTTTTGCTGGACTAGTTAAAGTTCGTTGAAAAAGGTGAAGCCTAATCGAATCATTATTGAGAGTGTTGGATGAACACCACAGATGAAAGGTCATCACATGATTTGACGGATCTTCACCTGTATTTCCATTGAATTTAGGAATATCTGATGGAAGTTTATGAGGAATCACCGGCCACCAAGGGCGTAAGCAATTGGATCATTTGTTAGCCGATTCAGATTTGGTAATTCTAAAGTTGCAACGAAAGGAAAATGTTGATTCAAGTTTGGCAAAGCATACCCATGATAAGATGGGATCCCCTAAGCAGTGGGTCTTTGCATACCAGCATAATGTATTTGATGCTGATAACTTTGATAAGGTTGATGGGTATAACCATTATGATATGATTGGTGGTGACCGTTTTGAATATACAACTGCTCATTACCCGCAAAGCTTTGTTGCTCAAGTCCTCGGTAAGCTTGCTAGAATTGCGGTTGTTGATATTGCACTAGCCATGGCTGTGAAGCCATTCGCTGCTGTCGAATACTGGATGTTTGACCAAGATGAGAGGTGATAGTACCTGTTTGAGCCTGAGTCACTCCAGTTAAGGAGCCACTAATCGACAATTATGGTTGTGTTGTGGAGACAAGAGGCTATTGTATTACGACCTGAGAGAATTGAGGTTGACATACAACAGGCAGCGCTTGTACATGCGACACCGTCACAATAGCCGGTGTAGTGGGAATATTTGACACAGGTAGATTTGGTTGCATTGAATATACAACTCTTGGTTGTTGAGGCAGTATTGGCACCCAACCACTGGATGCAATTCTAGCTTGACCTAAATTCTGTTGTGAACTCTCATATGGTTGTTCTCCTAGAGGGAACAATGAAAAGGCACAATGCCCCCCATATGGCAGCAATCCAGCGTTCAAAGGGAAAATTGGCCTTTGGAGACTAGACTGCCAAATTCATACTGTTGTGAAGGATTAATTTGTTGAGACTCAACATAAGAAATTCCAGATAATGTTTTAGATGAACAAATAGGAACAGACCATACTATCGAAACAGTCCCTAAGTGGACTCCTTATAGTGGTTGAGAAATAGTTGAGACAGATGGTACACCAGTGAACATTGTCAGAGTGGCGGCAGGAGGTTCTGCTACTGCTGTATCGGATGACACAGTCCTAGATGTCGATGGTTGTTCAGACATATCAAGTCTACCCAAGAGATTTCCTAGTGATTCTACAGGAACTTACGATGAAGGGAGACTAACTTATGTAGTAGAAGGATATAGGTGGATCATAGTTCCAAAATGCAATGGAATACTGGATGGAAGATCCTCCACAATTTCTTCTATAGCAATCAATCCAGGTGGAAGAGGTAGACCGTCAGGTCCGTAAAATATTTCTAGTGCCGAAGAAGGTAAATACTCTACAGTGAGAGATGCTGGAGGGGCGACACCTTCTGAATTAGCCATAGATGGAGCTAGTTTAGGAATAGAAGTGTTTGTCATTACACTAGGATCAGTTCTATTGTCCTCTTGTAACTATGGAACTTCTTCTATAGAGGCAGGGATACCAGAAATAGTTGGAGTAACTGGACTCTCTAAGGAAGTTGAAACACAAGTTTCAAATAAACAAGGAGACTTTGGCCCAGTTAAACGCGATCGCTTAGCTCAAAATGGTTTCTTTTCTGGAGTCAAAGATAGTTGACTCGTTAGTCTCTAGGAATGACGGGGTTTTGATTGACTTTCCTACACGATTGCGGATTACTTGATCAACTCAAAATAAAAAGGGGAAAATGTGATTTCGAATTAAATGAATTTTATGACACTTTGACACAACTTCCTTTTTCAATTTTTAAGAGTCGAGAAAAAGCTAAAGATGATGCTAGTCGCCTTCGATTTTTAATGAGCTTGAAGTGACAAGTTCTCAGATGAACCTTTTCTTTTAAGGAGTCTGAAAAGGAATGAAAGTGAATACTCTAGAAATCTAGACAAAGGGATTACCAAACCAATCGCAAAACTGCAGAATACTTTTTATGGTATGACAGTCAATCTTCCTGAATGTTGTGTTCAGTGCATTGCGATTGATAGGGCGGCAGACATGGATTCCTAAGGATAAAGGATATAGCCTATTGTAGTCTCCCAATATATACTCAAAGGTACGTGGGAGCACAAGTTCGTACTGACACTCGTCATCTCAAAGAGGAGGAATCACCCAACATATGATGAAAGTGATAGTTACCAGGCTTTACGATGCTAGAACACGTCTCTAACCTAGACTTCTAGATGTTGTGCGTTAGGTTCCAAAGCATTTTTATGTTCATTGAAATTTATTTTACAGTTGATATTTATTAAGAAGTTTGCCTTTAAGGTTCACCGCTGATGTAGATATACAATTCCTAAATGTGTAATCTAAGATGATAAATAGTCGTTTACTTTCTTTTTGCAATGAAAATCCTAGCTACTAAGGAAAGAGAAGTAAAATCCTTTCAACATAGAGAAGACAGCACACACTAAGATGCAATATCCTAAATCAATTTCCATAAGCAGTCTAAATGCAAATGCACATGCATGTATTTGTTTTCTGCTTTCTTAATGTGTGAATGACAAAAAGAATGCTAGGGATAAATCTGAATTATTTTTCTTTCAAAGAGACAATACTAACAATTTTCTTTTCAAAAACAAAAGGAGGACTAAGATGACACTTTGCAATTTTAAATTTTAAATTTATTTCGACACTTGAAATACTATTAATTCAAATCAAATACAATGGCAAAAGTGTAATCGACCTTCAAAAGACGAAGACTCTTTTCTTTGACTGAAAATGACACTTTCAAACCAAAAGATGATAGTTTGATTAAGCTACTATTTGCAAAAGAGAACTGTAAATGACGAAAAATACATAAAAGACATTCACAATTCTTTATCAATGGAGGATGAATAATGCAAAGGAAGGGAGTTTCAATAGAGATATATAAACAAAGACAGTAAAACTACTGAATACAGCTGAAGACAATGAAGAGAAAAATAGAATATGGAGGAAAAAACAGTCTTACCTGATCATCGCACCTATAACACAGGGAAACAGGGATGCATTTCACCTACAACACACGGGAGGTGCGATGCATCTAGACTGCTAATGAGAGATAGTGCGATGATCTAGGGACGTGACTGAGCTTGTTTTTTCTCACAGTTTGTAGCTAAGTTCAAGGGTTTAGGCTGAGCTAATGATATGTAGTAAACACAAAGTATAGGGGCTGATCTAATGAGGTTACTTGAGCTACCACCAGGAAACTTAGGATGTTTGCAAGTCAATTGTTCAATTCATAAACAAACCCAGAGATTGACTGAAGCAGCGTTGATCTACTTTGCACTTGCATAGCAAATGCAGTTCAAAGGCTAGTTGGCTTAACTTCAAGCTCTATCTGTAGTTTATAAAGCAAACAAATAGAAACAAGCAAACAAACTATTCAATCCCCAGTGGAGTCACCATTTTGTTATCAGGAAAACTAGTGTCCATTCAGAGCTTCTAGTCCCACTAAGATGGGTAGCAATCTTAGAAACAAACAAACTAAAGTTACTTATGTTTTCCTTTATGAGAGATAGATGAGAGAGAAGCAGAGAGTACCAACCTCAGTCTTTTGCTTGGCTCCTTGCTCATTTCCTCTCTCCTTTGACAGAGCTTTGCCACTCCTTCCTTACTTGTCCTGCTTCAAAGAACACCTGTAGAGGCAAAGCAGCATAATACCATCAAAGGATAGAGATCTATAACCATAAACAATATAGGATCAGGTGTATATTAACATACAAATGCATATATCAATATAAAATTAAGAGACATACAAGAATATGGAGGAAAACTAAAATAGCTTTATTGATAGAAGTAGTAGAAGAGAGGATTACAACCCATTGGTCTAACCCAACGCCATCCTCCCAGAATGAAAGCCCTCTTCACCTCATGAAAAGCTTAGATCACCCAACAATACAATATTGCACAGAGAAACCAATAGCACTTCCTTACAAAATATAAAATTCCAGCTTCTTGGATCTTTAGGATGAGGGATCCATATATAGATATTTGTAGGTGGGTGAGTCAGCTTCTGGGATTTTGATTAGTGTCTTCTCTGTGATAGTTCTTGGATCCACTTGGAGATTTCATGATCTCTTACTCATCCCTGGGCGAATTCAGAGAGGCAAGTGTCAAATGGGTAGTTTCTAGAAGATTCTATGGGTTTCCACCTAGCCATCTGCCTTTGCCATTTGTCTGCTCTCACTCATCGCACCCTACAGAAGGGATTTTTAGTATGCATCACACTTTTTTCATGTGGTAGGTGAGATGCATTGCACCCTTAGCACTGAGCAATCTGTATGGTCCAGTTTTGACCAGTTCTGAGTAGGTTTTCATGGAGAACTTCTGGGAGATGATGTAATCAACTGTCCTTGTTCCTTTAGGGTATGAAACAACACTTTTAGGGGCTTAGAAGCCCTTGGTTTATGGACATATGAGATTGGGGTTGCAGTGCCCAAATATTTCTATAACAACGTGACTCTCCTTATGGATCAGATGAGCAACAAATAAATGAGTACTCCCTTGACATAACAGACACCTTGAGGAGTTTAAAGGCATTATTTAGAAGTTGTAAAGTGGATAATCACAAAATCATTCTGTCACACAAAAGACTTGCCAAAGCTTAGGAAAAACAAGAAGAGGTCATTGCATTCATCCTTCAGAGTTTATCATATTTGTAGAGACAGGGCCAACCATGGATCAATTATGGAAAGAAGGAAAGGAAAAATGTGGCATATGGTAGCAGGTCTCATGGAGGGCATAGGTTGGATAAGGATGATACAGTAAGAGGTGGTAGATGGAAAAATACACTTGACATAAGAGGTAGTGGTTATGGATTCTATTCTAATTATGGATCAAAGAGACAACATGGTCATCATCACTATCATCCTTACAGGAGGAGTGAGAAGAAGTACTTTCTAGATGAGATCAAGAAATCTAAACCTCCTACTATTGATGGAGAGTTGAAGAAAATGGAAGATGCAAAAGCATGGCTACTTAGGATGAATAAGTTATTTGAGTTGTATGACTATACTGAGAATATGAAAGCTAGGATAACCATTTTCAGTCTCAAAGAGAAAGTAGACATCTAGTGGGAAATGTGAACCATGTCAGAGGTATTGATTTATGGTAGCATCGGATGTGCTCTAAGTCTCAAATTTTGTAGGGAGGCTTAGACACATGCATTCTCCAATACTTAGAAATCATTTTGGAAAATTCCACTTGCAGATAGTTTTATTAAAATAATTAATGATTTTTAATGGGAACCTAAGTCTAAACTTAGGAAATTAAAATAATTAAAGGGTATTAATATAAACTGTGGGTGAAACTTATAGAAGAAGGCAGAGATCAAGTCAATATGATCCTAGACATTGATTAGAATCTAATATGGGCTCTTGATTGATCAATGAGAGGATTACAAGAGAGGGTTTGATGGGCTCTTGGAGAAGACACATAGAGAGAGATCAGAAGTTTGATTTTATGAAGTAGAGCAGTTTCTAGAGAGATTTTCAATAGTGATATTTTGCACTGAGGGGCAGAGATAGTATCTGGAAGAGGGAAGTTTTCCTGTGCTAGAGAGTACAAGGCAGAGAGGGTAGAATGACATCCAGAGAGAGGTTGATGCTGGCCCAAGCAGAGCTAACATAGTGGCAACGTAGAGCCTAGAGGTAGATCAAATTCCTGCTGAGGAAATCGATTTTTCTGGGTAACGGAGAATCTAGAGGAAGAGAAACATAGTCCCTAGTTGAGGTGATGAAAAGAATGTGCAGGGTTGACACAGAGGCTGACACAGAAGGGACACAGAGCTTCCTTCCAGTGATATTAGTGTCATATTCATCTAGTGACAAGGTGAGATCGTCTCACTATTTGGTTTTTCTAGTTTCTCTCTGTATCTGATAGCTAGTTGGTATTCCAATGAATTGTACTGAGGTTTACTACTACATAATAATAAAAGCATCAGAGCTGTTGCACGGATTTTCTCACATTCGGTTTTTCTGGGGACATTTGTCCAAAAATAATTGTGTCATTGTGTTGTATATTTTTCTTGTTCACTTTCTTGTTTCAACATATTATTTTAAATAATGAATGTTGAAATTGTATCTACTTTGATATTTACCATAGAACACAATAAATAACTTGTATGGATTAACAATTAGGAGAAGTAACATTAGGTTGCTGCAGTAGGGATTCCAGGTTTAGGAATTTTCACAAGAGGCATCAAGACAAAGGAGTTGAGTTGGAATGATGATAAGGTTCCAGTATTTAGCTCAAAAATAAAATTTCTCAGAATCTCTCAAAACCTAAGTGACTATGCCCGTTTCTGTGAAACAATACCAACGCAACTCGTTTACTGAAAACCAAGTTTGTACGAGGAAGATATTGCATTTTTTCCACTTTGCCAAACAATGGAATTTTTGAAAAAACCTATACAATCACTACACAGTCAGTAGTCCGTACTGTTGACATGGAAAATGATTGTGAAGGGTCAAAGGTTAGTTAACATCCAATCAGATTATGCCAAGTGTCAAGTTTTGGTTGGTTTGCAGGTGTTGTGACGTGGCATGTTTCTATTGGTTGGGAATGGACCAATGAGGAGGGGACAAGTGGCAAGCCTGGAGGCCACCATGTGTCCCTCCCCAAAGGAACACATATATTGGCACGCAGTAAAATTTTATGGCAGATCGGGGGTTCGAACCCGAGACTTGCACCATACAAACCACATGACATACTGTTATACCATCGCATCGTGACTTAACTATTATAGGTCACTGCATATATTTATTGTTTAATGTGTTTGCAGTTCGGAGTTAGGAGGGAGCCAGCCTGCAGGCCAGCCCCATCCCATGTGAACACATCAACGTAACTCTGGCAGTAATGGCTAATGGCTACACCAGAACCGATGGCCATCATAAACTATAACCACAAACATAAACCACTCTCATGTGAATCGACCACCTAAATTGTGGATTAATGGTTACCACAACCGCGCTTAATGCGCTAACTACGGACTAGTACATAATTAACTCCGCTTAACATTAATTAACCTCCAATTTAATTCGGTGGAAATTTTGGTGGTACCTCCAATTTCGGCACTAACTCGATTTTTAGCAGAACTAACTAGAGTTACTCTAGTTTTAGAGGAGGTTTACTAGGGAAAACAATTTTGACCATAACTGGAGCAAAATTTGACCAAATGGAGATCAGAAAAAGGTGTTCCTAGCTGATTTGGGCATTCTTAGCACATTGAAGTAGGTTTTAGGGGATGTAGAGCATTATAAACAACATTTTTTTTTCCATATTGAGCTAATACAAAGGCCCAAGCCATGGAAGCTGGACCAAGGAGATGTAGCCCAGGAGGGGTGAACTCCTTCATCAAAACACTGTGTTAACTGTTCAAATTGATGGTTTGCTGTAGATTTTGATTGTTGTTCTTCAACACTTGTTTTTCATGTTATTTTGTTCATGAACTTAACATAAAAGTTGATAAATTTACGTGTTTTCATTCACAAACACCATAAGGGAACCTATGCATATGAAGCAATTAACAAGCATTTGTTTATAAATCTGAAGTTGAAGTTAGCACATCAAAACTAACATTCAATAATAGATCAAGTTGGCATTTGCGGCAAAGGTTATTTTCTTGATTTCTTGAGTTTTGTGCAAGTAGGGTTTTAATGGTTGCAAATTTGTGATGCTTACAAGGTTAAAGTTGCATAGAGGAGAAGGGAAACTATTGGTTGAAACTCCTGAGGTAATTCCCAGAAGAAGGATATCCAGAAGGCCACAATCTCCACCCAAAGTTCCAATCCCAGCTACACTTGAAGCACGCCAAGTTTTATCTTCAATTGAGATTGAGGAGGTACAAGTAGTACTAGAAGCTGAGCTTGAATCCAAAGCCATCATGTCTGGAGCAAGAGAGACTGAAGGTCTTTCAGAAGAGGAAGCATTCAAGAAATATTTCTATGAATTAACTAACATGGTTAGAGTCCTCTATGAAGAGAGGAATACTAGAATGACTGGAGAGATTTCCAAGCCTCCACATGGAGAGGGAAGCTCAGGAGACAAAAAAGATGAAAATAAGGATTCAAAGGGTAATAACGGAAAGCCCCTCCATATCCACCATCTTCATCTTCCTCATCATATTCATCATCCTCAACGTCTCAAACAACATCATCTTCCACTTCCACCACAAAAAATGCTAATACTCATTCAAAAACCTGAAAGGGAAAAAATCCCTTACTCAAATTGGACATTAAGTTTGAAATTCCCATGTATAATGGTGAGGTGAATGCAGAAAAGTTAGACAATTGGATTCAAAAATTGGAGGTTTATTGCAGAATTTAGAACCTTCAAGAAGATGACATAAAGATCCAATTGGCTTCATTGAGGACAGAAGGAGCATCATTAGTCTGCTGGGAAGAAAAGACTCAAGAGGAAATGTGAATTCATGGTAAGATATCCATTTCTTGGGTTGAATTTTTTTTTGCGATTAAAAGACAGTTTTATCCTTTAGTCTATATGCAAAAGGCATTATGAGTTGGCAAAATTTTAGGCAACTCAAGGTCCAAACAATTCAAGACTATACCCATAAGTTTAGGAAGAGGGATTTTTTGTTAGGAGTAAACTTGAATTCCCAAGATACATTGTTGAAATATATTGGGGGTTTGCATTCCTACTGAAAACATACTATCATACTATCCTTATGTTCAATCCAAGTAATTTGGATGAGGTATGTGTGCAAGCCACACACCTTGAAGCAAGGGGAAAGAACATTTAGGAAGAGGGTAGTAAGAAGAATCCATTCAAGGGTAAGGAGAAAGAGAAGGGTGGAAAATGGAAGGGAAAGAAGAATTCAAGTGTGAAGAAAGAAGGGAAGAAAACTATATGCAAACATTGTTCCAAAGCTAGGCATGATGAAACCCATTGTTGGAAATTACATCCCGAACTAAGGCCTATGAAACCAAACAATAACGGAAAACAAAAGATGACCGCTACCACACAACATGACCTTGGATCAGATTCTAGTGATCAGACCAAGATTCTAGCCATGGTTACAAAAAGAAAAGAATTTGTTGCAAGCACTAGTTCCTCACATAGTAAGAACAACACTTCAAATGAAGAATCAAGAATAGAATTGTTCCATGTAAGGGTAATTTCAAATCATACAAACTTTGATGCATTATTCGATAGTGGGTCACAATCAAACATAATTTCAGAAGACTTGGTCAAAAAGATTAACCTTGAAATTGTACCTCATCATAAGCCATATCCATTGGGTTGGATAACCAATAATGCATATTTACATGTTACAAGGAAATGCTTATTCAAGTTTGCCATTACTGAAAAGTTCATTGATGAAGTTGAGTTAGATGTAGTTCCACTTGAAATCTCAGGAATCATTTTTGGAAGTCCTTATTTGTATGATAGGAAAACAATATTTTATCGCCATGAGAATAAATACCTATTGCTCAAGAATGGAGTAGAGTATATTGTGAGAGCCCATCACAAATGTTAAACATTTCTTTGGTTAATTCCGGGCAGATGAAGAGACTAGTAAATGCAAGTAAACATTTTGTGCTTCACATGATGAAGAAAAATAATGATATTGATTATGAATCTTTTGAAGATTGTGATGAAAAATTAAAATCTGATTTGTTTGAGGTGGTAAGCAAGCATGGCAAGATGTTCCAGGAACCAAAGGGGTTACCTCTGAAGAGGGGAATTTAGCATGAGATACAATTGCAACAGGATGTTCCACTTCCAAACATTGGCACGTATCACATGTCGATTATGGAGATCATGGAAATCAAGAAGCAAATTCAAGAATTGATGAATAAAGGTATCATATGCCTATCTACTTCACCATGTGGTTTACCCATTGTCTTGGTGCCAAAGAAAGATGGGACTTGGCGCATGTGTGTGGGTTTCCGTGCACTGAAAAAAATAACGGTAAAGAATCATTATCCACTCCCAAGAATTGATGATTTTCTTGATCAATTGAGTTATGCAAAGTATTTCACTAAGTTATACTTACGAAGTGGTTATCATCAAGTTAGAATAGATGAAGAGGACGTTTGGAAAACCGCATTTAAAACTAAACCAGGATTGTTTGAGTGGATTATTATGCCTTTCGGTATTACAAATGCTCCAGCTACTTTCATGAGAGTTATGAATGATGTATTGAGACCATTTCTAGATGAATTTGTCATTGTTTACTTAGATGATATTCTCATATTCAGAAAATCCATAGATGAACATGTCATGCATGTAAACAAAGTACTTGATGTCATGGAAAAATAATAGTTGTTTTTAGAGACGTTGAAGTGTGAATTTGGCAAGACTTCTTTAATGTATTTGGCACACATTTTTGGAGGAGGTGAGATGGAGATATACCCCTCTAAGGTTGAGGTCATTCTGAATTGGCCCAAGCCCAATACAGTTATAGAGGTAAGAAGCTTCCTTGGGGTAGCACACTATTGGAGGAAATTTATTGCTAATTTTTCTTCCATTGTAGCTCCATTACATGCATTGACTAGTGTCAAGAAAGTATTCCATTGGGGAGATGTACGGTATAAAGCATTTGATACTTTAAAGAAAAATATTAGTTCAACACCGGTATTGGCTCTTCTAGATCTTTGACAACTAGTTGAGATTCAAACAGATGCTAGTGATTACGCCATGGGAGCAATTCTTATGCAACATGGTAATCCCATTTAATTTCATTCTAAAATTTTTAATGGTGATGTGACTAACTATCCCACTTATAAAAAGGAACTTTACACATTGGTACAAAGTGTCAAAAAATGAAAACACTACTTGATCGGGAAGGGGACCATTATCCATACCGACAATCAACCATTGCAGTACTTACAGTCACAGTCAAAGTTGCAGCAATCACGACACTTCAAATGGATGGGTTTTCTATGAGAATCTACAATAAGGTATCTGATATGATTTCTAGGCCTATTGTAAATCCATCTATTATACTCATACAAAATTTTGTTTTACATCAAAGTTACATTGAACAATATGCATATGATAATGAATTTCAAGATGTGTATGCAAGCTTGAGGCAAGGGAACCAAATTGAAGAGTTAGATTAACATGTACATAAAAGTTTGTTGTATCACTTGGGCAAGTTATGTATTCCACAAGGAGAAAGAAACGATATCATAATGGAGGCACACACTTCATTGATTGCTGGACACTTTGGTGTAGACAAGACAATAGTGAATCTCCAAAGGTATTGTTATTGGCAATGCATGTTTGATAATGTATCTCATTTCATTATAGAATGTTCTTTGTGTGCAAAACGTAAGCCTAGAAATAGGAAACTAGGATTGTAAACTCCACTTCTAGTACCTTCACGTCCATGGGAGAGTATCTCAATGGATTTTGTAGGAGGTCTTCCATTGTCAAGGAAAGGTCATGATTACCTGTATGCAATTGTAGACAAGTTTAGCAAGATGTGTATTCTAACACCATGTAAAAAGAAAATTATAGCTAAACAAACAAGTCATCTTTTCTTTCAAAATATTTGGGTTCATTTTCGTCTTCCTACTTCCATTGTAAGTGATCGAGATTCTCGATTTGTTGGGAATTTTTGGTCAAATTTGTGGGACATGTTGGACACTAAGTTGAAGAAGAGTCCAACATTTCATATGCAAATAGATGGAAAAACCAAGGTGGTCAACAGGACAATCATTCATCTTCTTAGAGGATATGGCAGCAAACATTCCAAGTTGTGGGATGAACAATTTCATTACATACAACATGCATACAACAAGGAAAAACATTCTTCCACAAACACATCACCATTTGAGGCATGTTTTGGGTACTTTCCAAGATCACCATTGGACTTCATCTTTGAGAAAGGTGTCGCCATTGATGGTCATGGTGCCATCGATAAGGCAAGGAAGTTCATTGATCAAATTCATTGATACATCACACAGTGCAGGAACAACTTGAAAGAAGTCAAAGCAGCTTCGAGGAAAGGCATGAAAAACATCGTATCGATCACAAATTTCAAGTTGGAGACAAAGTTGGTTATATATTAGCAAAGAAAGACTTCAAGGGGAAGGAAAAAAGCTAAGAAAACACATTATGGTCCTTTTAAAATTTTGGAAAAGATTGGTAACAATGCATTTAAGCTAGATTTGGCTCCTTATATGCAAATATACTCTGTTGTTAATGTTGAGAATTTGAGATTGTTTGAGCATACCTTAATTGATGATCAAGGAGAGCATGTTCAGCTACCATCAATATAGGATTTCTCGCTAGAATATCTTGATGAAATTCAGCAAGACCTCATACTTGACAGAAGAACCAGAACTTCAAAGAGAGGGAATGTCGAATACCTTATTTGGGACAAAAGCCTTCTAAGGCCAAACTTTTAGAAGGTGAGGGAGATGTACCCTCACCTGTTGAACAATTGATAATATCTTTTGGGGTCCAAAAGGCTTCGAGTGGGGAGAAATGATCGGTGCAGAGTATTTAGCTCAAAAATCAAAGCTCTTAGAATCGCTTGAAACCTGAATGAACACATCTGTCTCAGTGAAAATATCCCAATGCAACTTGTTTCACTAAAAATTGAGTTCATATGAGGGAGATATCGTGTTCTGTCCACTTTGCCAAACAGTGGAGTTTTTGAAAAAAAATGTACAGTCACTGCAAATTCAGCAGTCTGTACTGCTGACGTGGCAGATGACTAGGCAGGGTCAAAGGTCTATCAACATCCAATCATATCATGCCAAGTGTTATGTTTTGGTTGGTTTGCAGGTGTCGTGATGTGGCATGTTTCTATTGGTTGGGAATGGACCAATGAGGAGGGGACAAGTGGCAAGCCTAGAGGCCGCCATGTGTCCCTCCCCAAAGGACCACATATATCAACGCGTAGTAAAATTTTACCCGAGACCTGCGCCATACAAACCACATGACATACCATTATACCACTGCATCGTGACTTAACCGTTATAGGTCACTGCATATATTTATTGTTTAATATGTTTGTGGTTGGGGATTAGGAGGGAGACAGCCCGCGGGCCAACCCCCTCCCATGTGAACAAAACCAAATAACTTCGGCGTTAATGGCTAATGGATGTACAACAGAACCAGTGGCCAACATAAACTGTAACCACCAACATAAACCACTCTCATGAGACTCGACCACCTAAACTGTGTATTAACAGTTACCATAACCATGCTTAACATGCTAACTACATATTAGTCCGTAATTAACTCTGCTTAACGTTAATTAACCTCCACTTTAATTTGGAAAAAATTTCAGTGGTACCTCCAATTTCGGCACTGACTCCATTTTTAGCAGAACAAATTGGAGTTCCTCTAGTTTTAGAGGAGGTTTACTAGGGAAAACAGTTTTGACCATAAATGGAGCAAAATTCGACCAAATGGAGATCATAAAAAGGTGTTCCTAGCTGATTTAGGCATTCTAAAAACATTGAAGTAGGTTTCAGGAGCAGTAGAGCATTTTAAACATTTTTTTTCCATATTGAGATAATACAGAGGCCCAAGCCATGGAAGTTAGACCAAGGAGATGTGGCCCAGGAGGGGTGAACTCCTATATCAAAACACTATGTTAAGTGTTCAAATTGATGGTTTGCTGTACATTTTGATTTCTGTTGTTCAACACTTGTTTTTCATGTTATTTTTCTCATTAACTTAACATAAAAGTTGATAAATTTACCTGTTTTCATTCACAAACATCATAAGGGAACCTATGCATATGAAGCAACTGACAAACATTTGTTTAATAATATGAAGTCAAAATTAACACAGTAAAGCTAAACTTTAATAATAGATCACATGAATTCGAAATATTTTTCAGAAAGAAATATTTTTTAGAGAGATACTATGATGGTAAGGCTAAAGTTTCCTATCAGTTTAAGATGAGGTCTATGACAGATGAAGAGTATATGAATATTTTTTTGGAGTTGTTGAGTTATGTACCATACCTTAAGGATGAGAAGACAAACGTTCAAAGATTTGTTAGTGGGTCGCCAATAGCATTTAAGGATTAGATTGAGTATGATGAGCCTCAAACAAAGGAGGACGTAACTGGGAAGTTGAAACATTTTTATGAGCAGTCTAAGCATAAGTTGGAACCTAAGTAGGGTTCGAAAGGTAATGAAAAGACTAAGGGAAGGTGGGATAATAAGAGAGAAATAACTCAAGATGCAGGTAACAAGGATAATACAACACTGTATAGGAAATTCAATGTTATTAATAGAGGACATGGATTTCAGTCTGAGTAGAGAAAGGGTGCTGACAAGAAGCCTTTGTAGTGTAGGACATATGGCAAGGAACATCACAGAAGAGATTGTCCACAACATCCAGGTGGCATACCTTAGATTTATAGTACTCAAGAGACACATATAGTTGAGGATGTTTGACAAAGTATTCCTCAGATTTATGTAGCATTGGATAATAAGCAGGCTGATCATGAAGAGTCTATTATTGAGATAGAAGGTAGGCTTTGTGATAAATTTGTTTCTATTTTGATTGAGACTAGATCTAACTATATTTATATCATTCCTAACCTAGTGGATAAGTGTTCCTTAAATACAGAGGTGCATGCAGAGTCTTGGTTCATGTGCTTGGCTATAGGTAATAAGAAAATAGTTCATCATTGGGTAAGATCTTGGGCATTTGAGCTAAACAATATGTTTATATCAACACATCTAAATGTACTTCCATTGGGATCATATAATATGATGTTGGGTATGGATTGGTTGTACATTCACATTACTAAAGTGGATTACTATGATAAGGATATTGAGGGTCTGGATGATGGTGTAGAAAGGAGAATCTTGCAGGGTAACAAGAAGTCTACAAGAATGAGAATGGTTACAACTATGCAGGAAAAGTGTAGTAGTAGGAAAGGGTGTTTCTTGTTTGTAGTTCATATTTCCAGTGATAAAAGTAAGGATGTTGAGGATGTATAATTCTTGAAGAGGTATTCGGTTTTGCAGAAGTTTCAAGAAGTATTCCTAGCAAATATTTTAGAGTTACCGCCTCATAGGGAAGTGGACGTTTCTATTGAGTTGATGCCGAGAGTAACACTAACATCTAAGGCACCGTACATGATGAGCACTCAAGAGTTGGTGAAATTGAAGTTGCAACTTAAGGAAATGCCTGAAAAGGGATACATTAGTTCAAGTGGGTCACATTTGGGTGCACTAATGTTGTTTTTGAAGAAGAAGGATGGTACTCTTAGGTTGTGCATTGATTACATGTAGTTAAACAAGGTGGCGATCAAGAACAAGTACCTATTGTCGTGGATTGATGACTTGTTTGATCTGTTGAAGGGATTGACAATGTTATCGAAGATTGATTTGAGATCATGATATCATTAGGTACGAATCGAAGGAGAGGAAAATTACAAGATTTCTTTCTGGACAAGGTATGGGCATTATGAGTTTGTTATGGTTCCTTTTGGTTTGAGTAATTTTCCAAATACTTTCATGTGTTTTATGAATAATGTGTTGCGTATTTCTCTGGAAGAGCATGCAGAACATTTAGGAGCAATGTTAAGATTTTTAATAGAGCATCAATTGTATGCCAATCGTAGTAAGTGCAATTTCTTTCAGACATAAGTTCATTACTTGGGACATGTTGTTTCCAAGGAAGGAATTGTAGTGGAGCCAGATAATATTAGAGAAATCACAGAATGGAAAATGCATATAAATGTGGATGAGGTCAAATCATTCATGAGGTTAATAGGTTATGACGGGAGGCTCATTAGGAACTTCTTACAGATTGCCTATCCTATTATATCTTTGCAGTGAAAAGGAAATAAATCTGAATGAAGAGAGGAGTGTGCAGATAGTTTTGAGAAGTTGAAGTAGCTACTTACAAACACTTCAGTTCTAAAGACTGTAGATCTAGATAAAGAGTTCGTGGTGTGTACAGATGCTTACAAGAGAGGATTTGGTGGAATCATGATGCATTAAGGACAAGTAGTATGCTATGAGTCAGGGAAGATGAATGAGCATGATAAAGAATGTATGACTGATGATATCTAGTTAGAAGCTATCATCCATGCCTTGAAGATGTGGAGACATTATCTTCTTGGTAGGAGGTTTATGTTGATGAGTGACCATAATGGACTGAGATACTTGTTTGATGAATTTAACTTGAATACCAGGCAAGCTAGGTGGTTAGCTATGCTCAGTGAGTTCGACTTCGAGATCAGGTACATTAAAGGAAAGGAGAACAAAGTCGCAAATGCTCTTAGCAGAAGAGTGTAGGTAAATCACATTGCAACTATGTGTTCATATGGGAAATACTTGTAGGAGCGGACCTTGCAAGAAGGACAACATGATGATAGGTACCGACAACTTAAGAACATGTTACAACAAGAGAGTACAAATGACTAGGATGTGGATTATCATCTCACCATATATGGTTTGGTGAGATTTAGGGACAGGATTTATGTGTCAGACAACAGTGAGCTGAAGAAGCTTATCTTTAGGGAATTTTGTGTTAATCCATATTCAGGTCATCCGTAATATTATAAGAATTTGATAGTTGTGAAGAAGTTTTACTACTGCTACTGACCAAACTTGAAAAAGGAAGTGGATGAGTTTGTGTTTAGATGTTTGGATAGTCAATAGGTAAAAGTAGAGTGCAAGCATCAAGATGGTTTATTGCATCCAATTCTGATTCCAAAGTGGAAATGGGAGGTCATTTCCATGGATTTCATTATAGGTTTGCTAAGGACATCGAAGCAGCATGATTCTATTATGGTTGTGGACAAGTTAACCAAGGTATCTCATTTCATTGCAATTAAGTCTATGAACTAAGCTAGTGACATAGCTCAGATTCTCATCAAGGAGATAATGAGGTTGATGGTATTCCTAAGAAAATTGTGTAATACAGAGATGTGAAGTTTTAATTCCAAGTTTTTCAAGGAGTCGTTTGCATGTTTGGGGACAAAATTGGCTTTTAGTACAACCTATCATTTGTAGACAGATGGATAGAGAGAGACGTTTAACAAGATTCTACAAGACATGCTGAGGATTTATGTTATGCACCAGTAGAGGAAGTGGGAAGAGTACCTTCAACTAGTATCGTTTGCATACAATAATGGGTATCATGCATCCTTGAGGATGAGTCCATTTGAGGCACTTTATGGGCGAAGTTGTAATACTCCCATCAATTGGAGTTATCTAGTGAATAGGGTATTAATTGGACTAAACATGTTGGCTGAGATGGAAAAAGAAACACAGGTTATGAAAAGGAATTTGAAGGAAGCACAAGATATGCAAAAGAATTATGCAGATCAACACAGCGCATTTAAGGAGTTTCAGGTTGGGGAGAATGTGCACTTGCGCATCAAGCCCAAGAAGAGCTCCTTGAGGATTGGGTCATGTGCCAAGATGGAACCTCAGTATTGTGGGCCATTCAATATCCTTGAGAGAATTGGGCCAATGGCCTATAGAATTGCACTACCACTAACAATGAAGGTCCATGATGTTTTCAATGTTTTATTGCTTAAGAGGTATGTGAAGGATTTTGATCATGTGATTGACTAGTTTGCATTGCAGGTGGAACACGAGGGAGAATTACAGCCAAAACTATAACGCATATTGTAGGGGAAACAATTGATGCTCTAGAACAGAGCAATTCAGCAGGTTAAAGTGTAGTGGAAGCACTTTGGGCCGGATGAAGCTAGATGGGGGATGGTAGATCAGATGCAGGCTATGTATCATTCTCTATTCGCGAGTTGACCAGATGTATTCTGGTATATGTGTTTTATGCTATGTTGGTTATATGTATTTGAATATGTATGTTGTAAATACAACATCAAGCTGTGTTGTAAAGCTCCAATAAGCAGTATGGCATTCATGTTATTATGGTCATGGTATTGATAGTGTGATATAATTTAAATGTGATATTGAGTTGTGTTATAAAGCTCCATGGGTAGCATGTGTTTTTCTAGTCATAGGTGTCACAGAACACCGAGGATAGTGTTTCACCAGGGGGGGTTGTAACAACCCCTAGTTTATTTTCCTATGTAAATAAAAATAAAACCAAGGTCATGGGACACATATTCCAAGCTGAATGTTGGGTAAAACATAGTGATGGGTATCATTGGTGATTAATTAATGGCTACGGAAATTGGCAAATGCAAAGTGGAAGTAATATGTGTTTTATATATGAAAATAAAGGAGAATAGGAGAAAGGGAAGGTGAAGGGTCATAAATTTTCATGTGAGGAATATTGAAGGAAAATGAAGAAAATAAAGGCCTCGATGATAAAAATGCTTTTGAGGATTAGTTGTTATATTTTTGACAGTTTTGGGTTAAGCTTTGTTCCACTCTCCCATTCTCTCATATTCTTTCCCACTTAGATAATTCTTGGAGCATCCATGGAGCACTCTAGCATTCACTTGGATCTCAAAAAATAAAGTAAAGGAAAGCAAGAAAGCACAAGGGAATAGTTGGATCAACTACTATAGCTGGATTTGTTTGTAGGTAACAAGTTGCATGTGTGATTTCTTTGATGATTTATGGATGTATGGTATATGCATGTGATTTTATGGTTATGTGTTGTCATTGGAATGGAGATTTGCCTAGATTGATAGTGGTTTCAGCCTTACCTTTCAATTTCCTTGATAATCATGGTGTTGTGAGATTTTCCACTTGATTTCTTTTCTGATTAGTGCTACTGTTCCTTATGGTCGTGGGTTGGAAACAACACTCTAAAAGTCCTGGAACAACTTGGGTTGAGTTACTACATGTTCCTTATGGCCGTGGGTTGGAACCAACACTCTAAAAGTCCTGGAACAACATGGGTTGAGTTACTATCCTAGAGCCTAGGTGGGGACAAACGCTTTGGATCCCTTGGTGGGTTGAGTTACTAGTCCATGGAGTTGGGTTGGATAAATGCCTCGAAGCCTTGGAAGGCTATGGGTTGAGTTACTAGTTCTAGGAGCCTTGGACAACTTGGGTAGAGACAGATCTAGTTGGTGTTAGTGATGTCAGACCATAGAGGTTGAATCACTGTGGTTGAGGGTTGAGGTGGTATGAACTCTAGAAATCCTGGTTGGTTTCGTGTTGGTTTATTCCATGAGATACAACATTCATGCTTGGAATATGGTGTGGGGGTGATTGACTGAAAGAGAGATTTGGTTCAACCCAATCTATCGTCCGACGTTACATGGAAGTACCTTTCTTGGGTTGTATTTTTATATATTAATAAGAGCCATTCTTCTACTATGATTCTTGTGTACTTGTAATAATTATATTGGTGATATTATGGTTAAGTTGTCATGGTTCTTATGCTGATTATTTTCTGGTTATATGCTAGTTATATGATGTGTACCTTTTGTGGCTCTTGTAATGAATTATTTAGATATTAATTGGTTGATGAATGTATGGACTAATAAGTGTTGCAGGTATGTGGAGAGGGCATAGAGATTTCTTGATGATTCAATGTTGATCTTATTAAATTAGTGAACATATATGCATTTATAACCTACACGCAAGATATACACAAAGCGTTTGTATAATTGAGTAATTGGGAATTCTAACTGTTAGAGCCTAGATTTACTTAGGCTGAAAAGGCAGGATCCAGGACCAACATCAAACCATGCTCAGGCTCGTAGCTAGCCCTACGAGGGCAAGAGAGGGCTCTCTCTAGGTCAATCTCAGCAAATTATGATCTATGGGGCTTGAGATGACTAAAATATCTTCTGATTTTAGGCTAGATATGAAGTGCAAGGATTTGATTTGAATTTTTGGGTTTTTTTTGGAATCAAGGGAAAGGCAAATTTGGGTCTGGGGATAAAGGCCAGTTTTGTAGAGTTCTGATTGGGGCAAGAAAGGCAATCGTTTTGATGCTTTGATTTGTAAATATGGAGGGTTCAGACTAGTGAGAAGCTGAAGAGGGCAAGAGGGTATCAAGAATCCTCTTCAAATTGAGGAAAACATTGAAAATTAAAAAAAACTAAAAGGCAGAGCACAAAAAACTAATGAATTCTACCTTTGTCACTCATTTGTTTAATTTTAGAAGCAAAAGAGAAAGGAAATGGTACACATAAATATCAATGAACTCACAAATTACATAGAGAAAAATACCATCAAAACACAGAACCACAAGGATCCAAAAAAGTGTTGCAAACCCTGGTCTTTCCTTTGCCAAAAATGCAGAAATCAAATGTACAATGGAGTGCCAAGCAATCCCAAGTGTCCAACCATGAAAATGACTGAGAAATTACATGATATAGACAAGCCTAACTTCTTCCCATGCCTCTAGGGGTCGAGCTCATCATTCGAGGAGCTATTTCAACCATATCTAAACAAGGAACTAAAAAATAGGCAATGAAACAACTTGCCTCTATATAAAAGGAAACTAATTCATTCACTATCTTTTCACTTTTTAGTGAATGAATCTACATGGATGAGTAACAATATGCCAAAATTACATCAAAGTCATGAATTTACATCAAGATAAATCAAGAGTTACATGAAAAAGTGAAACTAGTCAAAACTGGACAAAATTATGAGCTGCTATGTGAAAAATAGGCCAAATTTCCCTATGCGTTGCGCCTCAAACCTGTATGCGTAGCAAAAATTTGTGGCTAATTTTGAGGGCCTTCCTGAAGTGAAAATTGAGCTCATGATAGCTCGTTGGAAAGCCCTACCCGTCTACTTTCCAACCCAAGTGGAATTTCTGGATTTGGTGTCCATTTGCCCCTCCAAAAATCCAATCTCCCAACACTGCTTCCTGTGGGTGCAAAAGGTGGTAGAGAGGTCATTTTTTGTGTGTTTTTGACCCTTTAGGCAACCCAGAACTTGATGAAATCCTTAGGTAATTCATGAGCATGAATAACTTTTATAAAAAATCCAGAAATGCAAAGTTTTCCTCCAGAGGATCTCCCAATTATAAGCGTGCGCCAAGAGGCGCGGCGCATTGGGCAGAAAAGCCTGTTTTTGCTCAAAAATTTCAAGGTCCACACTCACTCTGAGTATTACCTGTAGTCCCGCACCCATTGGATCCAGCGGTCCTGACCGCACTTTTTATTTGTTAAAGGTGCAGACCACCGATGCGCTGTGCCACTGCCCAGGTGCGCCGCGCCTTTTTGCAGACCAATTTTGGAGGTCTTCCCGATGTCCAACTTGGGCGCGAGATAGCTTGTTGGAAATTTCCTTGAGTATAATTTCCAACCCAACTAGAATTTTTCAATTTGGAGTTCATTTGCCTAGCAAAAAATCAAATCTCCCAAGACTGGTCAAAATGTGCAAAATGAGGCTGCGTAAAGGCGGAGTGCTGTGGCTGTCAACTTTTGAAGGTCTTCCGCAACTCCAAATTGAGCTCATGATAGCTCATTGGAAATATATTTTTTTCTAGTTATGATTTGACTCATCACAAAAGTCATTTGGCCAACCAAGCTAGGAGAAAATTTGATTTTCCCAAGGTCACTTCAGAGATGCATCAATTCTCCCGAGGCAACTATATTTTTGACATTTCTCTAAAACCATGACACATGTGTAAAAAGTGAGGGATTTTTTTCTTCCTTGGCCTATTTTGAACAGAAAACTCTCTCATTTTTCCCAAATTCATCTTTTACCTCTTAGAAACATCATTGGAGTAAAACCTATGTCGATGTGTGGAACAGGGGATTTGTTGAAATGAAGCGAAATGAAGGGGATAAGGGGCTTCTACATTCTTGAGAAAATTTTTGGAAGTAGCGAGGGTTGTTAGGAAGCAGGGGAAAGTGGAATTTCAAATATTGAAAGAGGGGAAGGGGTCAAAAAGGGTTAAACACAGGCCCAACCGAGAAAATTGTCAAGTTGTAGCAAGAAACTAGGGTTTGTGGAAAAATGAGGAATTTGGGGGATCTCAGTGATCGCAAGTGTTTAATAAGGTAACTTAAGGATAGGGGAAAGTGTATGAATATCAGGATACAAGTTTTGCTGACGATTTGACCATCCAAGAGAAATTACCTTCAAAACCCTAGGAGAGGGAAATGAACCTTACCTAGGCACACCTAAAGCATGAACAAGGTGTAAAATGACCCAGTGGAACTTGACATGATGATGACAACCCTCTGAATGATGGTGCCCTCAGCTGAATGGTGACATGGACCGACATTCGGACAACTTTCAAAGGAGAAAAAGCAAACCCTAGACCTAATGCCTAGTGACCAAATTTTGCTTGAAGACTCACTAAAATGACGAAATTTGACCTTGAAACATTAAAATCACTTTGTAAGGGCATGATTGATCACTGGAGGAAGGCTGCAAAGACTGACACTAACATTGGCTCCAATGGGGATGGTAGCTCCTTGGAGGTGGCAATAACTACAGATCTTTGGAAAGGAGACAGTGCCTTCATCCATTGGGCAATGGAGTAAAAAACTCAAGTTGAAATGCATGACTGAAAACTGATGACTCAACGACACAAATTGACTCTCACTCAACTAAAAACTGACTCGATACTTAAACACAACCGAAAAACTAGAAATGATGCTCAAAGTAGAGTTTATTCATCAAAACCTACTCTAACAGTTTCATTCATCACTTGATCAAGTGAAATGAAACAACCAATGCAACCAAGTAAGTATTCTGGCTGTTGTTTGAATTCTCTACAAGTGCTTGCTTATGAACAACAAGAGAGAACTAATGAAAGGCAACTCCCATGAGAACTCATGAAAAGATCTGTTGAATGATATGGATTCTCTATCCGCCTCCAAAAACACTAGATAAGGATCTCGAAATTCATGCACATTGGGACTTAGCTCATCCCATGGATTACTTCTCTTTTCCTCATACCATGAATGCAAACTTTCATCTAAGCTTTGTGATGAGACTCCAGCTAGAAATGACAAAGAAAGCAGCTGCCAGATCGAATTTATATCAGCACACGTTTCAAGCTCACATGTAGTCAATGGAGAAGGACGTGGACTACAGACATCATCCAACACATCAGATATTGGATCAAGAAAAACTTGAAAATACTACTGCAACTCATTTTCTATTGGCTCCGATGAGATTACATGATTCCCTACAGGCTGCTCATCCTTTACTGAAAATGTATTATGCAAATTTTCCTTCAAAAACTGAAATGATTCAAAACAGAAAGGTACGGAATCATCTTGCATTATCTGATCATATGTTGTAGCTTCCAAGTATTTATTTGCAACTTGACAATTAAAGGCATTCGAGGGCTGCAAATTTGGATATGAAAATTCTTGAACAAGGTTCTCATTGCCCTCAAGATGATCCAGATCAAAACTTGTCGACAATTGATTTCTGATTACATGAAAGTTGTCTCTGATGAACTGAAACAAATCAAAACAAAAAGGCAAAGATCCTTCATTTACTTCAAAATTTGTTGCACTTTCCTCCTCGCTTCCATGACTGATATGCATTGGCTAAACATTGTATTCGAGTTGCTGAAAGTGAACTTCTTCCTCCCAAAAACTAGCTGTTGATTTGTCTACAAGATTAGCTTCTGTTTAGAGAACATAATCATCGTCATACTGATCAAAATGAGGCAAATCATCGGTAAAAAACACATCATCAAGCATACATGTCATATCAACAGATCTCTCTTCTCCAATATGATCTATAAAACAATCATTATCAGATCTATGACAAGTAGGATAAGAAAGAAGATGTTTTGGATCAGCAACTTGTTCTTCTTCAATCAACGAGCCATGGGTTTGAACATTATACTCATTCCTTGTGATGATCCTTTGCATCATCTCTTCCACTGCACTTACCAAAGTATCAAGCTTTACCTCTAGAGATGTCGATTCCTCCGGATCTATATTTTTCATCTCTTCTTCCTTCAACTTTTCCCTTCGGATCAGCAAATGAGCCTCTACATCTACTGCACTGTTTTGCATCTCTTCAAGTGTTGCAAGGTTCCTTTCTCTCAGCTGAAACTCCATTTCCGGATCAAAGGAATCCGGGTAGTGCAAGAGAGCAGATCCAGGAGGAGGTCTTATATTAACCGGCATCTAATAATAAACTTGGTTAAATCTGGCAGAAAATTGTTGTACTGTCTCCCCTGGCAATCTTTTCAGCTGTTTATACTCTTCTATAATCAAGAAAGGGTTTTGTCTTACCACCCACCTGTCGAAGAAAATTTGACGAAGTGCTAGAAATCTGAGATGCTTCCATCAGGCAGGGTTTTGAACCAACTATTGACTTTGCCTTGCAAAGAAAGAGCGAAAAGCCTAATACTGACATCTTCTTCCTCAACTTCAAAAAGATCAAGAAAAGACTCAAAATTCAATACTTGTCTCTCAGCAATGATGTTGTCGCGTTCACCATCAAATATTGGTAGATATAGATCATAATTTTTAGGGAAAGCATGGGATATAAGAGGTAAAATTAGAGGCTTGTATCGATCTGGAATTTTACAAGGTATAGCGGTATGTACAAATGTTGCAGAATCAGTCTTGGTCTCTTAAGGTTCATCAGTTTGAAGATGGCCATCACAAGATTCAGAAGAAAGGTCTAGATCAAGATCAAAGACCTGCAAATCTTTGGTATTTACAATCTTCAAAGGGAAGGAATCAAATGCAGGCCGAGGATCTCTTCTCAAACATAGTATACTTTGCAAAGCCTTCTTGACATTCTCGAGAGAAGAGAAGAAATAATTTAGAACAAAGAACAAAATGTCCCGGATGAAATTCCAACCTGAATACCTGATCTGTCCATATTGTCCTTTCATGTTTTTGCTGTTCGGGTTCATCCTCCAGTGGAGTCCTTGGATCTGATCTCAAAAATGATTTGGAATCACCAGGTGAATGATTTCAGCCTTGCCGTTTCTGATCGTTTTCCACCATAAACAATCAAATCTAAGTTGATACATGTTATCGGGTCAATTTGCAAGTCAAATGTTCAGCTTATAAGATTAGACCGGAGATTGACTAAAGCAGCTTTTATCTACTTTAGCTAATGTGAAGCAAGAGCATTTCAAAGGATACCTGGCTAACTTCAGCCTCCCTCTATAGTTTATAAAGCAAGAACACTAACAAACAAATGAGCTTTTCTTCCCCAATATGGTCGCCACTATGTTAGAGCCTAGATTTACCTTAGGCTAAAAAGGCAGGATCCAGGACCAACATCAAACCACGCTCAGCCTCGTAGCTAGCCCTACGAGGACAGGAGAGGGCTCTCTCCGGGTCAATCTCAGAAAATTATGATCTATGGGGCTTGAGATGACTGAAATATCTTCTGATTTTAGGCTAGGTATGAAGTGCAAGGATTTGATTTTATTTTTTGGGGATTTTGTTGGAATCAAGGGAAAGGCAAATTTGGGTCCGGGGATGAAGCCCAGTTTTGCATAGTTCTGTTTGGGGCAAGAAAGGAAATCATTTTGATGCTTTGATTTGTAAAGATGGAGGGTTCAAACTGGTGAGAAGCTGAAGAGGGCAAGAGGGTATCAAGAATCCTCTTCAAACTGAAGAAAACATTGAAAATTTAACAAAACTAAAAGGCAGAGCACAACAAACTAATGAATTCTACCTTTGTCACTCATTTGTTTAATTCTAGAGGAAAAAGAGAAAGGAAATGGTACACATAAATATCAGTGAACTCACAAATTACATAGAGAAGAGCACCATCAAAACACAGAGCCACAGGGATACGAAAAAGTGCTGCAAACCTTGGTCTTTCCTTTGCCAAAAATGCAGAAATTAAATGTACAATGGAGTGCCAAGAAATCCCAAGTGTCCAACTATGAAAATGACTGAGAAATTACATGATATAGACAAGCCTAACTTCTTACCATGCCTCTAGGGGTCGAGCTCATCATTCTAGGAGCTATTTCAACCATATCTAAACAAGGAACTGAAAAATAGGCAATGAAACAACTTGCCTCTATATAAAAGGAAACTGATTCATTCACTATCTTTTCAATTTTTAGTGAATGAATCTACATGGATGAGTAACAATGTGCCAAAATTACATCAAATTCATGAATTCACATAAAGATAAATCAAAAGTTACATGAAAAAGTGAAACTAGTCAAAACTGGGTGAAATTCTTGGCTGCTGAGTGAAAAATAGGCCAAATTTCCCTATGCGCCATGCCTGAAACCTGTATGCATAGAAACAATTTGAGGCTAATTTTGAGGGCCTTCCCAAAGTCCAAATTGAGCTCATGATAGCTAGTTAGAAAGCCCTGCCTGTCTTCCTTCCAACCCAAGTGGAATTTCTAGATTTGGTGTCCATTTACCCCTCCAAAAATCCAATCTCCCAACACTACTTCCTGTGGGTGCAAAAGGTGGCAAAGAGGTCATTTTTTGTGTGTTTTTGACCCTTTAGGCAACCCAGAACTTGATGAAATCCTTAGGTAATTCATAAGCATGCATAACTTTTTATAACAAATCCAGAAATGCAAAGTTTTCCTTCAGAAGATCTCCCAATTATAAGTGTGTGCCAAGTGGCATGGTGCATTGGGCAGAAAAGCCTGTTTTTGCTCAAAAATTTCTAGGTCCACACTTACTCTGAGTATTACCTGTAGTCCCACACCCGTTGGCCATGTATCCAGTGGACCTGACCACACTTTTTCTTTGTTAAAAGTGCGGACCACCGATGCGTCGCGGCACTACCCAAGTGCGTCGCGCCTTTTTGCAGAACAATTTTGGGGGTCATCCCGATGTCCAAATTGGGCTGGGGATAGCTCTTTGGAAATTTATTTGAGTATAATTTCCAACCGAAATAGAATTTTTCAATTTGGAGTTCATTTTCCTAGTCAAAAATTAAATCTCCCAAGATTGGTCAAAATGTGCAAAATGAGGCTGCCTAAAGGCAGAGTGCTATTGCAGTCAACGTTTTAAGGTCTTCCTCAACTCCAAATTGAGCTCATGATATCTCATTGGAAATATCTTTGTGTCTAGTTATCATTTGACTCATCAAGTAAGTCATTTGGCCAACCAAGCTAGGAGAAAATTTGATTTTCCCAAGGTCACTACAGAGGTGTATCAATTCTCCCAAGGCAACTGTATTTTTGGCATTTCTCTAAAACCATGACACCTGTATAAAAAGTGAAGGAGGTTTTTCTTCCTTGGCATATTGTGGACACACACCTCTCTCAGTTTTCCCAAATTCATCTTTTACTGCTTAGAAACATCATTTGAGTAAAACCTATCGCGATGTGTGGAACAGGGGACTTGTCGAAATGAAGCGAAATGAAGGGGATAAGGGGCTTCTACATTCTTGAGAAATTTTTGGAAGTAGGGAGGGATGTTAGGAAGAAAGGGAAAGTGAAATTTTAAACATTGAGTGAGGGGAACGGGTACAAAAGGGCTAAACACAGGCCCAACCTAGAAAATTGTCAAGTTGTAGCAAGAAACTAGGGTTTATGGAAAAATGAGGAATTTGGGGGATCTCAGTGATGGGAAGTGTTTAATAAGGTACATTAAGGATAGGGGAAAGTTTATGAATATTAGGATACACGTTTTTCTGATGATTTTACCATCCAAGATAAATTACCTTCAAAACCCTAGGAGAGGGAAATGAACCTTACCTGGGCATAACTAAAGCATGAACAAGGTGTAAAATGACCCAATAGAACTTGCCATGATGATGACAACCCTATGATGATGGTGCACTCAGATAAATGGTGACATGGACTAACATTTGGACAACTTTGAAGGGAGTAAAAGCAAACCCTAGACCTAATGCCTAGTGACCAAATTTTTCTTGAAGACTCACTGAAATGATGAAATTTGACCTTGAAACCTTAAAATCACTTTTTAAGAGCATCATTGATCATTGGAGGAAGGCTGCAAAGACTGACACTACCATTGGCTCCAATGGGGATGGTAGCTCCTTGGAGGTGCCAAGAACTATAGATCTTTGGAAAGTAGACAGTTCCTTCATCCATTGGGCAATGCAGTCAAAAACTCAAGCTAAAATGCATGACTGAAAATTGATGACTTGATGACACAAATTGACTCTCACTCAACTAAAAACTGACTCGATACTTAAACACAACCGAAAAACTAGAAATGATGCTCAAAGTAGAGTTTATTCATCAAAACCCACTCTAACAGTTTCATTCATCACTTGATCAAGTGAAATGAAACAACCAATGCAAACAAGTATTTCGACTGCTGTTTGAATTCTCTGCAAGTGCTTGCTTATGAACAACAAGAGAGAACTACTGAAAGGCAACTCCCATGAGAACTTATGAATAGATCCGTTGAATGATATGGATTCTCTATCTGCCTCCAAAAACACTGCATAAGGATCTCGAAATTCATGCACATTGGGACTTAGCTCATCCAATGGATTACTTCTATTTTCCTCATACCATGAATGAAAACTTTCATCTAAGCTTTGTGATGAGACTCCTCTGAAAATGACAAAGAAACCAGCTGCCAGATCGAATTTATATCAGCACACGTTTCAAGCTCACATGTTGTCGATGGAGAAGGACGTGGACTACATACATCATCCAACACATCAGCTATTGGATCATGAAAAACTTGAAAATACTGCTGCAACCCATTTTCTATTGGTTTCTATGAGATTACATGATTCCCTATAGGCTTCTCATCCTTTACTAAAAATGTATTATACAAAATTTCCTTCAAAAATTGAAATGATTCAAAACAGAAAGGTACGGAATCATCTTGCATCATATGATCATATGTTCCAGCTTCCAAGTCTTTATTTGCAGCTTCACAATCAAAGGCATTCATGGGCTGCAAATCTGGATATGAAAATTCTTGAACAAGGTTTTCATTGCCCTCAAGATGATCCAGATCAAAACTTGTCGACAATTGATTTCTAATTGCATGAAAGTTGTCTTCGATGAATTGAAACGAATCAAAAAAAAAGGGAAAGATCCTTCACTTAATTCAAAATTTGTTGCACTTTCCTCCTCACTTCCATGACTGATATGCATTGGTTGTACATTGTATTCGAGCTGTTAAAAGTGAACTTCTTCCTCGCACAAAGTAGCTGTTGATTTGTCTGCAAGATTAGCTTTTGTTTGGAGAACATAATCATCGTCATACTGATCAAACTGAGGCAAATCATCAGTAAAAAACACATCATCAAGCATACATGTTGTATCAACAGATCTCTCTTCTCCAAGATGATCTATAAAACAATCATGATCAGATCTATGACAACTAGGATAAGAAAGAAGATGTTTTGGATCAACAACTTGTTCTTCTTCAATCAACGAGCCATGGGTTTGAACATTATACTCATTCCTTGTGATGATCCTTTGCATCATCTCTTCCACTGCACTTACCAAAATGTCAAGCTTTACCTCTAGAGATATTGATTCCTCTGGATCTATATTTTTCATCTCTTCTTCCTTCAACTTTTCCCTTCGGATCAGCAAATGAGCCTCTAAATCTACTGCACTGTTTTGTATCCCTTCAAGTGTTGCAAGGTTCCTTTCTCTCCTCTAAAAAACCATTTAAATATCAAAGGCATCGGGGTAGTGCAAGAGAGCGGATCGAGGAGGAGGTCTTATATTAATCGGCATCGAATAATAAACTTGGTTAAATCTGGCAGAAAATTGTTGTACTGTCTCCCCTGGAAATCTTTTTAGCTGGTTATACTCTTCTTTGATCAAGAAAGGGTTATGTATTACCACCCACCTGTCGAGGAAAACTTCGACGAACTGCTGGAAATCTGAGATGCTTGCATCAAATAGGGCTTTGAACCAACTCTTGACTTTTCCTTGCAAAGAAAGAGTGAAAAGCTTAATACTGACATCTTCTTCCTCAACTTCAAAAAGATCAAGAAAAGACTCAAAATTCAATACATTTCTCTCAGCAATGATGTTGTCACATTCGCCATCAAATCTTGGTAGATATAGATCATAATTTTTAGAGAAAGCATGGGATATAGGAGGTAAAATCAGAGGCTTGTATTGATCTGGAATTTTACAAGGTATAGGGGTATGTGCAAATGCTGCAAAATCAATTGGTCTCTTGAGGTTCATCAGTTTGAAGGTGGTCATCACAAGATTCAGAAGAAAGACCTAGATCAAGATCAAAGGCATGCAAATCTTTGGTATTTATAATCTTCAAAGGGAAGGAATCAAATGCAGGCCAAGGATCTCTTCTCAAACATAGTATACTTTTCAAAGCCTTCTTTACATTCTCGAGAAAAGCGAAGAAATAATTTAGAACAAAGAAAAAAATGTCCTGGATGAAATTCCAACCTGAATACCTGATCTGTCCATATTGTCTTTTCATGTTTTTACTAGTCGGGTTCATCCTCTAGTGGAGTCTTTGGATCTGATCTCAAAAAAGATTTGGAATCACCAGGTGAATGATTTCAGCCTTGCTGTGTCTGATCGTTGTCCAACATCAACAATTAGATCTAACTTGATACATGTTACTGGGGCAATTTGCAAGTCAAATGTTCAGCTTATAAGACTAGATTGGAGATTGACTGAAGCAGCTTTTATCTACTTTTGCTAATGCGAAGCAAGAGCATTTTGAAGGCTACCTGGCTAACTTCAGGCTCCGTCTGTAGTTTATAAAGCAAGAACACTAAAAAAAAATGAGCTTTTCTTCCCCAATATGGTCGCCACTATGTTAGAACCTAGATTTACCTTAGGCTGAAAAGACAGGATCCACGACCAACATCAAACCACGCTCAGCTTTGTAGCTAGCCCTACGAGGATAGGAGAGGGCTCTCCCTGGGAAAATATCAACAAATTATGATCTATGGGGCTTGACATGACTGAAATATATTCTGATTTTAGGCTAGGTATGAAGTGCAAGGATTTGATTTGATTTTTTGGGGATTTTGTTGGAATCAAGGGAAAGGCAAATTTGGGTCCGGGGATGAAGGCCAGTTTTGAAGAATTCTGATTGGGGAAAGAAAAGCAATCCTTTTGATGCTTTGATTTGTAAATATGGAGGGTTCAGACTGGTGATAAGCTGAAGAGGGCAAGAGGGTATCAAGAATACTCTTCAAACTGAAGAAAACATTGAAAATTAAACAAAACTAAAAGGCAGAGCACAACAAACTAGTGAATTTTACCTTTGTCACTCATTTGTTTAATTTCAGAAGCAAAAGAGAAAGAAAATGGTACACATAAATATTAGTGAACTCACAAATTACATAGAGAAGAACACCATCAAAACACAGAGCCACAGGGATCCCAAAAAGTGCTGCAAACCCTGGTCTTTCCTTTGCCAAAAATTCAGAAATCAAATGTACAATGGAGTGCCAAGCAATCCCAAGTGTCCAACCATGAAAATGAATGAGAAATTACATGATATAGACAAGCTTAAATTCTTCCCATGCCTCTAGGGGTCGATCTCATCATTCTAGGAGCTATTTCAACCATATCTAAACAAGGAACTTAAAAATAGGCAATGAAACAACTTGCCTCTATATAAAAGGAAACTGATTCATTCACTATCTTTTCACTTTTTAGTGAAAGAATATACATGGATGATAACAATGTGCCAAAATTACATCAAATTCATGAATTTACATCAAGATAAATCAAGAGTTACATGAAAAAAACTAGTCAAAACTAGGCGAAATTCTGAGCTGCTGAGTGAAAAATAGGCCAAATTTCCCTATGCGCCACGCCTGAAACCTGTATGTGTAGCACAACTTTGAGGATAATTTTGAGGGCCTTCCTGAAGTGCAAATTGATCTCATGATAGCTCGTTGGAAAGCCCTGCCTATCTACTTTCCAACCTGTTGTGGTCACCAACAAACCCCCTCTTTGTTTGATATTAGTAATAACATCAAGCAAAGGGGGACCCTTAACCAAAAATCCAAAAAATATTTTTGTTTGAAAAATCCTTTGTATTAACTCCCTAAGAGCTATATCACGTCGCAAAGGAAAAAGAGGCGCTCTCCCAAAGCGCATAAATACACTGAAAGGGAGCGACGCGAGAACTGATCGCACCGCGTGCATTAAAAGCACTCAAAAGGGGAAAACCTAAAGAACCGTCGACGGCCGATATGCGACGTCGCACGTCGCAATGTTGCATAAGCAGCACAAACTGACAAAGCGAAAAGCTTGCGACCTTGCGATCTTGCGATATGCGATTTGCGACCATGCAAAGCTGCGACCTGCGATCTATGGTTTGCGACGAATGAGACCATCAATTGCTCCGATACCACTTATTTACATCACAATCTTCGATGCTGCAATGCAAATCGCAGAAGCCATTCATCGCAGGCATTCCTCGGCATGATCTGTGAGCCCAATATTAGGCGTGCACCTTACGGGAAATTAATGATTGTACGCCTGTGTATCCAAAGATGATTATGTTGCGTTTTTCGAAGAGTCAAGTCATAATGGGTGACATGAATATGCATTCATTAGAACTTAATTGCTTTCATGTCAATCTTTTCTTCTGTCTCTTTTCATTTACGTGAACTATAAGTCAGCAACTGATATAAATCTATATGCAGGAAACATCTAAGGAAAAGCGCCATAGCTAGAAGAACAGAGCGGAGATGACTTCATAGATGGATACTGCATACAACAGGGCCGCGGATTCCAGAGTATCACTCAACAAATGCTGATGGAAATAGGCTATCCAAGACTCAGAGTCAAAGGCGCACAAAAGCAAAGCGTTTATGAAAGATCTTGAGTCCCAAATTGGGTAAAGCAAAAAGAAAAACGCTTAAGGGGAAAGACGTCTCAGAAAACCCTGGAACAAAGAATGGAAACAAGTTTCAATTGAGAAAATCGTTCAGGCAACAAAATCCCCAGATCATTGAGTCATTCGCATGGCCGGAAACCGAAATAGCAACAACACAATCAGTTTGAAAGAAATCTGAGTTGTACTAAGTATACACGCCGTGAAGACACTCCTCCAGAAGAACACTTTCAAAAATATCTTCTAGTTCGTTAGAAAGAGGTGCCAGCTCTTGTTATTTCTAATTTTCAAGCTTGAACAAAAGGAAAGGACAAGCAGCCGACTCTTTCACGGCGAACAGCGCATCGCTTACAGCACTAAGGAGCAGATACAGAAATGGTTAGAAATTAGATTCAGTTTTTAGAAATAAATTTGTTTTAGTAAAAGGGCGGTCATTTGAAGCCGTTCCCTAAATTTGTGTAATTAAAATTAGCCGGTTAGTAGTATTTAACCCTTCTCGTTGCATTGGAGAAGGGTCCGGAAATTTGTCAAAAAACTTGTCCTCAGAACATGCACTTTTGCACCCTCGGAGGGGGTTTTTGATGAATGGACGGATCGAGATTTATTTATATTTGCATTTTAATACCTGCTACTGATGTTGCACTTCTGTACTCTTAGTAGGCATTAGAAGTAAGTAGAAATAGATCCTTATTGCTTAAGGTCTGTGAGTATAAAATCAGTCATAAATGGTACTTTTATCTCTTGACGAATTTCTGCTTGCATTCTTAGAGTAATATACAGCTGATGTTGTTTATATGTTAATGTATGAATGAGTGGACTACCATTTGGCACTTTTGTACGGTGGAGTCATTGATTTATGCTTAATACATGAATAACTGATTATGCGATATGCTGTTCACAACCATTTTGCTTAAGTTTTTATGCAGGATGGTTCATCTTAATTGATTTATATTCTCATAATAGCTGAATAATCTTCATTACTAGTTATTGTGTGAAATCTTTCTAGATCGCATAATGGAAAAAGTTCTATCCCGGGTTAGCGTAGATTAGATGTGTTGTTCTTGATAGATTAAAGTAGTATAAAATTCAGTCTCAGAGTTTAGAATTAAATTAGTTTAGAAATAATTCCAGATTTTCATTATCATATTCTACACACACGCACATCACCAAACTCTACACACACACACCCCTTAGATCGGGAAGTTGGTCCCGTTATCCCCAGTCAGACCCGCTACACCAAACGGGCACGGAGCCGCCAACCAGGTTCCCGATCGGGTGGGTATCCCCCTTGTTGTTGACCCGATTTCAGGGCCCTCAACATATTTGGCGCTAGAAGGAGGGCACGAACTATGAATGGCACCTAAAGCAATATCTAAATACCATTCTGAGAGTAATACACCCTCATCAACTCCCTCGACTTCTCCAACACGGTTAAACCTGGAATTTGAAGTCGCTCGAGTATCTACCACTGCTACATATTCGAATATATCAGACCAATCTATCATTGAACCCCCTGAAATTCAAACTTTGATTCGTAAACTCCAGGGATTCTCTATTTTTAACCAGAAGTCTGATAAATCCAAAAGCAGCGTGACTTCACAGTACAATCCTGCTCATCCCCTTACCAGATTAAAGAGTGAAAAATTTGGCATACAACCAAGTGAACTCCCTCTCCCTACCAGGAAAAGAGCAAGGAAAACACCACCAGAGTCTGACAGTAAGACTCCTTCATCCACTTCGTCCATATCAACTCCCTCACCGCGAAGTCAACCACCCACTCTTTCATTCCAACTCACTCACCCATCTTATACAAACCTTCCTCTTCAAACATCAAAGATCTTAATATCTTCATCTTCTCAACATCAGGGATCATCTTCTGCACTTCCATTAACTAGCAGCTCAACGATGGCCCAGTCGCCATGGAACAATCCTGGGGTGGTTTTAATGCCTCCACCCCTGAGCCCTATACCGGCCCATCCTGAGAAATGGCTACCTAAATTCAATTCGGAAGCAGGCATGCTAGCCGAGGAACATATCAATAATTTCATGCTTTCTGTTAATCTCAACGGAGTCACTAACGAAGACGCTGTTGTCCGGCTTTTCCCTTATACAATGCAAGGAACAGCCGGGTCATGGTACTTTTCGTTACCTTCCGAATCCATCACAAGCTAGGACATTTTTCAAAGTCAGTTCCTCACCAAGTTTGGTGATGACAGATCCACGGCGACATTGATCAATGACCTATCTAATCTTAAGGCTGAGGCTAGAGAACCCATTAAAGATTTTAACTTACGGTTCAATAAGATCCTCAACAAAATCCCCGCTGCTTCACAACCCAGCGAGGAAGTAAGATGTGAATGGTACATCACGGCTTTACCTCCAAACTTGGCTATCCTTGTAGATAGGGCAAACAAGACCACCTTAGTCGACAACTTGACAGAAGCGTTAGCAGTGGAAAAATGCGTGGTAGCCCTAGAAAAGAGATCTGCTATAGAAGAACGCAAATCTAAGAAGATCTCTTTCAAAGAAGACACCAAGAAGAAGCAAACGAAAGACCCTTTCGATTTGGAAGGATTACAAAAAGTGTTGAAAGCCATGTCCAATGAGATGATTGATATTAAGAAACAAGTAGCAGAGACTTCTTCCAAAAAGCCCTTTAGGACTTTGAAAAGAAATCCTACCATGGAGGTAAAACCACCTAGTGTTGTCTCAAACGTTGAATCTGAAGAAGATGAAGAAGAAGAGAATACCACTGAAGGGCAGACCGATGAGGAAGAGGTCGTAGAACTACAAGGAATGTGGGACTTCATCCTCCCACAAGAAGAGGATCAAGAAGCATTTCCTGTTAGCACGAGAAGCAAAAATCAACTTGATCCTCCCCTAACTACCCCAAAACAAAAGGGCGCAAACCCTGCAACAAAAGAAAAGGTCGCAACAAAAAAGACAACTGCTAAAGCGACCCAGCTTAGCCCAGTCCAATCTAATCAAACGCCTCCATCAAGAACACTAATAGTGTCGGCTGAAATGGAATATAACATCATTGATGACATGAAGAAGACTAGGGCTAATATCACTCTGTATGAATTGAGTAAATTGAAACACCAGCAGAAAATAATGATGAAAGAATTACATGTTGTGCCTACTACATCTTTACCTACAGTTGTAGCTTCCCACAATTTGGGAAGGCCTCCAACCAACATGATCAATAAAATTGATCCAAATGACATCGCCTTGATTGGAGGAAGATCGAGATCTCATACTCCTCCTTTTCTTCTCACATATGAAATCTTCAATAAAAACATGCAAAATTGCTTGGTCAATTCTGGTGCTTCAACGAATATTTTACCCAGGTCAATATGTGCCAAATTGAATGTGCAACCTCAAAAATCCGCGGTATGTATAGTTCAACTTGATCGATCCCAAGTCGAAGTGATTGGTGAACTCAATCAGGTGACCATAAGATTTTCGTCTAACCCAAAAGTGTGTCAGGTTATCGACATTCTAGTAGCTGATATCCCTAAGTTCTATGGTTTGATTCTTAGCAGGGATTGGTCGGAAAAACTCCATGGATATTTTTCAACCGATTGGTCGCACATGTGGTTACCATACAATGGTAAACCAAATCAGATAAAGGTTGAACGAGAGTTGCACCAAAAATACATAGTGACAGAACTGGAAGGAGAAAATGAAGCCATAACATACAATAGCAGCATTGTAGGCAATTACGCAATAGATTCTTTCCTAGGTAATTTCAATGCTCATATTTCACCATACTTAGAGAATTCAGTTTTATCCCAAGTTGAAAATTTCTCCCAAACTGATGACTCAAAATGTTTTAGTTTTTTAGATAATTCTGTAAATACATCTTTATTTTGGAAATTATATTTTGACGGATCTAAATCCAATGAGGGAGCGGGAGCAGGATGTGTTCTGATTAACCCAGACGGGAACAAGATTATGCTCACATGCAGACTTGAGTTCGATTGCACGAACAACACATCGGAGTACGAAGCCTTGGTTCAAGGCCTATACAAAGCAATCGGATTAAACGTTAAGTATCTTCAAGTCTTTGGAGATTCAGAGATCGTCGTAAAACAGGTACGTAACACCATACATTGCCTGTCAAGTCATTTAAAGCATTATCAATCATTAGTTCAAGATCTCACTGCACATTTCGTAGCATTCAACATCTCGTCAATTCCAAGAATTCAAAACGCGAGCGCAGACCTGTTAGCTAACGTAGCCTCTAGACTTATCCCTTCCGAAGATTTTAGTCCTGATAGGTTTTCAATAGAATTAATCTTTAGACCATCCATCCCTGACAATATCAACAATTGGAGAGTGTTCAACGACGATCCTGACATCGTAAATTTCCTTACTTCTGAAGGATCCTACTCAAATCAGATAATCGACGAAGACCATCATGATCACCAAATACAACAAAATGGCTCTAACAATGCTATACCGAAATCAGTGGTCAATTTAGAAGATTTATATGATTTGAAAAGTCGGTTTAAAAGGTCCGCCAATGCTAAACTTTGCAGTTCTACCTTGAACTATGAATTAGTAAACCTAGGGACCGATCAGAAGCCACAAAACGTTAACCTAGGTCACGGCCTAGCCCCTGAAGAGAAATCATCATATATCCATCTTCTGAGACAATACAAAAACGTTTTTGCCTGGAATTACGATGAGCTAAAGACATACAACACTTCTATCATTCAACATGTTATCCCTATGATTGACAATGAAAAACCTGTCCAGCAGAAGCTCAGAAAAATACACCCTAACCTAGAAAATCAGATAAAAACTGAGCTTAATAAGTTGTTGAGAGCTATAATAATCTTCCCCGTAAGGCATTCTAAATGGGTATCCAATATGGTGCCCGTTAGGAAGAAAAACGGAGACATTAGAATCTGTATCGATTTCCGAAATCTCAACAAAGCCTGTCAGAAAGATAACTTTCCCCTCCCACCTATGGAGCAAATATTACAGGCAGTAGCAGGCTCAGAATTAATGTCATTCCTGGATGGATTTTCAGGATGCAATCAAGTACTGGTGCATCTCGATGATCAGTTAAAGACTACGTTCTGAACCAAATGGGGCACTTATGCATATCGGAAGATGCCATTTGGTCTGATCAATGCCAGAGCTACCTTTCAGAGAGCCATGGACATTACGTTTAAAGGGTTAGTCAATAAATCAGTAGTGATTTACCTGGATGATATAACAGTGTACTCCAAAAAACGAAACAACCATCTCAAAGATTTGAAGCAAATCTTTCAAAGATGCTTGAGGTATGGAATTTCGCTCAACCCAAAGAAATATTTCTTTGCATTAAGCGAAGGGAAATTGCTCGGATTCATAGTGTCGAAATCTGGTATTCACATAGAACCCGACAGAATCAAGGAAATTTCTGAAATATCCATACCCCATAACAAGAAAACCATGCAATCCTTCCTTGGACATATCAATTTTGTCAAAAGATTTGTCCCGTATTTTTCACGTATTATTTCTCCCTTACAAAATATGATAAAAAAGAATTCAAATTTCAAATGGGGTCTAGATGAGCACGAAGCGTTCAACTTAATCAAACAAGTTATCATCAATGCTCCATCTTTGGCCACCCCAAATTTTTCGAAATCTTTTATCTTGTACACTTTTGCCTCAGAGAAATCCTATGCCGCGATTTTGACCCAAGAAAATCAAGAGAAAGCGGAAGCTCCAATCGCATTCTTTAGCTCGAACTTACAAGGTGCTGAAATTAATTACTCAGACGTAGAGAAACAAGCATATGCTGTTTTCAAAGCGATCAAATATTTCAGACCTTTCTTGCTTAAAGCCCACACTAAAGTCGTAGTACCGTTTCCGGCGGTAAGAAACCTTTTGGTGGAGAAAGACGTGGGCGAAAAGAGAGCTAATTGGATTACCGCTTTACAAGAATATGATCTTGAGATCAAACCAGCAAACATCGTAAGAGGTCAAGGCTTCTGCAAGATGTTAGCCGGAGCATCGCAAATCCCGGAGAACTCATCTGAAGAGGTACAAGCGTATGAGGTAAGCCTAAACGATGCAGAATCATCATATGCTGACACCATTTATTTTCTTAAGAACGGGTATGCTCCATCACGTCTGGATCATACCAAGAAAAGAGCTCTGAGATTAAAAGCTAAACAATACGAGCTCATAAATGACATCTTGTTTAAAAGGAATTACGATTCTGTGCTTCTTAGGTGTCTTGAGAAAACTGAAGCCGAAAAGGTTTTGCAGGAACTCCACGATGGACCAGCAGGTGGACACTATGCCGGAGATGCGACTGCACATAAAATCTTGCGTGCAGGATATTATTGGCCCACGCTGTTCAAAGACTCATACAATCACGTAAGGAAATGCCAAGTCTGCCAGACTGCTGCAGGAAAACAAAGGAAACCGTTCGTGCCGCTACAACCATTCATCATCGACCAACCATTCAGTCAATGGGGCTTGGACATAATAGGTGAGATCGTTCCTCACTCTTCTAAGCAGCATAAGTATATCCTTACGACAACTGATTATTTTACCAAATGGGTAGAAGCAGTTCCTCTCAAGACAGTTCATTCTGAAAATATTATTGAATTCATAGATCAATTTATCATCACTAGGTTTGGATTGCCAACAGCATTAATGTTTGATAACGCTTCATATTTTTCTGGAAATACTATGACTGAGTTTGCGCTTAAAAGAGGGTTCAAACTGAAATATTCTGCAAACTACTATCCGCAAGGTAATGGATTGGCTGAGTCAACAAACAAGAACCTAATCAGAATTATCAAAAGAACAATCGACCAAAACCAAAAGAATTGGCACAAAGCGCTGGTAAATGCTTTATGGGCTGATAGAATCACAAAGAAAGCTTCAATCGACACTTCTCCCTTTAATTTAGTTTATGGGAGAGAAGTGGTTCTTCCGACTCACCTAGTCATTCCCTCTTTGTCTTTAGTGCAATATTGATGAAGTATCTACTTCCTCTTTACAATTAAGACAAATGGAAATAATCAAACTAGAAGAACAAAGAGAACAAGCTAGGAAAACCCATGCTCATCACCAAGCGCTAATAAAATCTTCTTTTGACTCAAGCATCATAACCAGAAAAAACTTTCAGATGGGTGATTTACTTTTGAAATGGGATAAGGCTCATGAAGAAAAGGGCAAACATACGAAATTTCAAAAGCTGTGGCTTGGCCCTTTTCAGATTGTAGAAGTCGTAGGCCCGTCTACATTCGTGTTGCAGGATCAGGTAGGAAGGAGAGATTCTTTACCTGTCAATGGACTGATTCTTAAATTATACTTTCCATAGAAGAGAATTCTTCTAATTTTTGTAGGATAGATTTAGTTTTCAGTTTTTATTTTGTTTTGTTTTTCTCTTTTTATGAATAAAACCCGTTATAAATGATCATTTAAAAAGGATTCATGAAAGAGCACACCAATTCTCTATCAGATTTTGATTTCGCTTGTACAAATAGCAAAATTTTTGAAAAATCTGAATTTTATTATTGACAAATAGAGTTAACTTCACTTTGATTATGATACTCGTTTCGACCTCTAAAAAACTTTGACAAAAGCAACCTTTGGTAAAATTGTTTTGTATCAGCACCATGAAAGGTATCATCAATAATAAAATAAGCATTCTCTGCAAAATTGTTGTTTTCAAAAACTCTATTATTTTCGTCCAGAGCTTTCTTAAGGAAAAACAATGACTTCCTCCCTGCTAAAAGGAAATTACAGCATTCAGAGAAACAATCCAAGGAAAACACTATATCTCAAAGAATAAGAGGTATCATCACGAGCCGGCTTATCATGATCACAGATATTATAACTTGCTGACTTTGCCAGTACTGTCTATCAAAACAGGGCAACGACTTAAGATTGTTGCAATCAAAAGACAGGAGGTCTCATCACGAGCCGGCTTGTTCAGCAAAAGTGTAAATCAAGTGAATGACTGTGTCATAATTTGGCCACCAAACCAAGACATTGTTCTTTAGAGAATTTAAAAAGGAAAAGTGTGTCAAAAAGGATTTTTCTCTGGAATATTGCGAGTAACCTCAAACAGGAAAAAGGATCATTGCTGGATAACATGGTAACCTTGTCGAGGCTATGGACGCTTGCGGGCAGCAGAGGCTCTACCTATGACAAATGAGCATACTTTTAAGCCAGTACGCAGAGAAGACCTTATTTTATCTTTTATCAAGACCAAGTAATGTCTGATGCGAATGCAAGAAAAAACCTGAGGAAGCAAGCAATTGGGATATAAAAAGGGTTGAGACAAAATATCGTCGACAAGGTGAGGGGTAATCTACTCTATCTGTCCATAACAAAATTTAGACATATAAAAATTTTGTTGTTTTGGAAGTGAGGGTCAATAGAAATGCAGAGATAACTGGTTCTTCACAGTGAATCGCCATTGTTGTGGTCACCAACAACCCCCCTCTTTGTTTGATATTAGTAATAACATCAAGCAAAGGGGGACCCTTAACCAAAAATCCAAAAAATATTTTTGTTTGAAAAATCCTTTGTATTAACTCCCTAAGAGCTATATCGCGTCGCAAAGGAAAAAGAGGTGCTCTCCCAAAGCGCATAAATACACTGAAAGGGAGCGACGCGAGAACTCATCGCACCGCGTGCTTTAAAAGCGCTCAAAAGGGGAAAACTTAAAGAACCGTCGATGGCCGATATGCGACGTCGCACGTCGCAATGTCGCATAAGCAGCACAAACTGACAAAGCGAAAACCTTGCGACCTTGCGATCTTGCGATATGCGATTTGCGACCATGCAAAGCTGCGACCTGCGATCTATGGTTTGCGATGAATGAGACCATCAATTGCTGCGATACCACTTATTTACATCACAATCTTCGATGCTGCGATGCAAATCGCAGAAGCCATTCATCGCAGGCATTCCTCGGCATGATCTGTGAGCCCAATATTAGGCGCGCACCTTACGGGAAATTAATGATTGTATGCCTGTGTATCCAAAGATGATTATGTTGCGTTTTTCGAAGAGTCAAGTCATAATGGGTGACATGATTATGCATTCATTAGAACTTAATTGCTTTCATGTCAATCTTTTCTTCTGTCTCTTTTCATTTACGTGAACTATAAGTCAGCAACTCATATAAATCTATATGCAGGAAACATCTAAGGAAAAGCGAGAGAGATAGAAGAACAGAGAGGAGATGACTTCGCAGATGGATACTGCATACAGCAGGGCCGCGGATTCTAGAGTATCACTCAACAAATGCTGATGGAAATAGGTTATCCAGGACTCAGAGGTAAAGGCACAGAAAAGCAAAGCGTTTATGAAAGATCTTGAGTCCCAAATTGGGTAAAGCAAAAAGAAAAACGCTTAAGGGGAAAGATGTCTCAGAAAAACCTGGAACAAAGAATGGAAACAAGTTTCAATTGAGAAAATCGTTCAGGCAACAAAATCCCCAGCTCATTGAGTCATTCGCACGGCCGGAAACCGAAATAGCAACAGCACAATCAGTTTGAAAGAAATCTGAGTTGTACTAAGTATACACGCCGTGAAGACACTCCTCCAGAAGAACACTTTCAAAAATATCTTCTAGTTCATTAGAAAGAGGTGCCAACTCTTGTTATTTCTAATTTTGAAGCTTGAACAAAAGGAAAGGACAAGCAACCGACTCTTTCACGGCGAACAGCGCATCGCTTACAGCACTAAGGAGCAGATACAGAAATGGTTAGAAATTAGATTCAGTTTTTAGAAATAAATTTGTTTTAGTAAAAGGGCGGTCATTTGAAGCTGTTCCCTAAATTTGTGTAATTAAAATTAGCCGGTTAGTAGTATTTAACCCTTCTCGTTGCATTGGAGAAGGGTCCGGAAATTTGTCAAAAAACTTGTCCTCAGAACATGCACTTTTGCACCCTCGGAGGGGGTTTTTGATGAATGGACAGATCGAGATTTATTTATGTTTGCATTTTAATACCTGCTACTGATGTTGCACTTCTGTACTCTTAGTAGGCATTAGAAGTAAGTAGAAATAGATCCTTATTGCTTAAGGTCTGTGAGTATAAAATCAGTCATAAATGGTACTTTTATCTCTTGACGAATTTTTGCTTGCATTCTTAGAGTAATATACAGCTGATGTTGTTTATATGTTAATGTATGAATGAGTGGACTACCATTTGGCACTTTTGTACGGTGGAGTCATTGATTTATGCTTAATACATGAATAACTGATTATGCGATATGCTGTTCACAACCATTTTACTTAACTTTTTATGCAGGATGGTTCATCTTAATTGATTTATATTCTCATAATAGCTAAATAATCTTCATTACCAGTTATTGTGTGAAATCTTTCTAGATCGCATAATGGAAAAAGTTCTATCCCTGGTTAGCGTAGATTAGATGTGTTGTTCTTGATAGATTAAAGTAGTATAAAATTCAGTCTCAGAGTTTAGAATTAAATTAGCTTAGAAATAATTCCAGATTTTCATTATCATATTCTACACACACGCACATCACCAAACTCTACACACACACACCCCTTAGATCGGGAAGCTGGTCCCGTTATCCCCAGTCGGACCCGCTACACCAAACGGGCACGGAGATGCCAACCAGGTTCCCGACCAGGTGGGTATCCCCCTTGTTGTTGACCCAATTTCAGGGCCCTCAACACAACCCAAGTGGAATTTCTAGATTTGGTGTCCATTTGCCCCTCCAAAAATCTAATCTCCCAACACTGCTTCCTGTGGGTGAAAATGGTGGCAAAGAGGTCCTTTTTTGTGTTTTTTGACCCTTTAGGCAACCCAGAACTTGATTAAATCCTTAGGTAATTCATGAGCATGCATAACTTCTTATAACAAATCCAGAAATGCAAAGTTTTCCTCTAGAGGATCTCCCAATTATAAGCGCGCACCAAGTGGCGCGCACATTGGGCAGAAAAGCTTGTTTTTGCTCAAAAATTTCTAGGTCTGCACTTACTCTAAGTATTACCTGTGATACTGCACCCATTGGCCATGTATCCAGCGGACTTGACCACACTTTTTCTTTGTTAAATGTGCGGACCACCGATGCGCCGCGCCACTGCCCAGCTGCGCCGCTCCTTTTTGCAGACCAATTTTGGAGGTCTTTGCTATGTCTAAATTGGGAACAGGATAGCTTGTTGGAAAGGCATTTGAGTCTAATTTCTAACCCAATTGGAAATTTCCAATTTGTAGTTCATTTTCCTAGTCAAAAATCAAATCTCCCAAGACTTGTCAAAATATGCAAAATGAGGCTGCCTAAAGGTAGAGTGTTGTTGCAGTCAACTTTTGAAGGTCTTCCGCAACTCCAAATTGAGCTCATGATAGCTCATTGAAAAGATATTTGTGTCTAGTTATCATGTGAATTATAAAGAAAATCATCTGGCCAACCAAGCTAGGAGAAATTTTGATTTTCCCAAGGTCACTTTAGAGGTGCATCAATTCTCCCGAGGCAATTGTATTTTTGACATTTCTCTAAAACCATGACACCTGTGTAAAAAGTGAATGAGGTTTTTCTTCCTTGGCCTATTTTTGACAAAAAAATATCTCGTTTTTCCCAAATTCATCTTTTACAACTTAGAAACATCATTGGAGTAAAACCTATCCTGATGTGTGGAAGAGGGGATTTGTCGAAATGAAGCGAAATGAAGGGGATAAGGGGCTTCTAAATTCTTGAGAAAATTTTTGAAAGTAGGGAGGGATGTTAGGAAGCAAGGGAAAGTGTAATTTCAAATATTTAGTGAGGGGAAGGGGTCCAAAAGGGCTAAACACAGGCCCAACCTAGAAAATTGTTAGGTTATAGCAAGAAACTAGGGTTTGTGGAAAAATGAGGAATTTTGGGGATCTTAGTGATCGGAAGTGTTTAATAAGGTACATTAAGGATAGGGGAAAGTGTATGAACATTAGGATACAAGTTTTTCTGATGATTTGACCATCCAAGGGAAATTACCTTTAAAACCATAGGAGAGGGAAATGAACCTTACTTAGGCACAACTGAAGCATGAACAAGGTGTAAAATGACCCAGTGGAACTTGACATGATGATGAAAACACTCTGAATGATGGTGCACTCAGTTGAATGGTGACATGGACCAACATTTAGACAACTTTGAAAGGAGTAAAAGCAAACCCTAGACCCAATGCCTAGTGACCAATTTTTTCTTGAAGACTCACTAAAATGATGAAATTTGACCTTGAAACCTTAAAATCACTTTGTAAGAGCATGATTGATCATTGGAGGAAGGTTGCAAAGACTGACACTAACACTAACTTCCTAGGGTTTTAATTTTGGTATATGATCTCTGTTTGACTATGATAATACGTCGTTTTGAAGATATCCATGAGGAGGCTAAGGAAAATATATGTGAAAGTATTTTCAACACTTTTTCGGTGTCTCCATTTTCCTTAAAGTTTTTGTTTATGCCCTCAAAATGACCTAAGAAGTTTAGAACTAGAAAAACTGTCAAAAATATAAAGTTGTGTTAAATTTAAGGAAAAAAAACTAAAAAGAAATAGTGTTGGTTCAAATTAGGCTGATAATAATGTGATCATGTGTCGTTAGGTATTTGCAGTCAACTATGGACATGTGGGCCCCATTTTCCATAAGTGCATCTTGGAAATCGTGTCTCACACAGTAACTCTCAACTCATGTTTATCCTGGTGAGCTTGTAGATTTGGGTAAATGTGGGAGGGGTGGCTACAATAATGTTGGGCATAATATGAGGTAAATTAATGGACAACCATTTAATATCAATTCAAGGTTTGTATAAGTCAGATTGAAGCACTGGAGATACCATAGAAATATTTTATGTACTTGCAAAATGAAACCCTAATTTGTCTAGAAGTTACCAGCTCACACCTTTGAATTCCTACAAATGCTCTTCAATCCTTCACTCAAAGGAATTCATTAGAAAGAAGGCCCTAATTGATATAAACATTAACCCAGTAGTCTACCAAAAATTGGAAGCAAACCCTAACTATCAATAACTGAAAATAAAACCCTAATTAGGGGCAAACGCTAATTATAGGAAAGTAAAACCCTAACTACTATTTAACTGGACATGATCACTAGCCCCTTATTTAACTGAACAAGACAAAATAATTGTCTTATTGAGCTCCGCAATAGAAAATTCTAATTACTCCTCAAGCCAAGGAAAGAACATAATAAATGATAAAACCCTAATATCAATCCTGCACTCTTATTCTATCTTCACTCAACTTGTGTTTAATCAAGCAAACAAGGAAATAGATGAATTTTTTTCTAAGGTGCCAATAAAATGAATTAACTTCAAGTGTTTCATACATGAGTAAAAATAACGTTTCTCTAATCACAACCATACATACACTCAACAAATGTTTCACCTCCTCAAAATAATTGACATATCTAGAAACACTATTTCATCAAAACTTTTGCAAAAAGGAAACCGAACATAAAGCACACTATAATAATAATAGCATGAACCAATACTCAATAAATAAGCACTCTTAAAATCTACAAGCATAAAAGGACTAAAAGTCAACACATGCAATTAAATGAAGACATTACAAGAATATGGTGCATAAGTAGCTGAACAACTTACAAGTGCATAATAGTGAATTGACCTATAGATAAGTTAAAAGACTCGGGATGTCTGGCCTCAAAGATAGGAATTTCTTAATACAATACTCCTTGTCAATAAATTGTGATCAATAGTTATAAGTGCAAGTCATAGGTATAAATATTTGATTGGAATGTTTAAGATTTCAAACTCTGTGGGTCAAGTAACAAAGATATACACACTATGCAACTATAATGGTTAAATTTGTTGACTCTATTTCTTATCAAAATAGGTCAAACAATGAGAATGTTATAGAGTTTTTATTAAGAATAGATTCAAATAGTTCTAGGTCACTTAGTGTATTAAAACTCAGATCCACATTTTCTCAGGCCTTAATCAGGTTATAATTTCTTCCAAGTTCTAACAAGTTGTAAATGCATCTAACGACCACGAGAGCTCCTCCGATCTAACTCAAGATCCAAGTTACATAAGTTTCAAATGTCCATAAATATGTTATCTTATATAAGTATGAAGATATCTGGAGCTATGAGTCTAGCTTGAATTTCAATTGACATTTATATCAATACTTGAACAACAGTGATTGAAACCTTAAACCACGACTTGCAACAAAGTATAAAATAAATGACCTCCCTCACAGAAGAATAAGAGGTGTCCGCTATAACTTATGGTCACTGTTCATACCATAGGTAGATATAAAATTTCTTTCCAACATTTACCACATGATTTCCATATCTTTAGCATGAAACAAATACAAACTAGATATACATTATTAAGTTGTGCACATCTTAACAACGATAAAGCATAAACCACACACACATGATTATTCAGTTTGAAAATAAATCTTGATAGTTAACACTCCTTAATGAGAAATCGCGTGCACACCTTGACATGTCAAGAAGCTATTACAATAAGATAATGTAACGGAGTGGGACGATTTGGGTTGGTTAGGCTCAAACCAACCTATTCACACCCTCTAGGAAAAACTTAAATGACAAGATGAACTTGTTCATTGAATACACCAGAAGATAGAGAAGAAACTTGTCATGAGTATTGAATTAAAAGATGCTCAATATTTTACATCTGAGGCCATCTACTCCAAGCTAAAACCAACAATATAAGACTATAATAACATCCTATCCCTAGCACAAGGCCATGATTAATATTTGTAAACATGAAAATACGGATTTAGGCTGTAACAACCCATTTTTTCAAATTTGAGCATGATTTAGAAATTCTGGAAAACTGTGTTTTTTTAACAAATTGGCCCCAAAGAATATTTCATATCTCCCACACCATGGATAATTTTGGAAAACAACATGTGTATTACTCAATTTTCTATAATGGGAACAAAACACGTGTCCCAAAATTTTCAGATTCAACCTCATCTTCATGCAAATTGAGGAGGGTGTTGATTGTTTGAAAACTATCGCGAATATGGGCTGAAGCATTAATTAGCTTATAGAAATCCATCAATATGACCTGGGTGTGTTTTGACTCATGTACAAGCATGAAAAAATCATTTTGAACACACACCATGTCCCGATTTTCTCCTATAAATTTTCCAATATGTCAAACCTTAAATGGGTGCAAGAAATGCACTGTTAGTGTAGGAACTGCATGACTCATATTAGTGATTCATAAAATTTTGAAATCATACATAAATGAATAAATTTTGATTAAAACAATATTAAACCAAATTATTCATTTTTTCATAAAAAATGTAAGGAAGTGCGTGGTAAAGGGGTAAAAGATTGGCCCAAACAATGGGGGTAAAATAAGGCATTATGGAGGAAAAAAATATATTAAATATGGCAATTCTGGGACCTGAAAAATAATCAATTAGAAGTGAAACTTTGAAGACATTTATAGCCTATAAATTACCTATAATTATCAAACCTAAAATATTCAATTATACCAAAGATTGATTTCTCATCTTGTGAATCTTGTAAATCTATTGTGACAACATAAAAATCTGCCTCTAAAACACTGATTTGCATGCCAAAAAGTAAAAAACAATGAGTATATATGATGAAATTATAACACCCCCTTAATTTCTTGAGTTCTAAGGAGGTGGTTGTTAATTAGACCTGACTCCCAAGATGTAAGTATGAGAATGGGGTTTAGAAGTTTCTCAAATTATTTTTAATTTTTCTCAACATTATTAAAAGTTGTTAGATTTATTCTGTAGCTAGTATAGATGAAAATTGCCTTACAAAATTTCATAAACACATAAATAAATTATTTATTTAATAAATCCCACCTTCCACTTAGATATATATATTTTTTAAATTGTAATATTACCAGTAAGCACCTATTCTCAAGCATTAAATTTCAGTTTTGAAATTTAGAAGATAACTAAGGGTTGTTGTCAAAGTTTTTGTGGTTGAAGCTTGAAATCCAATACTGACTCTACAAGTGTTTCCTTGTCTATGTTTCATATGTACAGTCCCTTAACAACCCAAAATCAGATGCAATACATATTATAATTGTACATAGGTATAAGAAATTGAGGTCAAAACTTGAAAGATGATGGTAAATCTACATACTTCTCCACAACTTCCAACAATAAAGGCACTACTAAGTGATACTATATTATGTTGATTATGAGTTGTCAATACCTATGCACTCCATAGTGATACTAGGGATAATATGTCATACATGTTATGAGATGAGGAGGTCACTACAATTTGGGACAACCAATAATTCTACTTCGATGATAAGATTTAAGGCATTCTCACCAAGTGAAATTGAATGAGATCCCCACTTATTTAAGATCGATACGAGTTTGAATATTTCTAATGTTTGTTGTCCAAATTGTTTAAAGACATATTTTCAAGAATTCTTAAGATTTATACTACTACAAATATTGGAGTATGACACTAGTTATTAACCCTTGAAGACAACAAGTGATGGAAAAAGAACTCTTATATGTAAAATTCAAAATTGGGTTAGAAGCCAACCAATAGTACTATGATGCTATAGCTGAATGTTATTAGATTTGAAAAACATACATGTGTCAGAATAATCACCTAATGTTGTCAATAAGGCGTTGTCTCTTTGCTTAACAAGTGCTCTAGTGAATGTGAATAATTCTAACTAGTAATGAAAATCAACATAATTCTTACATTGCTATTTAAAAATATCTTTAGAAAGTTTGTATGCTTGAGCATTGTATATTTGTTTACCCACTCATCTATCAGGACATGCTTATTATTTACTATTACTGTAAGTTTAAAGTATCACCATGAAAATGAATAGTAGCTATACCAATTTACATCAGAGTCGCACTAAGACCCATTAGGGTGTTGTTACACCACAAGACTGAGGTACAATTTCGCAGACCCATAGGATGGAATGATCATTATACCACTACCAACTAACTATAGGTCCTGGTGTGCATTTATTTGAGGCACACAAACCTTGCCTTTTACCTTATGAAACCCATGCAATTTGGAGTATTCTTGAACAACAAAAATATATATGTGAAAATTTAAAAATATTTAATTTCATTAATGTTACTTATGAGCAAAAAAAAACTCTCTAAGTTGAATGATTCAATTTTACCTTGAAATAAAGGTTGTAAGTGAATTTTTGTGAAGCAGGCCAAAATTTCCTTGCTTCACTAAAATGCATGTCCATGCTTCATTTCTTAGCAAATCTGATTTATTCAAATTGTATACTATTTAATTTGTAATTTTACACACTAATTTGCTTCTAGTAAGTTTATATTGTTCACAAACTATTAACACTTTTGGGGGCACATTATGAACCATGATTGGTGCAATAATTTCAGTTACATTATCTCCGACCTTGAGATCACTAAATTAGAAAACTTTAATTGTATTATTGTTACTTATCAGTAAAAAAATACTCTTCAAGTTGAAAATTTAATTTGGCCTTGAAATGAAGGCTAGGAGTTCATTTTTGTGAAGCAAGCCAAAATTTCCTTGCTTCACTAAAATGCACACCTAGGCTTCATTTATTGTCCAATATGATTGATTCAAGTTGTATACTATTTAATTAGTAATTTTACACACTAATTTTCTTCCAGTAAGTTTCTGTTGTTCATAAATTGTTGACAGTTTTGGGGGGACACGATGAGCTACAATCGTTGCAACACTTTAATTTACATTAACTTAAAACTTCATAAAACTAAATTAGAAAACTTCAATTGTGTTAATTTACTTATGAGTAAAAAAATAATCTCCAATTTGAATCATTCGATTTGGCCTTGAAGTGAAGTTTGTGAGTGCATTTTTGTGAAGCAAACCAAAATTACCTCACTTCACTAAAATGCACACCTAGGCTTCATTTCTTGGCTAATGTGATTGATTCAAATTGTATACTATTTCAATTAGTAATTTTACACTCTAATTTGTTTCCAATAAGTTTATGTTGTTCACAAATTGTTGACACTTTTAGGGGACACTGTGAACTGCTATTACTACAACACTTTCATTTACATTAACTTTGACCATCAGATCACTAAATTAGAAAAAAATAATTGCATTAATGTTACTTATGTGTAAAAACATACTCTCCAATTAAAGCATTCAATTTGGCCTTGAAATGAAGGATGAACCTTCATTTTTGTGAAGCAGTCCAAAATTTTCTCGCTTCACTAAAATGCACACATAGGCTTCATTTCTTGGCCAATATGATGATTCAAATTGTATACTATCTAATTAGTAATTAAACACACTAATTTTCTTCCAGTATATTTCTGTTGTTCACAAACTATTAACACTTTTTGGGGGACACCATAAACTGCGGTTGAAGTAGTATTTTCATTTACATTAACTTCGACCTTCGTATCACTAAACCAGAAAAATTTAATTTCATTAATTCTACTTAAGAGTTAAAAAACAATCTCCAAATCGAATCATTCAATTTGGCCTTAAAATGAGGGCTAGGCATGCATTTTTTGTTTGTATATTTTTAAGTAGTAATTTTACACACTAATTTTCTTCCATTAAGTTTCTATTATTCACATACAATTGACACTTTTGGGGGAGACACTCTGAACTGTGAATGCTACAACACTTCCATTTACATTAACTTTGACCTTCATATCACTAAATTAAAAAGCTCTAATTACACTAATGTTACTTATGAGTAAAAAAATATTCTTCAAGTTGAATCATTCAATTTGGCTTTAAAATCAATATTGGGAGTGCATTTTTGTGAAACATGCTAAAATTTCCTTGCTTCACTCAAATGCACGCCCAAACTTCATTTCTTGACCAGTCTAATTGATTCAAATTTTATACTATTTAATTAGCAATTTCACACACTAATTTGCTTCCAGTAAGTTTATGTTGTTCACAAAGTATTAACACTTTTGGGAGGATACCGTGAATTACTATTATTGCAACACTTTCATTTATCTTAACTTCGACCTTCAAATAACTAAATTAGAAAATATAATTATATTAATGTTACTTATGAGTAAAAAATTCTCTCCAAGTTGAATCAATCAATTTGGCCTTGAAATGAAGGTTGGATGGGATTTTTATGAAGTAGGCCAAAGTTTCCTGGCTTCACTAAAATGCACACCCAGGCTTCATTTCTTTTCCAATCAAATTGATTCAAATTGTATACTATTTAATTAGTAATTTTACACCCTATTTTTCTTCTAGTAAGTTTATGTTGTTTAGAAACTGTTGACACTTTTTGGGGGACACAATGAACTGCGATTGTTGGAGCACTTTCATTTATATTAACTTCAACCTTTAGATCACTAAATTAGCAAATGTTAATTACATTAATGTTACTTATGAGTAAAAAAATACTCTCCAAGTTGAATCATTCAATTTGGCCTTGAAATGAAGGTCGGGTGTGCATTTTTGTGAACCAGGCCAAACTTTCCCCGCTTCACTAAAATGTATGGCCATGATTCATTTCATGTCCAATCTGATTGATTCAAATGATATAGTATTTAATTAGTAATTTTACACAATAATTTTCTTCTAGTAGATTCCTATTGTTCACAAATTGTTGACATGTTTAGGGGACACCGTCAACTACAATTGTTGCAACACTTTCATTTACATTAACTTCAATGTTCATATCACTAAATTAGAAAAAAGTAATTGTATTAATGCTACTTATGAGTAAAAAATGTACTCTCCAAAGTGAATTATTCAATTTGACCCTTAAATTAAGGTTCGGCATGCATTTTTTGAAGTAGGCCAAAATTGCCTTACTTCACTAAAATGCATGCCCAAGATTCAGTTTTTGGCCAATCTGATTGATTCAAATTATATACTATTTAATTCTTAATTTTACACACTAATTTTCTTTTAGTAAGCTTCTGCTATTCACAAAATGTTGACACTTTTTGGGGGACATCGTGAATTGCGATTGTTGCAACACTTTCATTTACACTAACTTTGACCTTCAGATGACTAAATTAGAAAATATTGTATTGATGTTACTAATGAGTAAAATGTAGGTTTTAACCTCGTACAGAAATTACCTGCATACAAATTCTAAAAATAGAAAATAAACAATGGTGAGAGCATAACACATAAAACAAATATACATGGATATTTTCCTCTGGATGCCAAAACTAGGACTACTAGAATGATTTTTCATTATATTCCTTTCAATGTTACAATACATATATATACATGTTGAAGCATCCATAAAACCCAATACATTAACCCTAGATTAGAACATAACTGTAGTTCCCTTGAACGGATCTACAAAATACGATGGACCGAAAACCATCGTGCCCAAAACCATGTGAAAAATCCATGCACAAAACCATAGGTAGTTACTCCCACCTAAGATAGGGTCCAAATTGGTTTTCCCTGGGGCACTGCCCCAGACCCCATGTAGGGGGGATACCGTCCCCCTGCATACCTATGACAAGGGGGTTTGTCACCCCCGTGTGACCCCCCCATGTTACACTAAAAAATGTCACCATAACTATTTACAGTTGGTATGGCTCTATCAACAGTCATGCTATCCTCCTGGGAAAGTCTCATACCTCTGCTCTGCATGTCAAACTTCAAGAAAGAGAGAAAGTCTTTGTAAATGTGTTTATCTCTGGGTACACAGGTTCTCTCAACCTTACCTGCGGATACGCACCTAATGTTTACAAAAGCTGCGTACTTGTACGCTCTGTATGTAAAGGGGCAGGTATGTACCCCTGTAAAGGTCAAAATGCGCAAGTTTCATCTTTAAAAAGTTACTTGTGGTCATTTCTAGAGCATTCTAGAAGGTTGTTCGACATGTATTGAGCGCCTCCAGATGGTTCATGTACCCCTACCGAAGAGGAACTTATCCCATCAATAAGGGAGCTATCCCATCCAAAGAGGGGATTATCCCATTGATGGTGGACCTGAATAACTTCCTCTAGAGCACTATAAATACAGGCATTGGGCTAGAAGGAGGGGAGGTTAGAAGCTAAACATTTCTAAGGGTAGATGCTACTGGAATTAGGACTCCCATTTAGAAGCTTGTGAGGAGAGATTGCCATCTTTGCTTGTTCTATTTGGAAGTGGGTGAGCTTTGTCAAAGTAAAGGAGAACTCTTGATGGACCCTGGGAGGGACTTACACAACACCAAGGCTCAGGTTGTAATTGTTCCTTTTGTTTCCTATTAATGCAAATGAGTCCATTCTTCTCAATAACTTGTTATTTATGAGTTGTTTCATGTACTCCTTGGTCTATGTGTTAAATATGTTTTATTTTATGAGATTATCAAGTGCTATTTAATCGTTTGATTGTTAGTGAATGCAGGTTTCAAAGTGAAGGAGGAGCTCATCCGAATCAGCGAGGCTGGACTACTGCAACAGCGTTGGATTACAGGTAGGATCTAAACACTTGATTTATTATATAATAAATGCATGTTTAGAGAAGGATTGCTCTTGTTTGTCTTGTTTGTCACTAGAGAGTCTTAGGCTCCTAGGGAGGTTGGTTGTGTCCGCACTTTCGACTCTTTCCGCCTGACAAAATGGCGACTCCAGTGGGGAATCCATTGATGTGAAAGTCTTTTCCTTTGTATGCAACTTTGATCTGAGAAAAATCATTTATTTTCTGGTTTTTGGCTCTGTGACTTTGTATTTGGGTGGGTTAGCTTAGAGTTAGATTGAATTTAGTTTTTCTTGGTTTTTTCAATAGTACACACCCTCTGAGTATTGCACAGTGCGTACCTGTACGCGCTGTTGCTGTGTGCACAGAGCGGGCCCGCACCTGTCTTAACAGGTTGCCTGTGTACCCTGCTAAAAATTAAGAAATTTCCATTTTTTACATTTTTCCTCTTAGATTTTGCTTTTTCTTAGTTTTTACTGCCCAGATCCATTAGTCTCCTGTCAAAGATCTTCACCTAAGCTTGTTTCATTGGCATTCCTGCTTTAAGCTTTCATCAATTGGGTGTTTTGAGTCTCTTTTTTGAGAAATTCTTGATTTGATTTCCTTTGGTCATTACTTGGAGGTTTCCCTCAGTCCTTTCACAATTTTGCATCTTTTTGCTTTCGTTTTTGAGTATGAGTGTTAATCGCCTTTGAGTGTTTTTATTTTTGATCTTTGGAACTCTCACCCAATTTTCTCAATTTGCACTTGATTGGTTCTTAGATCATATTAGAATTGTCTTGTGTTTGAGAATTCTCTTGCATAGATCACATTTGCATAATTAGAATTCTCATTTTCAGAATATGAATGAAAAATGTGCATGGATTACATTTGCATACTTTTCAAGTGAATTGTGCTTAGATTACCATTGCATAGTTTACATTCTGAAAAATCAATCGTAGATTTAGATCAGTTTTCTTTGATTTGATTTTACACAAAAATAAAAATAAAAAAATGGTTTGGAATTGATTTGCATTAGTTTTTCTTAATGAAATTAGTGCATTAGAGAATTTGTTATATTTTCTCTTAGTGATCGATTTTTTGCATTGTTGGAAGTGAATGGAAACTCTCTCCTTACTTTAGTTAGGATTCATCGAATTGAAAGGATTGCATTATCATATTCGATTGCATTCAGTTGAGTCGGGTCATAACACCATTGGTTTCATATCCATTTGCCCATTTGAGTAATAACAGCCTTAATAACACAGCGCTTAATTAAAATTCATCTAGTAATTTTTACATTTCTAGGGCTCTGATACACCAACATAACTTAGGCTAGTGTCTTGGAGTAGGAGAGTAATTAACTCTCCAAGACAGCAAAACCAAACAAATAGCTCATCTTGTGGTAGGATAAATCCAGCTGTTACATTTATGCTCTGGGAAAGCTCCTCTTAAAGGAGAAGCACGAGATCGTGTCCAAACCAGTGAGGGGATCAATCCTCCTTCATTGGGAAAGACGCCAGATACACACGTATTACAAACGGTAAACTTTGGATTAACCATTGTCGAGGAGCCAGGGGTCACTTGTCGGTAAACCTTGGATTATTGTCAAGGAACCGGCAAGGGGATTGAGCTTGTTACTCTGCCCTTGCGTGCTATCGGGTCGTAGACTGTTCCCCCAGGTGTATTTGTTGCTGTTGGTGACCTTAGTGAACATTATCTTTAGGATTCTACCTGAGGTGATGGTGGAGGGAAGATCCCACTGTACCTGGAGCAGACGTCGGCTAGACTCACTTGGATTTTCTGGGGGGTTCACTTCACTCGAGACGGTTAAAGTGGAGGAATTTGGTCCAGTCTATTCATTAAGCAGGTTGCCGGGGTAATTGTTCCACCCGCCACTTCTGTACTGAATTCTGCGATGTTGGATTTCATCCCCAACTAGTGTTTTCGGTCCGGAAGGTTACTGTTTGTGTATGGTTTGACTCCTAGATTTGATAGCGCATGTTAATTTGCTTGTTTTTACTTTCAGAGACCATAGGTGTGAATTGTGAATTGTTAATTTTAGTTTTAAATTGTTAATAAAATTCACTGAAGTTGAATATAATGGCAAATGTTCCAGAATTTATCAACCTAGGAACCCCTCCTAACGAGAATCCTAGTACTTTTCCTTACTTTGGAAATGTTGGTCCTCCTTATATGGCTACTTTGTCATTACCTGGATTTAAATAGGTTTACCGATATGGTTATTTTCAACTTCGTTGGCCCAAAATACTCCAATTGTTCCACCTCAACCGGATGCTTCACCTCAACAGAGTTCACCATCTCAACATCACCAACCTTCTGTTGACCCTTTACCTTCTTCACCTAATTTTTCTTCCTCCATTTCTGCCTCTTCGCCTGGTAAAAGCCTTGATGCTAGTAACCAGGAGGTTAAGAAGAAGAAGAAAGGGAAGAAGAAGAAGAAGAAGAAGAAGCAGGATAAGAAAGAAGTCAACCAACCAACCATGGCTGTAAGTGTTAGTTGTGTTGAGGAAAATTCTGACATGCACCGTAAACCCAAATACCCTTGCAAGCTTTGTAAGGGCGACCACTTCCTTGTCAATTGTCCTGGTATTCCAAAGGTCTTGGAAGTTTGGTCAGAAAAATATCATCAACTTTCCATTGATCCATCAACCAGTGATAGTCAGGTTCCTGGGAAAAAGGGTAAAGTTAGGTTTCCTTGTAAGTTATGCAAAGGGAGTCATCAAACTCACATTTGCCCTCACATGAATGAAGCCTCTACATTGTTGGAAAAACTTACTGTTCCACAGCAAGAATTTCCAACTAGTTACCGCAAACTTTCTCCCAACCTACCGTCAAATGACGGAGTGATTTATTTAAATTCAAGTACAGTCGATCACACTCTCCCATTGGAGAGTGAAACTCATGTCACTCAGGTTGATGATCCATTAGTTGATCAAGTGGTCAATTCAATTTCACATTCGGTCAATCCCACTTTCCCTTTGGAGAGTGAACTTCATACCGCTCAGGTTCTTCTTGTTACATCAGATTCTTCTATGCCGGGGGGCATTTCACCTGTTTCTACAGAACCCCCTCCAAGTACTGAGGTCTTTTCCTTTGATTGGAATAGACTGACAGAACCTCGTCTTCCTTCCTCCATCCCTTTCCAAATCATTGTCAAGGCTGGTGGTAGGGACATACATCGTACTCAGGTAGATGAAGGTGCTTCTGTTAGTATTTTATCCTCAACTGTTTGGAAAGCTTTGGGTTCCCCTCAGCTTGTGCCTATTACGCAGAATCTGAAAGCTTTTAACAGAACCATTAGTGAACCTTTAGGGATCCTTCCTAAGTTTTCTATTACCTTGGAAGGTAAAACTGTCTGTATTGATCTTATGGTAGTTCAAGGTCCCTTGGATTTCAATTTACTCCTTGGGCGAGACTATGTTTATGCAATGAAAGTTGTCGTATCGACACTCTTTCACGTGATGTCTTTCCCTCACAATGGAAATATTGTGACTGTAGACCAGCTTTCGATCCCTAGTCTTGTCTCAACTACCAATAATATGACACCCCTAAATGTTCCTGATTCTAAAGTGGTATCTACCCTGCCACGGGTTAATTATGTGGCAACCGGTCCCATGTTTTCAGTTACTGATGTAAGTGAACCTCTCACTGTTTGCTCCTCTTCCTTTGATTTAGATCCGGTAATTGACATGGAAAACTCTATGGGATTACTTGAACACGATGTTCTTATCCCTTTTGAGTCCCTTGACATGTGTTCCTTCCCGAGAAGTATTCTTCCTTCTGATGAAGACCTCTTGGAAGCCATGATCAAGGTGTGTCCATTGACATGTCTTTCTTCCAGTTGGAAGCGATGATCAGTGTTGCGAGGATAGTTTTTTCTTGTATCAACCTCGTTAAAAAATGAAACAAGGAGTACGAGGAAAGTTCCTTTTACTGTGTCGACCTCGTTAAAAAATGAATCAGTGAGTACGAGGAAAGTTTTTTCCTGTATCAACCTCGTTAAAAAATGAAATAGGCTGTTGCGAGGACAGTTCCTGTTACTGAGTCAACCTCGTTAAAAAATGAATCAGGTTAGAGGATAGTTCCTGTTACTGAGTCATCCTCATTAAAAAATGAATCAGGTACGAGGAAAGTTTTTTCCTGTATCAACCTCGTTAAAAAATGAAATAGGCTGTTGCGAGGACAGTTCCTGTTACTGAGTCAACCTCGTTAAAAAATGAATCAAGTTAGAGGATAGTTCCTGTTACTGAGTCATCCTCGTTTAAAAAATGAAACAAGGGTTTTGAGGATAGTTCTTTTCCTGTGTCAACCTCACTAAAAAATGAAACAACTCCCACAAGTCTTTCCAAGATCTTGAAAGTAAAGCTTCATTCCATCCACCTTATTGAATGCAATGAAGCTTGGGGGGCATGTACCTCGTCTTGCGTCATTATGCTGGGGGCATGCGAACTTATAACAAGCATAGTTTTTCATTTCAAGCTTGCGTAAACATGAAATCGAATCCGAGCATAGTTCTTTTCCTGTGTCAAGCTCGTTAAAAAATGAAACAAATCCTCCCCTACTTGAGTCGAGAGATTGACTAGATCTCATAAATGTTAAGTATTTAGGTTAGTTATTTCAGTTTTTTGCATAGTTTTCTTACAGTTTTAGGTCGAGTCTTTCAAATGATCTCGTAACTCAACCTTCATTTCATCCAACTGGTTGAATGAAATGAAGTTGGGGGGGCATGCGCTCTAGCAGTTATGCTTAGGGGGCATCAAGCACAGTTTTCTCTCTGTTTCAAGCTTGTGTAAAAATGAAACTACTTTGAAGCATAGTTTTTGTCTGTTTCAAGCTTTTGTAAAAATGAAACCTATCTCGAGTCAATTTCAATTATTTTCAAGACTCGTTAAACTCATGAAAATACCGAGATTATTTTGCTATCTTTCATTCTCGTAAAACAAATGAAAATGCCGAGTTCTTTCCGTCTTTTCCTGCTCGTAAATTAAATTGAAAGTCGGCCAGATGAGTACATTTTTATCATTTTTTCAAACTCATTAAAACTTACGAAAAAGTGAAAACCATGAGTACATTTTTATCATTTTTTCGAACTCGTTAAAACTTACAAAAAAATGAAACCTCAGAGTCATCTTTTAAGCCCTTTTCTGACTCCTAAAACATGAAAAGATTGCCGAGCGTTTCTTTTACACTCGTTAAAACGGAATTAAAAGACAGTCCCCTTATAGCTCTTTTCTGACCGTAAAAACAGGAAAAGATTGTCGGGTTTTTGTCGTTTCAAACTCGATATTGGAAATAAAACGACGTGTCCTTGATCGCTTTTTACTTTTCAGGTCAATGGCACTAAACATGAAAGTACTCCTTGGTCGCAAGATCAAGCGGTTCTCCCAGGTATTATTTTATACATTTTCGGGCTTGGGGGACACAAATTTACGAAAAAGTTCACCTTGGAGTCTTCTTTAGTTTTTTCAGACTCTCTAAAATTGAAAAAAGCCGAGTTTCTCCTATACTGGGCTCGTTAAAATTTCACAGTAAAGGACCTGTTCAATTACAAACAGGAACGAACCACTCCTTCCTAGGGTTCGAATCAAAACTAGGTTGGACTCATCCGAAGGATGAGCTTATAATCAAGCATATGTTATCCTCCTCAAGCTTGTTAAAAAAATAAAGAGGTACTTGCCAGAAATGGTGGGGGAAAAGAGAGAAGAATGAGCCTATTTGTTATCCTTTGTCTCAGAAGAAACCTTATTACCACTCTTGAACACGACACTTTTCATTCACCTAGGTTGGGAAATCCTTTACCTCACAGTTGATCAAACCACTTTGAAAGACTTCAGCCGGGTTCCGGGGATTAACTTTGAGTCATTCATCACCAAGCCATCTATCGTGTCGTTATGTGTTCAAGAGGTCTGCAAGCAAAACTTTCATCTGCAAAATACTTGTCATCCATTTGACCATCCCTGAGTCAGTCCTTACAGCAATGTTTCTTCAACTTGATTAATGATTTCGTGTTGTGGGCTTGCCTGCAACGGGTCGCTTTCTATCGACATCAGCACATTATCTAGAGAGATGACTTAGAAATCGTCAGTACCTTGAAGTCTGCATGCATCAATGGCAGGTTTCTCGCCTTTGACGTCAGTTTACATCATTGACTCTCGATCGAAGGATTTCGTGAAATGTTCGACATCAACTCATTCATTCACATCTCATGGATTGTACTGGGTACTTTGAGAACCATTGACATTACTGGTGGTCTCTCTCACACTTGTTAACAGTTTACATCATCGACTGGTAATCAAGTGGTTTCTACCATGTTCGACATCAACTCATTTATTCGCATGGCTAGAATCGTACCAATTCGAGAAGTAGAAATGAAGACCCTGGATCTAGTTTCCACCATCTAGGCTGCGAGGAGTTTTGTATTCATTATCTAGTAGACTAATCATAAATAGATGGCTGCGCCCATACTGTGTCTACAAAAGTCTATAATTATGATGTACTGCAAGATCATTCCTGTATCAGTCTAGTTAGTCTGTTAGTTAAAGTTTTGATCTGAGTATGGGAATGCCTACCTCAGCGATGATATAATCTTATACATGTATTTTGTGTTGAAAATTGCAGGTTCTGACCAGGCTCTCCACGAGATAATCCTTGAAATGATAAAGTGCTTCACCCTTCCTAGATAATACAAAACCCTAATATACTACAGGCTTCGCACTTTAGGGGCAATCTGTTACACTAAAAAATGTCACCATGACTATTTACAGTTGGTATGGCTCTATCAACAATCATGCTATCCTCCTAGGCAAGTCTCATACCTCTGCTCTCCATGTCAAACTTCAAGAAAGAGAGAAAGTCTTTGTAAATGTGTTTATCTCTGGGTACGCAGGTTCTCTCAACCTTACCTGCGGATACGCACCTAATGTTCACAAAAGCTGCGTACTTGTACGCTCTGTATGTAAAGGGGCAGGTGCGTACCCCTGTAAAGGTCAAAATGTGCAAGTTTCATCTTTAAAAAGTTACTTGTGGTCATTTCTAGAGCATTCTAGAAGGTTGTTCGACGTGTATTGAGCGCCTCCAGATGGTTCATGTACCCCTACCAAAGAGGAACTTATCCCATCAATAAGGGAGCTATCCCATCCAAAGAGGGGATTATCCCATTGATGGTGGACCTGAATAACTTCCTCTAGAGCACTATAAATACAGGCATTGGGCCAGAAGGAGGGGAGGTTGGAAGCTAAACATTTCTAAGGGTAGATGCTACTGGAATTAGGACTCCCATTTAGAAGCTTGTGAGGAGAGATTGCCATCTTTGCTTGTTCTACTTGGAAGTGGGTGAGCTTTGTCAAAGTAAAGGAGAACTCTTGATGGACCCTGGGAGGGACTTGCACAACACCAAGGCTCAGGTTGTAATTGTTCCTTTTGTTTCCTATTAATGCAAATGAATCCATTCTTCTCAATAACTTGTTATTTATGAGTTGTTTCATGTACTCCTTGGTCTATGTGTTAAATATGTTTTATTTTATGAGATTATCAAGTGCTATTTAATCGTTTGATTGTTAGTGAATGCAGGTTTCAAAGTGAAGGAGGAGCTCATCCGGATCAGCGAGGCTGGACTACTGCAACAGGGTTGGATTACAGGTAGGATCTAAACACTTGATTTCTTATATAATAAATGCATGTTTAGAGAAGGATTGCTCTCTTAGGCTCCTAGGGAGGTTGGTTGTGTCCGCACTATCGACTCTTTCCGCCTGACACCCCACTGTGGTTGACACAATGAATATAACACAACCCAACATAAAAAAATACTCTTCAAGTTGAATCATTTAATTTGGCTCTAAACGAAGGTTGGGCATGCATTTTTTGCGAAGCAGGCTAAAATTGCCTTGTTTCACTAGGCGTCGGTTAGACTTTAGCCTTTCCAACTCTAGAAAGCGAGACTTCTTTTTGGAAGGAGGCCAAGAAGTTCAAGAGTTCTCATCGATTTAGAATTGTTGTTGAATTTTTTTCTTAATTAATATATACTCTCCTAGTCACACTTGATCACATGTTTGTGATGGTGAAATCATGAAGTCCTCTTTTCCCCTTGCATTTTCACTTCATCATTTAAGCACTTAATTAAGGATCTAGGGAATGTTTGTTGACTAAGGGTTTCTTGCTCAGGCTTCATTTCTTGGCCAATATGATTGATTCAAATTGTATACTATTTAATTAATAATTTTACATACTAATTTTCTTCCAGTAAGTTTGTGTTGTTCACAAATTGTTGACACTTTTTGGGGGGGTACCATGAACTATCATTGTTGCAACACTTTCATTTACATTAGCTTCAACCTTCACATAGCTATATTAGAAAACTTTAATTTTATTAATTTTACTTATGAGTAAAAAAATTATCTTCAAGTTGAATCATTGAATTTGGCCTTGAAATGAACGTTGGGAATGCACTTTTGTGAAGTAGGCCAAAAATTCCTTGCTTCACAAAAATGCATGCCCAGGCTTCATTTCTTGGCCAATATGATTGATTCAAATTGTATACTATTTAATTCCTAATTTTACACATTAATTTCTTCCATTAAGTTTATTTTGTTCACAAAATATTCATAAAATAAGCCTAATGAATTTCCTTATTCTTTGTATTTTCTTATTGATTTACATTGTATACTATTTAATTACTAAATTTACACACTAATTTTCTTCCAGTAAGTTTCTATTGTTCACAAACTATTCACAAAATAATCCTAATGACTTTCCTTATTTCTTGTATTTCTATGCGCTAACCCTTGGTTGACCTTCCTATGTGGTACCCTTTTGTATTATGCTCCTACGAACAAATCCCAAAAATTGCAGCACAAAATTTTTCTCCAACATTAGGTCCACATATGACCACTTTTCTTTATCTACTATACGTTCCCTACCATTAGGTATCATATTCTATTTTTAGTAAGTCTATTTTTAATAGTGGATGCCACCTAGGATGATGTGTAGTAGTGAGGCTAGTTAGTTAAGGCTAATTCCATCACATGGTCAATTTAACTGAGACAAGTGATTGCTATATTATAAATTGCTAGTAGTTTGGGTTATTAAAATTAACACCCTTACAAAAATCATCTCTGATGCCCCATCATCAATTCATTTGGAAGGATTAAGAATACCATATACTTTTGGCCCTATTTCCCATTTACAATTTGAAGTTGATGCACTACTTCTAGGATATGTCAATCTAAAAGAAGTTGAAGCAGTAAAAAGTGCCACTGAAATATTTAAGAGACCCGTAGGCCAAACCATCTATCATTAACATAGACAAATCCCAACGATGTTGGAAAAGGTTACAACAAGTTTTTTTTCACCTATTTGAATAGGAAATGTTTCATTAGGCTTCTAATTTAATACCTCATCAATCCCCCAATTCAAAACCAAGATCTGATCACTTTCAAAAAATGACATAAAATACCCCATACATTCTAGCTTGTTTTACAAAAAAAATTCAGATCTGAGTTTTTTCACTTTTTGAGGAAAAAAGATTATCACCATGTCTCTAATTATCATCGTCATCAATCCAATCAAGAAAAATTGAAAACTCAACACTTTAAAAAATTGGCATTTCTGTATGGGCTAGTTTCTTGCCTCCTTGCCCAAACCATGACATGAACTTTCCATTTTCCAACATTTCCACCTACAAAACACTCTTACCTTATTCCCATGAAGTATCCATAGTGGTTAGAACTCCAAGAAATGGTGATTTTATGGAGTTTTTGTGACTGCTATAGGAAAATTTGTTTTGTGTAGCATCCTTCAAGGGCCCAACAAAGCTACCATTTACCCTCACAAATTGAAGGACAAAGACTAGGAGGGCAAAGTAACCAAATTGATTGAAGAAGCATCACAAAAATGAAAATAAGGATGGGAAGTAATGAAATAATCATATCTCTAACAATATCGAGCCATGAAGATATAGTCTTGGCTTCCATGAAACACCTACAAAATAAGTCTTCAAATCCAAAGCATCATTACCAGAGCTCCATAGGTAAGCAAGGTATGAAAATTGAACTCTTTGGATTCCATGAAACACAATATAATTGCTCTTATGTGTGTCTAAGTGTCGGGGGTCACTTCTCAAGTAAAGAAATTGTCTATCTACCTCAACTTCCACATGACAGGACATGAAGAGACAAAATAAGAAATATAATGCAAAAAGGTGTTTGCTAACTTATGTGGTGAGGTGGCATGATCTCATGATCTCGTAATCTAATGATTTTAATTTTAAATTATGAGTGGTAGATGAGACAACTTCTCCTGCATGCTGAGCCCACCCACCATCTCATATCAACGATTTAAGCTACTATCTGCCACATGCATGACTAGGTCATCAATCCAATCATGCATGCTAACCTTAGAGTCATCACTAAGAAATCCATACTGTAAGTATGTGAGGCTAATAGGATGCAATTGCTATGCATGCATGAGATTTTCACTTTTGCATGGCTAGTTAGTTAAGGGTAACTCCATCACATTGTCAATTTAACTAAGACAAGTGATTTTCTAGATAATAAATTGCTAGTAGTTTGGGTTCTTAAAATTAACACCTTTAAGAAAATCATCTCTCATGTCCCATCATCACAACATTTGGAAGGATTAAGAATATCATCTACTTCTGACCCTATTTCCCATTTACAATTTGAAGCTGGTGTACTACTTCTAGGATATGCCAGTCTAAAAGAAGCCAAAGCAATAAAAAATGGCATCAAAATATTTAAGAAACCCATTGGAAAAACCATATACCATTAACATAGACAAATAATTTTTTTCTAGCACTAAAAAGACAAATACTGACAATTTTGGAACTGAAAAGAATATATTATGCATACAATTTATCTAGGCTTTCCTCTAGTAGATGGAAGACGTACTGCAAAGTATTGAGAGAAATGTTATTGATAAAATAAGGAATAAAGCAACAATGTGGAAGAAAAAATTGCTACTAGTAGTTAGAATGAAAAGTAGGAGGTGTCAAAGTATGCATTATTTTCTTCCCTATTTGATTCACTTCTTTTACTCTCTGCAAAAACAAAAACGCTGATTAAAAAAAAAACTATAGTTCCACCTTTTTTTCACCTTTTTTATGGAGGAAGGTACCCATATCTTCAATTTTTTTCCTACATAACCTCCAAGTGTCAAAAAGTGGCTCCCACCACTTTGCATTACCTCTACAACACTACTATGGTCTTATTTACATGACCACTGTAGGAAAGATATACAACAACAAGTTTTTTTCACCAATTTGGCTAGGAAATGTGTCATTAGGCTTCTAATTTAATACCTCATCAATTCCCCAAGTCAAAATCAAGATCTGAGTAGTTTCAAAAAATGGCCTAAAAACCCCCATACATTTTAGCCCATTTTACAAAAAAAAAATAGATCTTGCCTTTTTTTTTTAGGAAAAGAAAGTCACCACAATGTCTCTAATTATCATCCTCATAGATCCAATCAACTAGAATTGGAATCCCAACACTTTCAAAAATTGACATTTATGTATGGGCTAGTTTCAGTTTCTTGCATCCTTGTCCAAGCCGTTACTTTCCCTTTCCATTTTCCACCATTAAGACTTGCAAAAAAATCTTACCTGATCCCCATGAAGTATCCACAGTGGTCACAACTCTAAGTAATAGTGGTGTTACACAACATTTTGTCACTGTCCTTGTACTCCCCATTCCTTGATCCTGGAGGACCTCTACAGTGAACCCTTTATGCTTTCCCATCATGAAGAAACTCCCATTGTGTCCCTCTTCATGACCAAAACAATTACCTTTTGCATCATTTCCCAAAAATCTTCTTTTTTTCCCAGTTTACAAGACCGATGCTAATGACCCGTGTCCTCCTCACACCGATATGTAGGAATTACAATTATCCCTAGCATTGACCGGAGTGACTAAACCTTTTTCCAATCACGGTGATCCTCTTTTGGAAAGTTTTTTAAATAAGGAGCAGAAGCTTCCAGCTCTAGAAGCTTCACAATGGAAGTCTGGTAAATGGTTAGGTCGGATGGAGTCGAGGAGGTTAGTTTGGGCTCCTTTCCCCTATTAGGATGGAACTACCTCAAGAGATAAGACCTTCTCCCATGAGAAGAGGAGCCATGTCCATTCCATCCATGCTATATAGACCTACCTTTTTCCCAAGCACAAGTTATTTCTAATTAAGCTTTGGTTGAAGTTTTGAATTTGGAGTAATTAGCGAGTTATTCGTAGTTGTAGCTCTCGAGTTGTGTGTGAGGGAGAAGTGTGAATTTGGTTTAGTGTGAAGACTAAAGGGAAGAGCCTTAAAAATACCATTGCTGAGGCCGTTATGGAATGCTAATGGAAGTTTGTGGGAACCTGGATTTGTCGAAGGAGAACAACAACGTCAATACAATGGTTGTAATCTCTTCTTGATTTAATATATATGCAACTATCGATTGATTTCCTATATAATATGTCATCTCACATGTTTATGGCTTAATATTTCTTGACTTGTTAATTAGGTTGAATAAAAATTGTCTATTATCACAATTGTTGTTTGTTGTTGTTTACTTGTTTCACGTGCTCGAAGATGGAAACGGGAGATAGCTGGAGCGAGGAAGCAAGGTCATCACCAAACGGGATAAGCGTACTAAGAGGTAGACCCTCTTAATTGGTTATAACCTAAGGAAATCTTTCATAGAATGTCTTGTTTGTGGCTAGAATCGTGGGCTAGAGGAATTGTTTGTGTCCACACTTAGAATTTTACTTCACCACAAATTGGCGACCATTCTGGGGAGCCAATCCTTCTATTTTCTTTCTTGAAATTTCATGGATTTTTGTGAATTTTTCTAGTTTTGCCATTTCCCTTTAGTTATGGTTGCTTTCCTCTATTTACTGCTCTGGGTCTAAAATTAACAATAGCAAGTATGGTCTTAACCTTTGAAATTTTTTATTTTTTCTTTGCATCCTCACTTAGCATGCTTGTTTCACTGATAGTCACACTGACTAGCACGATATGCTCAGAAATAGTCACGTCGACCCCCTTCTGGCACTTGTTGTCAGTTAGGTAGTCATGGCGATGCCTATAGGTGAATATTAGGGTTTACCCCAAATCTCGACAGGTGTGTCTTTCTCTCTTGATTTCTGCCTTGTAGCTTGTTTAGACTGTCTTCTCCCTAACTAGAAAGCTGCATTTTGACTTGGTTTATTTTCTTGTTGACTTGCCTTATTTTTACTTGATTTGTTGAGTTTATGAATGGTTTGTGGCCCTAGGGCATCTAGGTTGTCATCCATTCAGCTGGTTGTGAACTCAGTGAGTCAAGTTGTTGGTGAATTTACTCCTTGCATTTCGTTTGCAGTCCTTTTTATTTCTTTGTTCTCCACTACACAAGTTTGAAAAGGTTCGGTTGCTTGTCTAAACGTCTCTTTTCCAGAATAGATCAAGTTGCTTGTCTTTTTTTTGGTAGAGTCATCGTGTCATTAGTTTGGAAGAGATTCTCTTTTTGTGTTTTTCATTTGCTTGAGAATCAATTGTCTCGAAAACTTTTTCATTGAAGTGTTTTATGAGAAATTCATTTTGTCATTTCATGAAAAGTACATAACTCTATTTGTTGCGTCAATATGTTACGTTAGTTAGCATCATTGAAGACTAGGGTTGCATTTGCATTTGAAAAGAAGAGAAAACTATTCTCTTTACTTTTGAAAGGAATGTTTGGAGTGTATTTGTTAGGAAACTAGGAATTGGAAAGAGTTTTTTCATTAGTTTATTTTCAAAAAGTAAAGTAGTCAAAAGATCATTTTTGCTTTCAGTTGCTTGGTTTTTTGCATTTGATTGTGTTTTCTACCCTCTCTAGTGTAGACAATTCATCGAATTGAAAGGGTCTTGTATCATTTAGCTACATTTAGGACTTTTTGGGTCACATCGCTAAGCCCTAAAAACCGAGACATAATTCAAGATAAAATTTAAAATGAACTCAATTAACTAAAGCACATTTGAAACCTAACTATAATATCTAGAATCTCTAGGCTGCAGACATGTTCTAACATCTTTAAACCTAGTAGCTGTCGTTAGCTTCAACACTAGACAACTCTATTACAGACTTGTGCTCCCCATACCGTCAAGTATATAAAGGGAGGCCCCACTAGGCTGCAATCCATTATCCATAGGAAGCCGAGTCTGCCGCCTTGTAAACAGGATACAACGAACACAACATTCAGGGAGATTGCCTGCCCATACTTCTTGGTTCACTGGGAGGTATTCTACAGTTCATAGTTACCTGGTAATCCTTTTTACCTAGATCACCTAGAGTAGTCATTTGATCTTTTTTACTCATTAAACTTAAAAGATCATTCAAGCACTTGTCCTTTCGAGCTCGTTTCCAATCGAAAGTGATAGAGACATCTTTGTTTCTTTATCGACTCTTAAAACATGAAAGAGCACCGGTTCATTTATGTGTCTTAACAAATTGTTGCCCATGACCTTATAACACCTTGCTAGTATTTTCCAAACCAAATCGTGAGTATTCCTTAAAGTAAATTTTAAAGCCTTGAAATTTATCTCTCTTTTCTTGTTAACTGAGACAAGTTCATCGTGGCTGAACCATCTGGTTCACCTAGTTCCTCTTCCTCTCCTCCGTATAAAATATTGTCTGAGGAGCCCTTTCCTGAACTACTAGAGTCGCTCGAGGACCAAGGTGTTGAACTCAGAATCATTCTGAGCATTCAACCTTTGTCATCTTGTCCTCCACCTACTTCAATTACTAGGTCACCTTCAGATATTGGCCTGAAATCTCCGGACAATCTCGTCCAGACTCCTGAGAGTTCGCTGGCTACTGAAGGTCAGCTTGGACTAGTTATATATCCTCTGAATTGTTTGTTTAACCCTATTGTGATATCACCGCAGCATCCGTATAGTGTGTACAATCAGACGGGTTTTCCTTTGGAATTATCCCCTCATACATATTCGGTTGTTCATCTTCACTTGTTTACACCTATGGAACCTGAAGGCGAAGCTCTAGTTACCTCTTTAGATCAATCGAAAGTTTCTACTCCACACATTGTTGAAGAGGAAGAGAATCAATTTCCTCCTGAAGGTTTCCCCTACACGGGGAGCATTCCCATCAATGTGTATCATGATTTTCCACCTAATTATGTGACTTTAGCATAGTTGGTCTTAGGTACACCTAGTGCCTCATCACTTTATCATAACCTTGTTTGGGCATCTGGCACTATGCCTACCACAGGTCCATTCATTCAGAACCCAACCTCCCAACATCCAGTAATTTTGTAGTTACTTCATTCCCAGTGCAACCCACTATTCCAAACCCTCTTGTCTGATCTGTTCAAGTCACTCGTCTGTATCAATCGATGGTTTCGAGTCATGTTTCTGTCAGTTCTTCGGTCCCTCTGGTCAGTGCATGGGTTGTGCCACCACCTGGGGGAAAGAATCCAAATTTTTCTATGGCTTCAGGTACAACTAATGTGAGTAGCTCACAGGATCACATGGTTGGGATGAACCAACCTTCTTCTGGTGCTATTCAAAGCCTTGCTGGTCCTACTCGATCGAGCAATGTCCAGTACCAACAGGTCCAAAATCTCATTGGTCCATCTAGGTGAAGAAATTTCTAGTATCAGTAGCCTTATGAGGCTCAGGTTTAGTACCAAGCTCCTTATGGTCCATATGGTTCCCAAGGAATGGTCAATTACCTTACATCCTTCAGCCTGGATAGTATGTCCAACTTGGTCCATCCACTTTACCCGATGGCTATGGCCAAATACAGTTCAAAAATTTTCAAGGTCTTAATCCAGGAACTGTTCAAGTACCCTTGTAGCAGCAAGGACAACCTCTGCAGCAATAAGGGAAACCTTTGTTGCAGTAAGGGCTGTCTGCACAACAATAGGGGAAAATGGTGTTGCAGCAAGGAAAACTGCAACAACTGCAGGGGCAACCCTCGCAATAGTTGCAATAAACCATGCAGTCGTAGATGCAGTATGCTCAACAAACCTCCCAGCCTATGTCTTCACAAGGCCAACCTCTACAATTGTAGGGACAACCTTTGCTGCCGCAATGTCAACCCTTGCAGCAGAAGAGCCAACTCGGGCAACAGAAACCCTTATATACATATAAACAGGGTCAATCCTTGGAAGGACAAGGTCAGGGTCAAGTCTTGCAGCACTAGGCCCAAAATCCTAATTTCCAAGGGCAACAGGTTTAGAATCTTTTTGTCCAAGGGCAGCAGGTCCAAAATCCCTATGTCCAAGGACACCAAGTAAAAAATCCTTATGTCCAAGGGCAACAGGTCCAAAATCATCTTATTAAGGAGCAACATATTCAAAACCCGTATGTTAAGGGACAACAGGTACAATATCCATATGTCCAAGGCAAACATGCTCAACAGACTTTTAACCCGTATGTTTCTTATCAACAACTTGTGGCCAGACAGTTTCAAGGATTTCAAGGTCAAAATCCTCCCTATGGGCAAGGTAACCTACAGAGGGGGCAAAATCAAATGCCATATGGACAAAACCCTCCACTATGGGGACAAAATCCTTAACATCAGGGATGGGCTCCTCCGGTTGGATCCGCTTACCGACCTCCAATGCCTTTCAATACTGAATTGTCGTTCTTGGCTACACTAGAGTTTCTAGATGTGCCTTGACTCACAAATGATCCAATTCTTCATTCACCATACTGGCCTCTAGCTTCATCCAAGATCCTGAGTGATTGTCCAAAGTTCCATGGAAAAGAAAAATAAGATCCCCAAGCCCATGTGGTGACATATCACCTCTGGTGCTCTTCGAATTCCTATGTTGATGATTCTATTCATCTCCATCTTTTCCAACGAACCCTTACAGGTGCTGCAGCCAAGTGGTACGTCAAGCTCCCTCAAAGTACTTATGATGACTTCAACTCTTTAGCCATGGATTTCCTCACGCATTTACAGTTTCTAGTTTGCTATGAAGCTGGAACCTATTTGCTTACATTGTTCAAGCAAGATATTACGACACACATCTCTAATCACATCCATGAATGGAGATGTAGACGTCGCCTGATCAAATTCAAGATTGATGATTAGTTGGTAACCAAATGGTTTACCAAGTCATTCATCGCTCTAATTGCTCACGATATATCCATGGGTGGATGCGTTATCAAAGAATAAGCCATTGCTCATGCCTAGTACTTAGATCTCATTTGTTCTCAGTCTGACACTTTGTATGAGTTTTTACCCGATTCTTCGAGGTCATCATCCGATCCAATGACATCGAAGTCATAGGCTACATCTCCTATTGATGGATTAATTGGTTTAGTGTCCTAGACCCCTGTGAAATCTTCTTCCAAACAGAAGTCGGTCTCAAACACTGCTTCTAATAGTCCCTCCCAGAATTCACCCGCCCTTGGTAAAACCTCATAGGTCCATGCTGTTCAGTGTACTGCAATGGATAAATCCTCATAAGGTAAGAAGAAAGCCAAAGGCAAGGGTAAAGCCAATGCCCCAAAACAGGGTCCTCCTAAGTCGTCTGTTGGTGATTCTTCACAATGGAAGCCTAAGTATCCATGCTTCATTCGTGAGGAGGATCACTATACTAAGGATTTTCCCCGACAGTCCGAAGTTAGTCATTTGCTCAAAGGGACCCCTGCTGTCCTGAAAGAGCCGTTTCCATCTCAACAAACTCAAATGGTAGACCAGCCTCAATTGTCTATTTCCTCAGGATCACAAGTGTTCATGATGAGTATTCCTATTAATGTGGCTACTAGATCAAAATATTATCAAACTCCTACCTCGACAGCAGGGAAAGAGAAAGAAGCTACCACTTCTTCTTCTCCCCCTTCTAGTTCTGGCCCTCTTCCTATTGAGCGCCCTAACCCTGATTCTGCCATTGGAACACCTTCTCGAGGTGTGCTAAGGAAGTCCTCATACAATCCCAATGCTCAAGCCACTTAACGCTATAATCTTTTTGAGGATTTGGCTTAGGGGCCATCATCTATGTCTATTCTTGAGGTATTCCAAAGTTGTCTGTCTTAGCGGAAATCATTACTGTTGGCTATTGGGGGTATTGATCCTACTGATTCTAATCTGATATGTTATGATCTAGATAACGACATTCCACATTTTCCTCATCATATTGCCTTTCTCATTCAGGTAATCATCAATGAGAAAACCATTCATAGGACCGTCATCAATGAAGGTGCCTCTACCTGCATCATGTCAGTCTCTTGCTAGAAGGTAATTAGTTCTCATACTTTGAACCAGTCCCCTAACACTTTTGAAGCTTTCGACGAGCATGATTCGTGACCATTCAATTTATTACCCAACCTTGCCATTACTTTGGAGGGAAAGACAGTACACGTCGAGGTGGATATTTTTGACGTTAATTTAAATTATAATCTTCTACTCAGATGGAGTTGGACCCATGCCATGCATGCTATAACCTCCTCCTTGTTCCACATGATTTTTTTTCCCCAACAAGGGAAGATAGTCACAGTCAACCAACTATACTTCTTTTCCTCTTCCTCTTCATATGACAACGTTCTGTATGTCAAGCACACAGGTGCTCCTCATGAGAGTGTGGGGACAGGACTTTTTAAAGATTCTGCTTTGATGGGAATTTTTACACTCCCACCTCCTCATGTTGCCTCTGTCAACATGATCTCAATCAAATCTGATCCTTGGGTCATACCTTCACTACATCTTGTTGATACATGGGGCAAGGTTATGCCACTTAGTCCCGCCGAAATCAATTATGTGGAAATTGTTTCGGCCTCTAACTCCATATCCTCTAATTTTCCTATTTCGAGGACATCTCTCAATACGTATCTCAATTCCCATGGTTTGGTGCTTCGAAATATCTTGATCCCTTAACTGAGACTTTTCTTGCTAACGAGAGTATCATGGAAGTAATGTCTCTAGAGGAACCACCTTAGAACGATACTCATCATCATTCCTCATTCCTACCTAGCTCGGTGGTCATGTCTACTTGTCTCGAAGAGTTCTCTTCTCAGTTCCCTTCCCTACCACTTTAGGCACCGATCATGACTCATGAAGTATGGTCGGAAGGAAATTTGGGTAACATTACCCAAATGATGCCAATTGATATTTTTGTCAAGCTTGGTGTCGCTAAAAATGTCCATATCGGGTAACTTGTTCTCCAGATGAGATCAAGCTCTATACTCACATGTTCCAATAATTTCGTGATGTGTTTGTGTGGTCATATGAGGAAATCCTTGAATTGATCCTAGAATCATCGTGCATGAAATACCGACTTATCCTCACGTGAAGCCCATTCGCCAATGGCTCTGCCCAGTGCACCCTAGGAAAGCGGCCATCATCAAGGGTGAAGTTGGAAAACTTCTCAAAGCTAGATTTATTTATCTGATCCCTCTCACAGATTGGGTGTCAAATATTGTATCGGTGCGAAGAAACAAGGCACGATCCGCATTTTCATCGATTACCACGATCTCAATCGTGCCTATCCAAAGGGTAACTATTACACTCCCTTCATTGGTAAGATCATTGACGAATGTGCTCAGTTCGAAATTTTTCCCTAGTGGACAATTTTTCTAGTTACAACCAGATTAACATTGCATCGATAGATCAAGAAAAGACGGCTTTTATTTGTCCATGGGGTACTTTCGCGTACTAAAATATCCCTTTTGGCCTAAAAAATGTTGGGGCTACATTTCTGTTGATGCCCCGAAAATCGTTGTATCAACATTGGGGGATAACCACCCGGTCCGGACCTTAGTACAGCTCCTTTTCCGTTTGGAATGGTGGCTCCGACTGGGGATAATGGGACCAGTTTCCCAGTAATGGATAAACGGGATGAATGAATGATTGGTTGACTAATATAATGATAGGCGAATAACTTAATCTATCGGTGAAATAAAAGAACTACTACTAATCTCGGGAACTATTGTACTTTTAAAGTGTAGCGCTTGATGATCTATGTTTATAAACAAGCATGTAGATGACTCTATTCAATAAACATGGACTTTTATTCATTCAAAAATTGCTCTGCTTAAATCGTTAAACAAAGGGATTAGCGAAATATTGCTACACTTTATATATCATCGATACATATATGATCAAAGGAGAGGCATTCCATAAACATCCAATAGTGGAAGGAATACAGAAATGCTGTTAAAACACATACATATATTCGATAATAGCAAAGGTAATCAAATAAAAATTCATATGAAAAGAATGAATTCAGACATAGATAATAGTACCATATGAGCTGCTAGACACTCCCAATATCAATCGCTATTTGAGATTCTTCCTCCAACGCAGAAATACTTTCAAACAAAGACATTAGTGCACATTTGCATAAAAGCGTCCTTGTCAAAATTAGAATAACGGGTCCAGTTTTATAAAAGAATATGGCTGAAGCACAATAGTGCGACTTCAGTCTTTAAGTCAAGTACAAAACTTTACGACCCTTTCCAAAACAATGAAAGGGTCTATAAATAATTAATTAATCTAACTATCTACGAAACTGAAATCCTACTTAATTGGTATCAATTGATTTTGATCATATTTTCCTCAGCAATCTGGCAGTCGGCGGCATGAATCATCAAGTAGGTTGTTTGCCTTTAAATATGAGCTTACTTATCGCAAGCATCGGCTCCACTTCGGGCGGTCTATTGAGGCGAGAGCTAAGCTGGGCGGCATAGGTGGCATCCTGAATATCGGGGATAATACACCCGATTGCATCTATAAGGCACTTGAGGGCGGCTCTCTGAGTGTGTGGTTTTACCAAGAATAACCAATAAGTGTCCCATGTTAAACTGTTAATTCCAGCAATTAATCTCCCCTTTTCCTCTAGATCTGGATAGCATGACTGCTCCATTTTTTTCATCGCTATCAATTTTACTGGTGTGCATTGGGAAATCATATTTGACAAGTAGAGAGTGTTATTAACTAATTCAACCAAATTGCTTGAAGTTGATTTGCATCTTGAAACTGCCCTCTCTACATTCATTAACTAGGACTACCATTATGTAAATAGTATATATTTATGTGACTCTAGAATTCCTGGTAAATTCGCCGCTTTTCCTTGATCAGTATCTTGCCAATCAAGAAATGCAGCTATCGTTTCTTCAGCTTGATCCAATTCCGTCCTAGCCTTTTCTACTTTCTCACTTATTGATGTCGTTAATTCACATAGTGGCTCTGCCTGGGCGATTTGTTGACATAGAAGCTTAATTTGGGCTATCAATGCAGTATTTATCTGTAGTGCTTCTACTCTGAATTCAGTTATTTGTGGAATGCACTTTGTCTTCTCAAGCTTTGCTGATAGTTGAGCAATCTGCTCATCTTTTGTTTTCAGCATTTGCTCATTTGCTGCCTTCAGTTTCGCCAAGGCCTCTGACAATTCTTTCTGCTTTTGGATTGCGCTTTGGTCAATCCTTTGTTTCTCTGCCTGCAATTGTTGAGTTAGTTGATTGTTTACTTGTTGTTGTGTCAATAATTGTTGTTCTGCCTGCTCCGCTTTCTGCTTTGCTTTAGTTAGTTGTGCCTGTAATAAGAAAATTTCCTGGTCTTTTGTTTTCAATAAAAGACTCACCTCTGATTCCTTGTCTATTGTTGCTGCTGAATAGGCTCCAACATATTGTGACAGTTTTGTCAGGTCATCAGAGGGGTCAAATTCCTCCTTCCAAACCACATTGCCCGTGACCGTCTGTTCTGGGAAAATGGAAGGTTGATCAGTCCTTCTTCTCTTCCTCTGTCGTTTTACTACAGCTTTATGCCTTGGGCTGTAGAAGACATCCAAGGGAGGAATCTCTTCTACCTGCAAAATGATTTGATCGGAGGGGTCCTTTGGTATTATTTCTACTTCTTTTGAAATGGGTGGGCCGCTGGTTCCACTTTGAACCTATTGTGAAGTGGTTTCCTGTGTGTCTGCCACTTTAAAAGTTTCAGTGTTCTTTGAACATTCCAGACTGCTGATAATAGAATCAAATTGCTGCCATTCCTGGAGCAATTTAGGATCAATATGAGTATCCACATTTATTTCAATGTTGGTTTGTTTTTGCTCTTGAGTTTGGGTCTCCTCCCGCACTTTCTCCTCTTCTTTATTCTGAGTTTCCTCCTGTGGTTTTTCTTGTTCTGTTGTTGTAACCGGAGGTTCCTTTGACTGTCCCCGTTCAGGCTCGCTTGATGATGTTGTTGGGGTTGTTGCTAACAGATCCAGAGGCAGAGTTTGCAACCTTTGTTCTCTAAGTCTGTTGAATTCAACCAACCCTTCATCTTGATATTTCATTCTGGAAAATGCCTTAACCTGTATTATTGACTCGGCTGAGGAGAACAGGTCATCGAACATATCTTCTTTATGATCAAACTTTGCCAATTTGGCCTGTTCAAGTGCAATATAGGCGACTTTGTTGGGATCAAATTTCCTATTAGGGAGAGTTGCTAGAGTTAATGATTTCATCTTTGTAGGTTCTTTCTCTGCATGTTTGAGATCATGCAAGGTGTAGACACCACATCTAAAAGAAAAATAGGGCCAACCCTGCTTCTTGTTTTTCTTGAGGGTCTGTGTAACACTCTCAGCAATGATCTGATAAGCTATTTCTCTCGCCAGAAGTTTATCAGGTATGTACAACGGAAGGACGTGAGGTTCGGCTTGGCTACCGAAAACTCTTATATAAGTGAACTTTTCCTCCCCAAACCATCTTCCTACTGATGTTAAGTCAATCCCGGCTTGGTAGGAAATCTTAGGAGCAGGTTTATCAAAAATAGAGTAATGAATGGGTAACATAAAGCCATTGCAGACTTGGTATAAATGGTGCTTATAAGAGGATTTCCATAATTTCTGATGGTATATGTGAATAGGCATGGGGTCTTGTGATGTCCACCTCCAGCCGAGCACAGGAAATTCAGAATTAAAACACAAGGTATCTAAAATATAGGCACTGTAGTAGAATGGGGGAATTAACCTTTCAGTAACGCAGGTCTTATTTCTAAACTCAAGAACAGCTGTTGCTAATTTATCTGAGAGAATAGTGGCCCAATCCATTATTTCACTGTTACACGCCGCTTCCATCAAGGGAACCATTTCTATAGAGAAATTAGTGGAATCGTGTAACCCCCACAATCTACACATCATTATTCCAGCATAACAATAAGGAGAACATAGGGAATCAACCGAGTACTTACCGGAAGATTCATGTTTGTGTTTTGCCGTATTTTGTCTCCAATCCTGGATGGGTTTGGATTCAACCTCATTCTCTTTTCAGAATTTCTCCAAGAACGCCTTATTGTACTTCTTCTCTGGCTCAGGCAAATGATACATTTTCCTTAAATCATCAGCCTTGAATGACCCGAAAATTCTCCCGTCTCTGGTACAGAAGGTTCTGTCCATGATTTGGATTTCCTCAATTGCCCACCGCGCTACATCCGTATACGGAAGAATTTGTTCCCGAGCTGCTATCCGATGAAGGAAGGAGTCAGCTAAGTCCTTCAAAATACCATCAGATTTCCGAGTTGAATCTGCAGAGGCTTGTACTGTTGTCACTTCAGGTTCTTCGGCTTCAATCAAATTGTAGGTACTTTGCCAAGTAGTTTTGCCGAGACCAGAACATGTAGTATCAGATATCAATCCTTTCTTTTTATTTATTGGATCCGCGATGGCTTGTCCTGTGGTTGGCGCAGCAGAAGCGACTGTGGTTTTCTTAGATTTCTTCCCCATTCTGCTTGAGTTTTCTGCTTTGGATGAATTCTGCACAGGAGTGAAAATGAACGTAACACAGAGAATTGGTAATGAAAATCCAATATGAGAAAGATAAATTGATCAATGCGTGATGAGGGATTAAAGTGGCTGCGAATACAATCTATGGGAAGAATTTAGGACTTATTATTACATTAAATGGTCGTTTAAACCTGCCAATCCTTTAAATGCCCATCATATCATTAATCGGCCAAATGATTCGTTTAAGCATGCCTTAGATGTTTTGGCGGTTGAGCGTAGGTAAATCATTGTTCGACAGATCAAGCTTTTAATATGTATTGATCGTAATATCCCTCTGTCTTAACGGCTTTTTGAAATCTGCGCTTTTCGCTTTATTGCAATCGGGCATCTGGGAAAACTTAACTCCTTATGTTGACACCTTTTGAAATCCCCGATCGCCGATAGCGATATCGCATCGCATCGGGAGTATTACCTGGGGTGCTTTAAGAACATACATAATATATTGCCGATCGCCGATAGCGATATCGCATCGGGGAAAACCAATGGGCCGTTAACGTATGATCCCTATGTCATTGCGATATGCGATCTTGCGATCACTTTATCGCAATGATAAAAGATTGATTATTTGAATTATTAAGATCAAAAGGGGTTTATCAAAAAGGTTTTCAAATGTTTTTCATTTTGTTTTTGGACCTTTTTGAACAATACAATATTGATAACAATCAAATCTAAAGGGACCCATTTCATATGATAGTTTTTTTAAATAAATAATGATATGAAATGGGGGGTTGTTGTAGAGCACAACAATTGGCGATTTGCTGGAAGAAACAGTTATCTCTGAAAAGTATGGAAATACTTAAACCTTTTTCAAAATAGAGTTCTCATTAAAGGGAAGAATTCTAATATAACTAGGTATATTTTCATTCTAAATAAGATAAATCTATCTTTGTTAATTTCCTCTCTTGTTTAAAATTAGATACATTCTAAGTTTTAAATTGGCGTTTATTGGTTTATAATGATAAAACAGAGAACCTTTCCAAATCAGCTTTTAGAATTGACTCCTTTGTCATAGGTAGAGCCTCTGCTGCCAGCAAACGTTCATAGTTTCGACAGGGATACCTTTAAACCATATTATTGTCCATGGTCCCATCCACTTAAGAGTGTGATTAACAGAATGAATTCAAAACATGTTTTCACATTTTGTATTTCCTTTCTTTTTCTATTATTGCTAAGATAAAAAGCCATTGTCCTGGTTTGGTGGCCAGCTATTGACAATGCCATTCACTGGTAGTAATCTAACCGAACAAGCTGGCTCGTGATGAGACCACTTGTCTTATAATTCTAAGCCATTACCCTGTTTTGGTATGCAGTATTGGTAATGTCGGTTAAACTATTTCCCTATGATCATGGTAAGCAGGCTTGTAATAAGACCTCTTATCTTTAATATCAGATATTTTAGAATTACACTCTGAATAACCATAAACTTTGGTGAATGGGATGGACAATTTTCTCCTTAAGAGTAAATGGATGGAAAGGTAAGAGTTAAAGATGTTGAAGTTGGATTAGTTTCTGTTTTGATATTGATAACCATTTTGTGGCCAATCTGAAAACATAAGATGATTTACAATACTTCTAAACTTTGCGAAGGATTCACAAAAATTGAATTGTGATTTTGGAATGCAATTATACCTAGTTTCCTAAAACTTATCCCCTTTATGTGAGACTTCTATTATTTAAAAGCAAATATCCACACTACTTTTGTTGAGCTACTTTCAAATACAGCAAAGGTCAATGGAAGATACTTTACAACTTTATTTTCTAATGGTCCTACAAACTACAAAACTCTATTAACTAAAAAGGAGAAGGGTTTACCTCCTCAATTAAAGAATTTCTTTAAGATAAGGCCATTAACAGGGAGAGAATCTCTCAAACCTGATAAATCTTGTAATATGAAGGTCGAATGGCCTATCTTCTCACAGATCTGAAATGGCCCGAGCCACATCTTCTGGAACTTGGTGTGCTTTCCCTTGTCCTCATGGGCTTTGTCCCATTTCAGAACTAAATCACCGACTTGAAATTGTTTTGAACCGGATGAGACTGAATCAAAGGATGACTTGATGATTTGTGGATGTTTTGCATGAATAATTTTGGCTTTTTCCCTTTCCTCTTCTAATTTTAGAATTTGGTCATGTCTAAGTTGAATAGAAGAAGAAGGGCTTTCCTCAATAAACTGAACTAAGGCTAGAGAAGGAAGAACAAGATTTGTTGGTATCACTGCTTCTTTTCCATACACAAGGTTAAACGGAGAAGATCCTATAGAAGCCTTCTGTGTTATCCTATCAGCCCATAGTGCGAATATTAAGGATTTGTGCCATGTTTTATGGTTCTGTTCGATAGTTTGCTTAATAATTTTAATCAGATTTTTATTTGTAGACTCTGCTAAAACATTACCCTGAGGATAGTAATTAACAGAATATTTTAATTTAAATCCTCTTTTAATAGTGAAATCAAACATAGCATTGCCTGAAAAATAAGATGCATTATCAAAAACAAGAGCATTTGGGACACCAAACCTGGTAATGATGAATTGATCTATGAATTCAATGATTGCCTCAGAATTTTTTGTCTTCAAAGGAATTGCTTCAACCCACTTAGTAAAATAATCGGTATTAGTAAGGATATACTTATGCTATTTGGAAGAATGCGGAGTAATTTCCCCAATGATATCCAATCCCCATTGCTCAAATGGCTGTTCAATGTTGACTGGCTGCAAACGAAAAGCTGATTTTCATTGTCTTCCACTAGAAGTTTGACAATTTTGGCATTTCCTCACATATTCATGAGCATCTCTAAACAGAGTGGGTCAATAATAGCCAGCATGAATGATTTTATGGGCTATTGTGTCAGCTCCAAAATGTCCTCCTGCTGGTCCATCATGTAATTCATGCAAAACCTTTTGTGCTTCAGGTTTTTCTAGGCATCTTAATAAGATTGAATCATAATTTTTCCTAAAAAGCACATCATCAATAATTGTGAAATTTTTTGCTTTCAATCTAATGGCCCTTTTGTTTTTGTAAGACAGGTTAGGAGGTGCATATCCGTTTTTCAAATAAAAGATTAAGTCAGCATATTGTGACTCAGAATCAGTAATACTTATCTGGTTGATTTCTTCGGTTTGATCTGTATCACCTGATTCTGGAATGTTGGATGCTCCTGCCAATAACCTGCAAAAACCTTGGCCTCTAACAATCTTTGCTGGTTTAATTTCTAAGTCATATTCTTGAAGTGCTGTAACCCAATTTGTCCTTTTTTCACCTAGTTCCTTTTGGATCAATAGTTTCCTTATCGCAGGAAAAGGAACTATAACTTTTGTGTGGGTTTTTAAAAGGAAGGGTCTGTAATGTTTGACAGCTTTATATACAGCAAAGGCTTGTTTTTCTACTTCGGAGTAATTCAATTCAGCACCCTGAAGATTTGAACTATAAAATGAAATGGGTGCTTCCAAATTGTGATCATTGAGTTGTGTGAGTACTGCTGCATAAGACAAGGTGGATGCGATAGTATACAATGTAAAATGATTAGAAAAATTAGGAGTATTTAAGGCTGGGGCATTGATTATTGATTGCTTGATTAAATCAAACGCTTCCTTTTCTGTTGATCCCCACTTAAAGACTGAATTTTTCTTAATCATAGTTTGAAGTGGCAAAATAATTTGAGAAAAATCTGGAACAAATCTTTTGACAAAATTGATTTGGCATAAAAATGACTGCATGGATTTTTTATTATGAGGGAAAGGGATTTCAGAGATTTCTTTGATCCGGTCAGGATCAATATAAATGCCATCTTTAGACACAATAAAGCCTAAGAGCTTTCCTTGGTCAAGAGCGAAGAAAGATTTTTTAGGGTTAAGAGAAATACCATATCTTTTGCAGCGTTGAAAGATTTGATTTAGATCATGCAAATGATTTGACCTCTCTTTGGAAAATACAGTAATGTCATCTAGATAGACAACTACTGTTCTATTAATCAACCCTTTAAAAGCTATATCCATCGCTCTTTGTAACGTCGCTCCTGCATTAATAAGTCCGAAAGGCATTTTCTGATACGCATATGTTCCCCATTTTGTTCTGAATGTGGTTTTAAGCTAGTCATCAGGATGGACAAGAACTTGGTTATATCCTGAGAAACCGTCTAGAAAGGACATTAACTCAGAGCCTGCTACTGATTGGTGTATCTTCTCCATGGTAGGTAATGGGAAATTGTCTTTTAAGCTCTCCTTGTTCAAATTTTTGAAATCAATACAAATCCGAATGTCGCCATTTTTCTTTCTGACTGGCACCATATTGGAGACCCAGTTTGAGTGCCGAACAGGAAAAATAATCTTATCTTTCAAGAGTTTGTTATGTTCAGATTTTATTTGACTCTCTAAGTTCGAATGTATTTTTCTCAACTTCTGCTGAATTGGTTTCAGATCGGGAAGCATTGGAATGGTATGCTGGATGATGGATGTATCATATATCTTTAAATCATCATATTTCCAAGCAAAAACCTATTTATTTTTCCTTAACAGTCTAATGAATGCCTCCTTCTCTTCCAAGGAAAGTCCTAATCCTAAATTAATGTTTTGAGTAGTTTGTTCAGTGCCAAGGTTTATCAACTCAAACCTTAGGGTAGAACTATGGAGCTTTGCATTAGTCACAGGTTTAAACCTGTCTTTAATGTCATAAAGATCCTCAAGCTTTACCACAGGCTTAGGGATTGAATTTTCCTCAGGTTTACCTTTCATTTGAAGGTCGTGCTCGTTTTCCTCGATGATTTGATCATCATAGGACTTTTCGGAAGTTAAGAACTGTAAAATGTCTTCATCATGGTTGAATACTCTCCAATTAGTGACATTGTCAGGAATTGATGGCCTAAAAAGCAATTCTACTGAAAATCTATTTGGGTTGTAGTCTTCGGAAGGTAGGAGCTTGGAAGCGACATTAGCTAGCAGGTCGGCTGCCGAATTTTGAGACCTGGGAATAGAAGAAATATTGAATGCCAAAAAGTGGGAGGTAAGTTCCTGTGTCAGCGATTGATAATGCTTGAGATGGGTGGAAAGACAATGGATTGTATTCCTTACCTGTTTGATAATAATTTCAAAATCTCCGAACACTTTCAAATATTGGACCTTAAGGCCAATGGCTTTATATAGTCCTTGGACTAAGGCTTCATACTCTGCTGTGTTATTTGTGCTTTCAAATTCTAACCTACAGGACAACATTGTTTTTTCCCCTTGTGGGCTAATCAAAATACATCCTGCTCTTGAGCCCTCACTAGATTTGGACCCATTGAAATATAAAAACCAAAATAAAGAAGTATTAACAATTTTATTTACATTTTTCTCAGTACCATTGAAACATCTTGACCTATCTGTTTGTGAAAAAATTTCAATCTGAGATGTAAAATGGTTTACTGAGAAAGGGGATGGCTGGGCAGTGAAGTTGCCAAAGAATGACTCTGATGAATAGTTCCCCAAAATGTTGTTATTAAATGCTATTGGTTGGTTTTCTTGCTCAAACTCATTAACTGTATGGGTCATATGTTTTTCTCGGTCGATCCTTATTTGATTTGGCTTACCCTTATAGGGAAGCCACATATGTGACCAATCAGTAAAAATATACCCATGTAGTTTTTCAGACCAATCCCTACTCAAGATTAAACCATAAAATTCAAGTATGTCGGCTATTAGGATATCAATCCTTTGTACTATTCTGGGATCAGCAGATAACCTGATAGTTACGGAATTAATCTCTCCCAAAACCTGTACTTTAGTTCTGTCCAACTGTACAATATGAATAGCAGACTTCTGGGGTTCAATGTTCAGTTTGGAACAAACTGAAGCTGGCATTATGTTAGAAGATGCCCCTGAGTCAATCAAATAGTTGTGCAGGTTTCTATTGTAGATCTCATAGGTTAGAAGGAAAGGTGGAGTATGAGAGTTTGACCTATCTCCTATTAGGACTGCATCAGTAGCTTCAACCATACCAGAAGGTGGTTGACCTGTATCGTTAGCAGCTTTAGCACTGGGAAGAGGTGAAGTGGGAACAAAATTTAATTCTTTGAGAAGCAATTTCTGCTGATGTTTTAATTTGCTAAGTTCAAACATGGTAATGTTTGCCTTAGTTTTCTTCATGTCATCAACAATATTGTAATCCATTGAATCGGATACTACCAAAGTTTTAGATGTTGAAGGAGTGTTTGAGGTTGAAGGTTGGTTTTGAGGAACTGCTGCAGGTGGCTTCTTTGTAGATACTTTTTCCTTTGTTGTTGCAGCACCTGCACTCCTTTTCTTTGAAGTTGCTTGAACATGTTTGGAGGTACTTTTACTCCTAGTAGTGACAGGAAATGCTTCTTCTTCATTATCGGTATCGGAGTTAGGCAGTATGAAATCCCACATTCCATGACATTCAACAATCTCCTCTTCTTCATCAGTAGGTGTAACTGTTTCTTCTTCTCCTTCTTCAAGATCTGAATCTGCATTTGATATAACATTTGGTGGTTTTGATTTAGTTTTCTTATAATTTCTAAAGGGTCTTTTGGTTGAGGTTTCGGCTACCTGTTTCTTGATTTCAACCATTTCGTTTGACAAAGTATTGAGGACCTTTTGCAGACCCTCCATGTAATATGGATCTTTTGGGGTTTTCTTCCTTGAATCATCTTTAAAAGAAACTTTTTTGGCTTTTCTGTCTTCCAGAGCAGCTTTCTTTTCTAGAGCATTAATGCGTTTCTCCACAGCAAGTGCTTCTTTCATGTTTTCAGCTAAGGTAGGTTTTCCAGCCCTATCTACAAAAATAGCTATATTGGCAGGTAGGGCGGTTATATACCATTCGCTTCAGATTTTCTCACTTGGTTTGGAGGCCGTTGGGATTTTATTCAAGAGTTTATTGAATCGGGCATTAAATTCCTTAATCGGTTCCCTATGCTCTATCCTAAGATTGGAGAGATCATTTATTAGTGTAGCCAAAGACCTATCATCTCCATACTTAGTAAGAAACTGTTCTTGGCAAGTGTTCCAACTGGTAATAGAACCAGAGGGTAAAGAAAAATACCAGGATCCTGCTGATTCTTGCAAGGTATAAGGGAAAAGTCTAACAACAACATCTTGTTCTGTTACTGCTTTCAAGTTGACTGCCAACATGAAGTTATTAATATGTTCCTCAGCTTGGGTCCCATCATCTGGGTTAAACTTGGGTAGCCATTTTTCAGGAGCATCAGGTAATGCATGCAATGGTGTAGGCATGTTGACTGCACCAGGCCTGGTCCATGGATCTGCCAATATAACAGCAGTAGTAGATGATACTACTGTTGAAATTCCAAATGTTTGGGAAGGAAATAATGTTGCAGAGTGAGCAGATGGGGATGCTAAAGTTCCTAATCCCTGATGAACAACAATATGTAATGGGGGAGTGGATGGTTGACTTCACACAGGGGAAAGTGAGATGGAGGATGTGGATGAAAGCTCTTCACTCTCAGATCCTTCAGTATATTTCTTCACCTTTTTCCTTTTGGGTAAAGGGAACTCAGTAGGTTTAATACTGAGCTTTTCGCTCTGAAGTCTGGTGAGAGGGTGAGGTAGATTAAACTGCGAAGTCGCACTGCTTTGTGATACCTCAGATTTCGGTGGTGAAATCGAGAAGCTCTGAAGTTTGTGGATAAGAGACTGGACTTCAGGGGATTCAAGACTTAATTGATCTGGAGTATGATGGATTTGAGCAGTGGTAGTTGATTCCTCTTCTTCTTGTTTGGATACTGAAGAACCAGCATGAAATTGGGAAGTACGAGGAGATACGGAGGGAGAATTACACTTAGAATGGCCTACAGATTTAGGTTTGCTTGCCATTCACAGTTGAGGCCCTCCTTCTAGCGCCAAAAATGTTGATGCCCCAAAAATCATTGTATCAACATTGGGGGATAACCACCCAGTCCCGACCTTAGTACAACTCCTTTTCCATTTGGAATGGTGGCTTCGACTAGGGATAATGGGACCAGTTTCCCAGTAATGGATAAACAGGATGAATGAATGATTGGTTGACTAATCTAATGATAGGTGAATAACTTAATCTATCGGTGAAATAAAATAACTACTACTAATCCCGGGAACTATTGTACTTTTAAAGTGTAGCGCTTGATGATATATGTTTATAAACAAGCATGTAGATGACTCTATTCAATAAACATGGACTTTTATTCATTCAAAAATTACTCTGCTTAAATCATTAAACAAAGGGATTAGCGCAATATTGCTACACTTTATATATCATCGATACATATATGATCAAAGGAGAGGCATTCCATAAACATCCAATAGTGGAAGGAATACAGAAATGCTGTTAAAACACATACATATATTCGATAATAGCAAAGGTAATCAAATAACAATTCATATGAAAAGAATGAATTCAGACATAGATAATAGTACCATATGAGCTGCTAGACACTCCCAATATCAATCGCTATTTGAGATTCTTCCTCCAACGCAGAAATACTTTCAAACAAAGACAGTAGTGCACATTTGCATAAAAGCTTCCTTGTCAAAATTAGAATAACTGGTCCAGTTTTATAAAAGAATATGGCTGAAGCACAATAGTGCGACTTCAGTCTTTAAGTCAAGTACAAAACTTTACGACCCTTTCCAAAACAATGAAAGGGTCTATAAATACTTAATTAATCTAACTATCTACGAAACTGAAATCCTACTTAATTGGTATCAATTGATTTTGATCATATTTTCCTCAGCAATCTGGCAGTCGGCGGCATGAATCATCAAGTAGGCTGTTTGCCTTTAAATCTGAGCTGACTTATCGCAAGCATTGGCTCCACTTCGGGCGGTCTGTTGAGGCGAGAGCTAAGCTGGGCGGCATAGGTGGCATCCTGAATATCAGGGATAATACACCTGATTGCATCTGTAAGGCACTTGAGGGCGGCTCTCTGAGTGTGTGGTTTTACCAAGAAGAACCAATAAGTGTCCCATGTTAAATTGTTAATTCCAGCAATTAATCTCCCCTTTTCCTCTAGATCTGGATAGCATGACTGCTCCAATGTTTTCATCGCTGTCAATTTTCCTGGTTTGCATTGGGAAATCATGTTTGACAAGTAGAGAGTGTTATTAACTAATTCAACCAAATTACTTGAAGTTGATTTGCATCTTGAAACTGCCCTCTCTGCTTTCATTAACTGGGACTGCCATTATGTAAATAGTATATCTTTATGTGACTCTAGAATTCTTGGTAAATTCGCTGCTTGTTCTTGATCAGTATCTTGCCAATCAAGAAATGCAGCTATCGTTTCTTCAGCTTGATCCAATTCCGTCCTAGCCTTTTCTACTTTCTCACTTATTGATGCCGTTAATTCACATAGTGGCTCTGCCTAGGCGATTTGTTGACATAGAAGCTTAATTTGGGCTATCAATGCAGTATTTATCTGTAGTGCTTCTACTCTGAATTCAGTTATTTGTGGAACGCCCTTTGTCTTCTCAAGCTTTGCTGATAGTTGAGCAATCTGCTCATCTTTTGTTTTCAGCATTTGCTCATTTGCTGCCTTTAGTTGCGCCAAGGCCTCTGACAATTCTTTCTGCTTTTGGATTGCGATGTGGTCAATCCTTTGTTTCTCTGCCTGCAATTGTTGAGTTAGTTGATTGTTTACTTGCTGTTGTGTCAACAATTGTTGTTCTGCCTGCTCCGCTTTCTGCTTTGCTTTAGTTAGCTGTTCCTGTAATAAGAAAATTTCATGGTCTTTTGTTTTCAATAAAAGACTCACCTCTGATGCCTTGTCTATTGTTGCTGCTGAATAGGCTCCAGCATATTGTGACAGTTTTGTCAGGTCATCAGAGGGGTCAAATTCCTCCTTCCAAACCACATTGCCCGTGACCGTCTGTTCTGGGAAAAGGGAAGGTTGATCAGTCCTTCTTCTCTTCCTCTCTCATTTTACTATAGCTTTATGCCTTGGGCTGTAGAACACATCCCAGGGAGGAATCTCTTCTACCTGCAAAATGATTTGATCGGAGGGGTCCTTTGGTATTATTTCTACTTCTTTTGAAATGGGTGGGCCGCTGGTTCCACTTTGAACCTGTTGTGAAGTGGTTTCCTGTGTGTCTGCTGCTTTCGAAGTTTCAGTGTTCTTTGAACATTCCAAACTGTTGATAATAGAATCAAATTGTTTCCATTCCTGGAGCAATTTAGGATCAATATGAGTATCCACATTGATTTCAATGTTGGTCTGTTTTTGCTCTTGAGTCAGGGTCTCCTCCTGCACTTTCTCCTGTTCTTTAGTCTGAGTTTCCTCCTATGGTTTTTCTTGTTCTGTTGTTGTAACTGGAGGTTCCTTTGACTGTCCCCGTTCAGGCTCGCTTGATGATGTTGTTGGGGTTGTTGCTAACAGATCCAGAGGCAGAGTTTGCAACCTCTGTTCTCTAAGTCTGTTGAATTCAACCAACCCTTCATCTTGATATTTCATTCTGGCAAATGCCTTAACCTGCATTATTAACTCGGCTGAGGAGAACAGGTCATCGAACATATCTTCTTTATGATCAAACTTTGCCAATTTGGCCTGTTCAAGTGCATTATAGGCGACTTTCTTGGGATCAAATTGCCTATTAGGGAGAGTTGCTAGAGTTAATGATTTCATCTTTCTAGCTTCTTTCTCTGCATGTTTGAGATCATGCAAGGTGTAGACATTGCATCTAAAAGGAAAAGAGGGCCAGCCCTACTTCTTGTTTTTCTTGCGGTTCTGTGTAACACTCTCAGCAATGATCTGATAAGTTATTTCCCTCGCCAGCAGTTTATCAGGTATGTACAAAGGAAGGACGTGAGGTTTGGCTTGGCTACCGAAAACTCTTATATAAGTGAACTTTTCCTCCCTGAACCATATTCTTACTGATGTTAAGTCAATCCCGGCTTGGTAGGAAATCTTAGGAGCAGGTTTATCAAAAATAGAGTAATGAATGGAATTAACCTTTCAGTAACGCGGGTCTTATTTCTAAACTTAAGAACAGCTGTTGCTAATTTATCTGAGAGAATAGTGGCCCAATCCATTATTTCACTATTACACGCCGCTTCCATCAAGGGAACCATTTCTATAGTGAAATTAGCGGAATCGTGTAACCCCCACAATCTACACATTATTATTCCAGCATAACAATAAGGAGAACATAGGGAATCAACCGAGTACTTACCGGAAGATTCATGTTTGTGTTTTGCCGGATTTTGTCTCCAATCCCGGATGGGTTCAGATTCAACCTCATTCTCTTTTCGGAATTTCTCCAAGAACGCCTTATTGTACTTCTTCTCTGGCTCAGGCAAATGATACATTTTCCTTAAATCATCAGCCTTGAATGACCCGAAAATTCTCCCGTCTCTGGTGCAGAAGGTTCTGTCCATGATTGGGATTTCCTCAATTGCCCACCGCACTACATCCGTATACGGAAGAATTTGTTCCCGAGCTGCTATCCGATGAAGGAAGGAGTCAGCTAAGTCCTTCAAAGTACCATCAGATTTCCGAGTTGAATCTGCAGAGGCTTGTACTGTTGTCACTTCAGGTTCTTCGGCTTCAATCAAATTGTAGGTACTTTGCTAAGTAGTTTTGCCTAGACCAGAACATGTAGTATCTGATATCAATCCTTTCTTTTTATTTATTGGATCTGCGATGGCTTGTCCTGTGGCTGGCGCAGTGGAAGCGACTGTGGTTTTCTTAGATTTCTTCCCCATTCTGCTTGAGTTTTCTACTTTGGATGAATTCTGCACAAGAGTGAAAATAAACATAACACAAAGAATTTGTAATGAAAATCCAATATGAGAAAGATAAATTGATCAATGCGTGATGAGGGATTAAAGTGGCCGCGAATACAATCTATGGGAAGATTTTAGGACTTATTATTACATTAAATGGCCGTTTAAACCTGCAAATCCTTTAAATGCCCATCATATTGTTAATTGGCCGAATGATTCGTTTAAGCGTGCCTTGGATGTTTTGGCAGTTGAGCGCAGGTAAATCATTGTTCGACAGATCAAGCTTTTAATATGAATTGATCGTAATATCCCTCTGTCTTAACGACTTTTTAAAATTTGCGCTTTTGGCTTTATCGCAATCGAGCGTCGGGGAAAACTTAACTCCTTATGTTGACACCTTTTGAAATCCCTGATCGCCGATAGCGATATCGCATCGCATCGAGAGTATTACCTGGGGTGCTTTAAGAACATACATAATATATTGCCGATCATCGATAAGGATATCGCATCGGGGAAAACCAATGGGCTGTTAAAACGTATGCTCCCTATGTCATTGCGATATGTGATCTTGCGATCGCTTTATCGCAATGATAAAAGATTGATTATTTGAATTATTAAGATCAAAAGGGGTTTATCGAAAAGGTTTTCATAATGTTTTTCATTTTGTTTTTGGACCTTTTTGAACAATACAATATTGATACCAATCAAATCTAAAGGGACCCATTTCATATGATAGTTTTTTTAAATAAATAATGATATGAAATGGGGGGTTGTTGTAGAGCACAACAATTTCAGAGGGTGATGTCCTATGCATTTCACGACATTTGAAGCATCGTTCAACCTTACTTGGATGATCTTCCTGCTCATTCTCATAAGTGACATGATCACCCTTATCATCTTCGACATATTTTTCTTCATTATAGACACTACAACATTTGGTTGAATCAACATAAATGTGTTTTCTACATCGAATCCAGATAACTCCTTGGCGTTGTTGTCTCTAAGGAAGGCATTTGCCTTGATTTGCTTAAAGTTGAGGCCATTGTTAATTTACCCCCTCCATCTTCATTGCACCAACTATAGAGCCTGTAGGGAAAAGCAAATTTCCTCTGTCGTTTTGTACCCAATTATGTGAGCTAGCTTTAGGGTTTACCCGATTACTCGAGGAAGGAATGTCCTTTGTTTGGGATGAGATTTCCCAAAAGTCTTTTGATGACCTTAAGTCTATCGTCATAAATGCTCCTTTGCTACATCCCCCGGATTATCATCACGATTACTTCCTTTATCTAGCTACAGCCTTTAGTACCATTGCTATGGTGTTGGTAAAAGATGATGATGAAGGCAATGAACATGTTATTTACTACCTCAGTCACAATCTCCTCGACACCGAAATGCATTATGCTCATGTCGAGAAGTTGCCTTTGGCTATCGTGCAGGTTTTTCAATGCTTTTGGCATTACATTCTCTTACGCACTACTACTATGATTTTTGAATGTAACCCCATGGCCTACATCCTGACTCGTCAGTTGCTAGGGGGAAAATATTCTAAATGGATTTTCATCCTTCAAGAATTTGATTTGGTGTTTACTACTGCCAAATCTAAGAAATCACTGGTTTTTTCTGAGTTGATTTGCTCCCTTCCTTCTATTTCTCTTCCCGTTGGTGCAGATGGGCAGCTCTGAGACAAGTTTCTTTTCCTGATTAGCACCCTTGACCTATGGTACAGTGATATTGTCATGTATCTCTAGACATTCATATTCTGGTCTGTGCTGACTAAGGATGATCGTCGATGCATTCGACACCAATCTCAACCTTACTATATTATTGGAGATACTTTATACCATGCCAATGTTGATTCAGTTCTTTGCCGATGTCTTACTCTCAAGGAAGCTGAGAGAGTCTTGAATGATTGCCACTCTGTGGCATGTGGCAGTCATATGTATGGATATGCTACTACTCAAAAAATCCTTCGTGCTAATTATTTATGGCCCTCCATCTTCAAGGATTGCATCCTTGTTGTTCGCCAATGTCATGAATGCCAAATTTACCAGCATAAGATTTGAGCCATAATCGCTCACCTACACCCTGTCATTACCGTTGGTCCTTTTGCCAAATGGGGCATTGACTATATGACATGTAACCCTCGTTCGGCTGGGGGGCATGGTTATATTATCGTTCATGTGGATTATTTCACCAAATGGGATGAAGTGATGCCTACATACTTTGTAGACAGTAAAATGACGGCTCAATTTCTATTGAATCACTTTATTCCTAGGTTCGGCATACCTCAAGCCATTGTCACCAACCATGGCTCCCATTTCTGAGATTACATGATGCCTGAGCTGACCTCTACATTGGGTTTACACTAAGATGGCTCAACCCTATATTATCCTCAAGCCAATGGTCAAGTTGAATCTGTAAACAAAGTTTTGGTTACAATGCTTCAACGTACTGTTGGGATGCATAAGTCAAATTGGCATCTCATTCTCTTTTCAACTCTATGGGCTTATCGAACCTCGACCAAGGATGTAACTAGTTTCACACCACTCCAGCTAGTCTACGGTCTGGAAGCAACGTTACAAATTGAGTGTGAAATTCCTTCACTCAAGCTGGCTGTCGAACTTGTCCCCAAAACCTCACCTCAAGAACAATGCCTCTTGTATTTAGAATACTAGATGAGACCTAATGCCTTTGTTCCTTGGTCATTGAAGCACAAAAGAAGTGAGTCAAGTCCCATTTCAATTAGTCAGTTTCCCCTCGCGCATTTTCGGAGGGTGACTTGGTTTTACTATATGATCAAGCTAATGATAAGCTGGGGGCAGGCAAGTTCGAACCCATGTGGCGTGGGCCCTACATTGTTAAACGTGTGTTTCAAAAAGGGGCCTATGAGATAATTGATTATGAAGGAAATCCTTTAGACAAGCCCTGAAATGGGCTTTATCTCAAAAAGCACTATGCTTAGGTCATCTTACATGTTTACTTGTGTACATTAGTGCGTTAATCGTTTTTTGTAATGTGGTTTGGTGTGTTAGATTTCAAAAAGCTTTCCTGTTTACTATGTTTTTTCTTGCTTTGTAGATGTCTGTGACTCCTCACATCGGTTTCACTGATCGTGCTTACTGTACTACCCAGAATCTATCCTCCATGGCATGGGTCATTTATGACCCTCATGGTGAGTTGATTGATCTTCAAAGTATTTGTTTAGGTCGTACAACTAATAACATTGTTGAAAACAACACAATTATCGAATTGTTGTCAGAAGCCATTGCTCTTGACATTCGGGAATTGGTTGTCAACTTGGATTCACAGTTTGTTGTCCTTCAACTCAACGGGCAATATTCTGTCAGAAACCATCAAATGTTGAGAATGTATCTATGTATTCATCTACTGGAGAGAAATTTTTGATAAATGCATTAGCTAATTATGTGTTGGATAAACATTTACGAAACATGTGAAAAACTAAAACAAATCATTTGTACCATGGTAAGCAAGAAAATATAGCATATATATATATATATCTATATATATATATATATATATATATATATATATATATATATATATATATATCCATATCTATATATATATATATATAGATATATATATATAGATATGGATATATATATATATATATATATATATATCTATATATATATACAGATATATATATATATATATATATATATGATGATGATGATAATATTTGGTACATCAAAACCCAAAAAAATAATATGTGTGTTCAAATAACATCTGCGGCTCGAAGCCCTCATATATCTGTGGCATGCAGGCCTAAAAAATGTAAATGCTAGACCTAGGAACTATTAAACATGGTGATCATCGTAACATGTAACTGCTCATGCTACATGATTCAACAATCTGTGGATCCAATCAGATACCCCCATCATATGCCTCTGGTACTGGCATGGGATGTCTCCCACCTGGGCATACTCTGGGATCCCACGAGTCAACCCCTCGAGGTTCCTCGCGATCTCCTCCTCGTTGTTGCCTCCTTCTTGATAGGGAGCGACATCAAACTGGTGAGCGACGCGCTTGGTTATCGGGGACATCCTGGCAGGATGTTCTGGTCCAACATCTGGATTGGTAAAACAAAATGTTATAAACGTATATATATCGAAAACAATTAAAAATCAAAAAATTAAAAATTAATTTTTTACCTTCATCGTCAAAATCCTCCCCATATAAAAGTAGCATATTCGGATCTCCACGAAAGTTGGCACCGCTGTATGGCCAATCCTCCACTACGATCAACTGGCATTGTAGACATGAGAAAAAGGTAGGCTTTTAAGATATATGCTAGCCCCCGGTGATTCTAGGAATCAACCGACTCCAACAGACCATTCGTGGGCCTCGTGGCATCGGCAGATCCGCCTTAGTCAGCTAGTATTGGAACAACGGAACCCGCTCCTGGAAGAAGGTCACTAGCACAGATCCAAAGAAAAATTGCTTCAGATTCCCTGCCTTAGATTTTGACAACTGGTGTTTCATGTTGATCTTCATGGCTTCCACCCAATTGAAGATCGTCGGTGTTGTATAGTCAATAGCATACAAAAACTTTGACTTGTTGGTTTCATGCTCTGCTTGGGACCTAGCCACTTTGTTGATGGTCAACAATAGCACTCTCAGTGTAAGATCTTACACAGTTGCAATGTCAATCTTGCCACTTTTTGATTTAAGAGCTTCTGGGAAATTTTCAGCAAGTAGAATGGATATGCTTGCCCCAATCAGCCTTGACCCATATAGATTGACTAGTGCCCCTCTCCAGGACAGTCCTGTGATGAAATAAATAACTGAAGTCTCCAACTCTAGCTCCTAGTCACCAATGATATAGATTTCCTGATTTATGTCCAAGAGATTAATCAGGTACCGAAGCAGATCAGGTTGAGCCCGCATCCTTGGTGTGAGAAAGAACTTGAGGGGCCCATAATTCCTCAAGGTATCCAAGCAATTTGGATCAACCATTGCTTGGGTGTCCACATCTTCATTCTCACGTTCCTTCCAACCCACCATTTTTGACGATTCTTTCCTGCAAAAACCATGTATTCAAGTCAATAATCATTTTTGGCAACTGAAATTTGGATTTAAATGGTGGATTTAAGAGGAAATTTAATTTTTTCTTTGTTCACACTGCCGACACACCTGTTTAAAAATAATTTCATTAATAGCACAATTGGTAGTTTTAGAAACCCATGGCCGGCGCGATTCCGTGCCCGGAAATCGAGCCCACGAAGGGCAATTTTTTTTTGCCAAAACCTCCCTTAGAAATCCAAAAAATGGGTAAAAGCAGGAACAAATAGTATGGAAATGGAGCTTAAGGGTTTGGATCTTACCTGCAACTAATGGCTCGGCGAATGACCTCCCAGATCTCCTATGATCCGCTCTGAATAAATTAGGGCACAAGTGGCTAAAAAGTTTTTCACACAAAGGTAAAATGATAAATGGTAAAAAATAATTACTTTTCCCTCCTTTATTCAGTTTTTCATGAAATATTAGGGTTTTTGATTATTTTTGACCTATTTTTCCTCACGAATTGGATAATGCATTTTACCTTTCGCGCAACGACAGGTGACGGATGTTCGATGATGGTACTTAGTCACATTTCAACTCTTTTCTCGACTCGTAAAACTCAAATGAAAAGATTGCCAAGTATTTTTCCCTTTTCACTCATAAAAGAGAATAAAATGGGCAGTCCGCTTTCAAGCTCTTTTCCTACCCTTTAAACACGAAAATATTGCCAAGTTCTTGTCATTTTGAACTCGTCAAAGGCTACGAAACATCGTTTAACTAATACACATTTACCCCTTTTTCGGGTTGGGATAAACTATTTGAGAAAATGGTACTCCTTGACTAAAATGGTCAAGCAGTTCTCTCGAGTATCATTTTCCACCTTTTAAGGCTCGAGAGACACAAAAGTACAAAAAGGGAACATGTGGAATTTTATTTTCTGTATCTTTTTCAAACTCTCTAAACATGGAAAAGATATCAAGTTACACCTTTGTCGGACTCATTAAAACATACAATGACATCGGATTCGTCACCATGACGAACATGAGGTTCTCCTTCGTAGGGTTCATTAAAATTACTTGGTTGGATTCATCTGAAGGATGAACTTATAATGCAAGCATATGCTATCCCCTTCAAACTTGCGATCAAAAATAATTGGGGTAGCTACCAGAAATGGTGGGGAAAATTTTGAAATTTGATCAGTCGTGTCGGTAGCGCACTCTTGAACATAACACTTTCTATTTCATGTCAGGTTGCGATATATTTCTTTTCATCATTGACCTTCCAATGTGGGGCTGTTAATCTTTTCCATCTATTTTATCTCTGCCACATCATCATGACCACCGATCCTATGGGTCCAAAAGCTTCCAAAATCTGGAATTGTGTCGCCAAAATGTTCAAGAGTTGTCCTTCTGTAGTTACACTTACCCTTGATTCTCTGTATCATCCAAAATAATTTTGCATCCCTTTGTCTCATGTCGATGATGTGGGCTACATCATGGCACTCCTTTGACATGGTCGCTTCCTATCAACTTCAGCTCATTGTCCAGGGAGTTTACCGAGAGACTCCCTTCTAGTACGTTAGAGCTTGCATGCCCTAATGGCAAGTTCTTCGCACTTGATGACAAGTTCACATCATTGGATTTTGATCAGTTGATTTCATGAGTATTCGACTTCAGTTCCTTTATTCACATTCCATGAATTATGCTGATAGTACCGAGGACCAGTATCATTATTGGTGGTTTCTCTCATGCTTGTTAACAATTCACATCATCGGCTGGTAATCAAGCGATTTTCTAGCATTTTCGACGTCAACACATATATTCACATGTTAGAATGTGTACTTTGATCGGGTCGTGTTGGAGCACAAGACCCTAGGCTCAAATTACAAAAGTCCAGGTTGCAAGGCAGTGTGACATGATTGTGTTGATATGCATGTCTCTTTCATATGGGTGGCTGTGACCATACCATGTGTTATCATATATGATCCTTCTCATTATTGGATGGCTGCGACCATACATTGGTTTCGATATGATCCTCTTTATAAGATGGTTGTGCCCATACCTGGATCCATTTACATGATCATTCTCTGGATGGATGTGTCCATGCCGCGATTCATGTATCATTTGACCTAGTTTTCATTTATGTATATGTATCTATATTTTCTAGCAGGTTTTTTTAGTGTAGACTTTGGTTCCATACACTGATTCATAAAGCATTTCACCCCTCACTCTAGTTCGGCCTTCACACTTCGTGGGGCATCCATTAAACAAAATTTTGTCACTGTCCCTATACTTCCTGTTCCTTTATCCTTTACGACCTCTACAGTGAACCCTTCATGCTTTCCCATCATAAAGAAATTCCCATTGTGTCCCTTCTGATGACCAAAACAATTCCCTTTTGGATAATTTCCCAAAAATCTCCTGTTTTTCCCAATTTACAAGATTGACGCTAATGACCCATGTCCTCCTCATGCTAATATGTAGGGATTACAACTATCCCTAGCACCGAGCAGAGTGACTGAGCCTTTTTCCAGTCACACCGATCCTCTTTTGGAAAGTTTTTTAAATAAGGAGACAAAGCTTCCAACTCGAGAAGCTTTGTAATGAAAGTCTAGTAAATGGTTAGGCTAGATGGAGTCGAGGATGCCAGTTTGGTCTCCTTTCCTATTGTGGGGAAAAGTATCCGACTCGGATGACCCTATCCCTACTCTAAGGGTGACAGTCCTTAGCAACAACTGAAAGTAAAGCTTTAATGTTTTCCTTTATGAAAGTACAGAGAGAAGGAAGAAAAGATTAACCAACCGGTGTCTTTCGCTTTTGTCGATCCTTATCCTCTCTCATTGTCTCTTGTTCTCAGCTCCTAGCTCCTTTTGCCGGTCCAGCTACACACAGATCCTGCACAACAGAGAGAAGAAGACTACAAGATACATGTACTCATAACTGATGCATGGATTAGAGTGAATCAAATATACAAGTAAATACAATACATCAATGCAATACAAGTATATAGGAGAACATTCAAAGCTTTATTGATAGAAGTAACAGGGTTCTGAGGAGATTACAACCATCAATGGCTCCAATCCAGCAGCACCTCCCCAGCAGCAAGAAATCTCCTCTTCACCTCTATAAAAGCAATCACCCAATAGCTCTAACTGTAAACCAACAGCACTTCCCTGCTTTGCACAAAATTCCAGCCTCCTTAGACCTCATAGAAGAGCTCTATATATAGGATAGAAGAAGAGAGGATGAGTCAGCTTGAGACTGACATAAAGCTGCCTTGTGTCCTCTCCCTCTTCAGTTAATCTTCAGTTCTTGAGTCCACTTGGAGATCCTTGCTTACACATGGAGATCAAGTACCTCTTACTCATCACAGGGCGAATCCTTTGAACCAAGTGTCAGTTTGGAAGCTTCCTGGGCAGTTGACACCTTGCAGAATGACTGTGCCACTTGGCCAATCTCGCCCAGCGCAGGTAGCCTTCATTGGATTTGACTTTCAGCGCAGGTACAAGGAGGAGCAGTTGCATTCCAGCGCAGATGCTCAGTGGAGCAGCTGACATGATCCAAAAATAGCCTGTTTTTGAGTGTTTTCAGGTGGAGAACTGATGGGAAGTGCTGTGGTTTGCTGACCTTGTTCTTCTAGGGGTAAGAACAACATGTTTAGGGACTGAGGATCCCTATAATTATCGACATTTCATGCTCCATGTTACGAGGCACAAAAATGTCTATAACAGTTGCCCCCTAAAGTATGAGGCCGTTTATCGGGTGAAATGCTTTATCTAGAGGGTCCGAAGTTCATTCCAGTGCTGAGGAGGCGCCCTGTAATACAATACAATACAATACATTATTTTTCATTCTGTTTTCATGATCTAGCTGAGGCGGGCATTCCCACGCTCAGCTTTATAAATACATTTTGGTACATAGAACAGACGATCGTCTGATGGTAGACTGATAATTTTCTGCTGAAATTATCATCCTTTGAGTAGGATGATCATCTGCTGCAATGATGTACATGACAAATGCTTTTATATTTCCTGAATATGTATCGCAGCCCGGATGGATGAAACTAGATCCGGGGTCTTCAAACTCGTTCGATCTTCACTCTAAGTACAAGTCGATCCATGTGAGAATTTCGCTGAAGTCGAACATGGAAAGACCTCGCTTGATTACCGGCCAATAATGAAAACCGTTAACAAGCGCGAGAGGAATCACCGATAATGATAATGACCCTCAAGGTACTGCAGTACAATTCACGTGGCGTGAATAAAGGACTTGGCGTCGAACGCCACGCAAAATCTTCTGGTCGAAGGTCATTGATGTATACCTGTCGCCGGAAGTGAGAAACTTGCCATTGAGGCATGCAAGCTTCAAAGTACTGATGGGGTTGTTCCTAGATCAACTTCTTGGATAATGAGCTGAAGTCGACAAGAAGCAATCCGTCAAAGGAGGGCCTTAATGAATCCCACATCAATGACACGGAACGGAGCTAATGATTTTAGTGGAGGTGAAAACAAACTGTGATATATGATTCAGGGTGGCGATCATGAATGGATGAAGGATAATGTATGGCAGTGGATGGGACACGGTTGACACTTTCAGAATCACCCCTCTTGAACATATAACAACACTGATGCGATGGATCGGTAGCATTACCCCAAATGTGGATGGTTTGGCGAAGACCATGGTGATGAGACCGGTGAATGAAACAACCCAACCCGATGCGGAACGGAGGAAAAAGTGTCATGTTCAAGAGTGACTTGCTACCATTAAGCTTTGATGTTCTCCCAATTTTTCCCCAGTCATTTCTGACCAGTACCTCTTTATTTTTGTCAAGCTTGAGGAGGATAACATATGCTTGTTCTATAACCTGCCCTTCAGGCAAGCCCATCGCTATGATTTAACGAGCCTAGCGATAGGGAAACTCGTTCTCGTCTAAAGACAAGTTTGTCGCTATTTAATCATTTTAACGAGCCTAACGACAAGGAAAACTCGGTCCTTTTCATTTTTAGAGAGTCTGAAAAGGTACAGAAAGTTAACTCCATAATTCCTTTTTCGTCATCTAATCCCTTAAGTCCGAAAAAGTATAAAACAATACAGAAGGGATGAGTTTTCGATTGCTTTAACGAGCCGAACAAAACAAGCGCTCGATATTTTTGTGCAATAATCCCTCAGGTCCAAAAAGATTAAAATCTAGAGGAGGGATAGCTCTTCCGGTCCTTTTAACGAGCTGGAAGGCCAAAACTCGGCAAACTTTTCATATTTTACGAGTCAGTGAAAAGAGCTCAAAGAAGACTCGTCTTTTGAGGAACGAGTGATAAACAGGGATAGCAACTGATTCCAGGTACAAGTTGGAATATTCCAATCACGGCAGTGTCACAAGGATGGCTAAGTGAAATCACTCTTCGCAGATGTTCCTCAAAAAGGGTAAACACACAAATGGGGGTGAACGACTGGCCAAATGACAGTGGAGGTGATGGTTGAAAACACGACCAAGGTTTTTAAGGCTGATCGCAATGGTTATTTACCGAGATAGGTTCATTTTTTAATGAGCTTGGACTCTGGTGGAAACTTTTGCTCACACTTTTCTATTTTTTAACGAGCATAAATTCCGTGGTAAAACTGCTCGATTCATGATCAAATTTGATTTTTTACTTTTACTAGCTTTTCTCTTTTCAAATGTAGTACTTCACCATCAATTGCTGCAACAAATTTTGTTAGAAATGGACAACATTTGCATGAAAATGAGATTATAACCCTAATATTTAACTTTAAACTGTGTAAAAAGTCATAAAAAGGTGTTTTTACCTCTCATTTACCATTTCATTTGCATTTTGCTTGTTGGAGCTCTGGAGGTGCCTCTTCTTCCTTGATTTTCACCAGTTGATTTCGGGAGATTCTGTGGACGATTTTCGGCGCCGTTTGGACCAGGTAGGAGCTAAACCTTAGCCCTTCACTTTCATGGTTTCCTTTTTCAGTTTCATGCACATTTTTCAGGGTTTCTGAGCCCCAGGGGTTTCATCAGGGCGCCCTGGCATCAGCGCAGGTTCTCCTTTCGAAACTTGCGTTGTATTTCAGGTGGTCTTAAGGCAGACTGCCTCTCAACGCAAGGGGGAGACTCTCTGCCTGCGCTGGGCCTAGAAAAATTGTTCCTGCATGTGTTTTTTGATGATTTTTCGCCAGTTTTTCATCAAAATTAGGAACTTACTCCTTCTCTTGTTTGCTTGTAGCGAACTTTGAACAAAATGTCCCTTACATGGCGAGAACGAGAACATGAAGCAGAGGACATGGTTGCACTCCATGACCCGGTCACGGTGAGCGCGCTTCGGAACTGTGGCCTACTGAAGTTCTTCCGTATCTCTAGCATGAGAGCACAGATTTCTTTACTGCAGTATATGCTTGATGCTTGGGATCCTGTTAACCAAGTATTCCAGATTAGGGGGAAAACCATCCCCTTGACCATAGAGGACATGTACTTCTTGACTGGGTTGTCAAGGCGGGGTGCCCCCATTTCTTTGTCAGGTACGGCTCGAGGGACTACTTCCACCAGAGACTATATCCGTCAGTATTGCCGGGAAGGTTCACAGCCGAGCAAAGACGGCAAGATCAATATCCGTGACATCACTGACAGGTCTCTTAGGTCCATTCTGTTTACTATTGGTAGGATGGCCGGTAGCGCAGCTTTACATGTTGCCAACAGATCTTACATGCAGCACGCTTTGGAGTGTCTCCAACCGAAAGTGTTTAACTGGTGTGATGCAGTACTTGTTCAGATGAAAAGTCAATTGACCAAGGTAAAGGACGGGAAGTTGAAGAACTTTGGGTTTGGTTCTATTCTGACTGCCTTTGCCTTGGAGAAAATCCCACTGATGCAGCCTCAGTACATCATACTTGACTTGCCTTCTCCGACCGAGCCACGCATGCAGAGGTGGGTTGACCACATGTCCCGACATGCTGGTCAACCTCAGATTACTTTTACTGAGGCCTTCTTTAGGTGGTTCGAGCGTCAGGAGATGGTGTTTTCTGAGTATCCATATGTGGGTATGGACTACCGAGGTGATCCGGACTTGGTGCTACCGGATGGCGAGCAATGGGGCGCTATTGGTAAAATCTCTGACCATGTTACTGTTTATTGTTTTTACTCATGATGTTATTGTGCAAAACTGATCAAACTCTTGGGTGCATGCAGATGTTGGTCCTGTTCGTTCAGCAGCTTGTCCACGATCGCCAGTTGCTGCCCCAGCAGCAGAGCCTGCTAGGCGAGTTGTCATTCGTGACCTTGGTGATACTGAGATACTTGCAGCTGTGCAGGAGCAGGTCGAGAGCCTTACTCGTGGTCTTCCGGATGTACAGATTCACGAGTTACCTTTACAGTTGCAGCGGCACACTATTGGCGTGCCTAGACGATGGACTCGTCTCTTGCGCATGATTGCACAGACCGTGACGTACTTTCATGAGCACCACTAGGCTAGGGTGCCCCCTAGCATTTTTTTGAGTTCTAGGTCATACGACCAATTTTGTTTTGATTACAGCACATCATGTACAAACTATAAACAACTTTATATATTTTGATTTTCGGGGTTTATTATGGTTTATTTGTGATCCACTTGCATTAGCACCGATGCATCTCTTTTTATATATGTCGTAAATGTCTATCTAATACATAGTTTGCTAATGAATCTGTTAATGTGTTCAAGTTTCTGGAAATATGTTGGTATTGAATTGAATCAAACTCTCTTTCCAAAATCTTAACCCTTAGAAACATTCGATAAATAGCTGGATTGCGGACTGAATATATACCAGTGAGTTGTAGTATCACAAGCTGTGAGTCTAGCCTAACAATTAGTCGGCGTATACCATGAGCGATGGTATCAGAGAGGAGTTCAATCAACGCGCTATACTCAGCGATGTTGTTCGTTGACTGCCCAATACACACACCTCTGAAACTCACTAACTCGCCGCTTGGATCAAAAATGGCCCAGGCTGCGGAGGACAAATTCCACGTACTACGACTCGCCCCATCGGCATATCCTACATATGTCTCAGAGAAATTCGACATCTGCAACAAACGAGAAGAGCGGATTACTAAACCGAAACAAACACTTTAGCGAAAACAAAATACAACAAAAGCACTCAAGTTACTATTCAGGCATAGTAACGCTTGAGGTACAACCCGTTGCGGGGTTGCGCCAGTGGTATCCCGTCATAATCCATTAACTCGTAGGCTCCTTTTGCTAACACCCTTTTAACAATATAAGGACCCATCCATAAGGACTTAAATTTTCCTGCTCCTAATTTGTCGGATTCTTGGTCGTAAAGCAAAACCAAGTCACCCTCAGAGAAGATACGAGGTTTGACATTCTTGTCGAACTGTGCTTTGACTCGTTTCTTATGGGCTTCATTCGCCAAAGCGGCGTCACGACGGTTTTCATCCAACTGGATTAATTCCAAGAAACGAGCCTCTTCTTCTGAGGTTCCGAGGAGGAGGTCAATTGCGAGTTTAAGAGACGAAATTTCGCACTGGATCGGTAAGACTGCCTCCAGGCCATACACCAATTGGAATGGTGTGAACCCAGTGGCGTTCTTTACCGAGGTTCGGTAAGCCCACAATGCTGAGTACAGGAGTAGGTGCCATCTTCTTTTGTGAACCCCGATCATCCTTTGCAACATACGCTTCAGGACCTTGTTGATTGCCTCAACTTGTCCGTTGGCTTGTGGATAATACAGGGTAGAGCTATCGTGCGATAGCCCTAGTTTGGCAGCTAACTCAACCATCATGTGATTGCGAAAATGCGATCCATGATCTGTCACTATAGCCTGCGGAACGCCGAACCTGGCGACTACATGATTAAAAAAGAAAAGGGCAGTTGTTTCACCAGTGTTATCCAATGTAGGCATCGCCTTGGCCCATTTGGTAAAATAGTCAACAGCGACTATAATATACCCATGCCCCCCGGTCGAGGTGGGGTTACATTGCATGAAATCGATGCCCCACTTGGCAAAAGGCCCAGCAGCAACTATAGGTTGCAAAGGTGCGGGCGGTCTCCTGGTTTTGCTATCAAAGATCTGACACGCATGGCAACTTCTGACAGCTATTATGCAATCTTTAAACATAGTTGGCCAGAAATATCCTGCTCGTAAGATTCTTTGTGCTGTTGCATATCCAGATTGATGCCCCCCACACGCACCTGAATGACAATCATTCAGGGCTTTCTCGGCCTCCTCATGGGTAAGGCACCTTCTCAGAACTCTATCGACACCACGACGGTAAAGTGTATCACCGACGATCATGTAGTCTTTAGATTGGTATCGTATACGCTTTTGTTCCGAGTGTGAGGTATTAGGCCTAAATTTTTGGGTTTGGAGATACACAATGATGTCTCCATACCACTCATCGCTTACTGATATCAGAAACAAATTTTCATCCACGGTTGACTCTTCTGATGTTTCATCGTTGGACGACGATGGGAGATCGCACAATAATTCCGCGAAAACTAGAGCTTTCTTCGATTTGGATTTTACAAAATCCAGATCAAACTCTTGAAGGATCGCTATCCATTTCGAATATTTGCCCCCAAGCAATTGTCGCGACAGTATATACGTCATGGGGTTGCAATCTGACAAAATGGTAGTTTTCCTAAAGAGGACATAATGTCGAAACCTTTGAATCGCTTGAACAGCAGCAAGCGCTAGTTTTTCAACATAGGAATATTTACTCTCTGTGTCATTTAATTTTTTACTTAAATAATAAATAGGATGTTCAATTCCATCGACTTCTTGCACTAAGACCATCGCAATGGTCGTATCTGCTGCAGCTAGATACAGGTTAAAATCTCTTTGATAGTCCGGGGCGTACATTAATGATGCTCTTACTAGAGAATCTTTCAGAGCGTCAAAGGAAGCTTGCGCAACCTGGTTCCAGACAAAAGGTACATCCTTTTTCAAAAGACGAGTATAACCTTTGGCAAGTTCTGCGTAATTTGGAATGAACCTCCTCAGAAAGTTTGCTTTCCCTTGGAGTTTCTGAATCTGAAGCAAATTTGAAGGTGGAGGCAAATTAATGATTGCCTGAACCTTACAGGGGTCGAGACGAATCCCATCCTTAGAGACTACAAAGCCAAGTAAACGACCAGAACCGACGCAAAACACACACTTGTGTGGATTGAGTCTTATCTTGTAGTGTCGGCAACGTAGAAATATTGCTCTCAAATGCCGCGGATGATCAGTCCGCTTCCGCGAATGAGCCGGAAGATCGTCGAGGTAAGGTTGAACGATGTTCTTGATGTCATGGAAGGCATAATTCATTGCCCTCTGAAACGTCGCCCCTGCGTTCTTCAAACCAAAGGGTAATTTTCGATAAGCGAATGTGCCCCACGGACAAATAAATGCAGTCTTAGACTAGTCCTGTGGGCGGATATTTATTTGATTATACCCGGAAAATCCATCCATAAAGGAAAAGATTTCACATCCGGCGCATTCATCAATTATCTGGTCGATGAAGGGTGTAGGGTAGTTGTCCTTTGGACAAGCTTGGTTTACATCCCTATAGTCGACGCACACTCTTATCGTCCCTTGTTTTTTCATAACAGGGACAATATTCGATACCCAATCGGTTAGAGGAACCGGGTATATGAATCCAGCATGGAGAAGTTTTTCAACTTCTGCCTTAATGGCAGCGGCTTTCTTGGGGTGCACCTGCCGAAGCCGTTGTCTTACTGGTTTGACATCAGGATACATTTTAATCTTATGTTCAACTATGCTCGAGTCAATGCCTGGCATTTCATCATATGACCATGCAAAGACATCTCTAAATTCGCGAAAGAGAGCACCATATATTTCCAGTTCTGAAGGGGAACAACTTTTGCCGACATGAATATTCTCTACTATTCTATGACATGAATAGTTCACAAGTTACAGGAAGCATTCCAATGATCCATGGAAGGAATCATTTGCTCCAAAATATCGGAGTAGGTCTCCTAAAAGACCCTGCCTTAATGGGTACTTTCGCCCTACCGCCTCCAAGTAATCTGGCGGGAGTGGCCACGGTGGAAACCTACAAAATGAAATCTAATCCAATCTTCTGGTTGGATTCGGAAGATTCCTAAATATTTTTTCGACATGGATCATTCCCGAGGACGGTTCTTATCTTGTGTCGACCTCGTTAAAAAATGAAAACAAGGACCCGAGGACGGTTCTTATCTTGTGTCAACCTCGTTAAAAAATGAAACAATCCCCTCTTCAAATCTCAAAAGTGAACCTTCATTCCAATCACCAAGTTGAATGCAATGAAGCTTGGGGGGCATGCACCTCGATTTGAAGACATTATGCTGGGGGCATGCAAACTTAATCGAGCAGTTTTAGCACATGGTTCATGCTCGTTAAAAAATAAACGCAAGATCCGAGCAGTTTTAACGCGGTCTTCATGCTCGTTAAAAAATAAATAAAAGCAGTGAGCAGTGTTCCCTCCAGAGTTCAAGCTCACCCAGAAAAAATGAACCGGTAAATAACCTTGGTGAATGTAACCTTTGACAGCCATATTAAAGCCCTTGGTCGTGTTCTTGCAGTCTCACCTCCATCCGTTCATTTGGCCAATCATTCATCTCCATATGTTTGTTTACCCATTTTGAGGAACAGCTGCGAAGAGTGATTTCACTTAGCCATCCTTGTGACACTGCCGTGATTGGAATATTCCAACTTGTACCTGGAATCTGCTGCTATCCCTGTTTATCACTCGTTCCTCAAAAGACGAGTCTTCTTTGAGCTCTTTTCACTGACTCGTAAAATATGAAAAGTTTGCCGAGTTTTGGCCTTCCAGCTCGTTAAAGCGACCGGAAGAGCTATCCCTCCTCTAGATTTTAATCTTTTTGGACCTGAGGGATTATTGCACAAAAAGATCGAGCGCTTGTTTTGTTCGGCTCGTTAAAGCAATCGAAAATTCATCCCTTCTGTATTGTTTTATACTTTTTCGGACTTAAGGGATTAGATGACGAAAAAGGAATTATGGAGTTAACTTTCTGTACCTTTTCAGACTCTCTAAAAATGAAAAGGACCGAGTTTTCCTTGTCGTTAGACTCGTTAAAATGATTAAATAGCGACAAACTTGTCTTTAGACGAGAACGAGTTTCCCTATCGCTAAGCTCGTTAAATCATAGCGATGGGCTTGCCCGAAGGGCAGGTTATAGAACAAGCATATGTTATCCTCCTCAAGCTTGACAAAAATAAAGAGGTACTGGTCAGAAATGACTGGGGAAAAATGGGGAGAACATCAAAGCTTAATGGTAGCAAGTCACTCTTGAACATGACACTTTTCCTCCATTCCACATCGGGTTGGGTTGTTTCATTCACCGGTCTCGTCACCATGGTCTTCGCCAAACCATCCACATTTGGGGTAATGCTACCGATCCATCACATCAGTGTCGTTATATGTTCAAGAGGGGTCATTCTGAAAGTGTCAACCGTGTCCCATCCACTGCCATACATTATCCTTCATCCATTCATGATCGCCACCCTGAATCATATATCACAGTTTGTTTTCACCTCCGCTAAAATCATTAGCTCCGTTTCGTGTCATTGATGTGGGATTCATTAAGGCCCTCCTTTGACGGATCGCTTCTTGTCGACTTCAGCTCATTATCCAAGAAGTTGATCTAGGAACAACCCCATCAGTACTTTGAAGCTTGCATGCCTCAATGGCAAGTTTCTCACTTCTGGCGACAGGTATACATCAATGACCTTCGACCAGAAGATTTTGCGTGGCGTTCGACGCCAAGTCCTTTATTCACGCCACGTGAATTGTACTGCAGTACCTTGAGGGTCATTATCATTATCGGTGATTCCTCTCGCGCTTGTTAACGGTTTTCATCATTGACCGGTAATCAAGCGATGTCTTTCCATGTTCGGCTTCAGCGAAATTCTCACATGGATCGACTTGTACTTAGAGTGAAGATCGAACGAGTTTGAAGACCCCGGATCTAGTTTCATCCATCCGGGCTGCGATACATATTCAGGAAATATAAAAACATTTGTCATGTACATCATTGCAGCAGATGATCATCCTATTCAAAGGATGATAATTTCAGCAGAGAATTATCAGTCTACCATCAGACGATCGTCTGTTCTATGTACCAAAATGTATTTATAAAGCTGAGCATGGGAATGCCCGCCTCAGCTAGATCATGAAAACAGAATGAAAAATAATGTATTGTATTGTATCGTATTACAGGGCACCTCTCAGCACTTGAATGAACTTTGGATCCTCTGGATAAAGCATTTCACCCGATAAACGACCTCATACTTTAGGGGGCAACTGTTATAGACATTTTTGTGCCTTACAGCATGAAGCATGAAATGTCCATAATCAAAGGGATCCAAAGTCCCTAAACATGTTGTTCTTACCCCTAGAGGAACAAGGTCAGCAAACCACAGCACTTCAAATCAGTTCTCCACCTGAAAACGCTCAAAAACAAGGCAATTCTGGATCATGTCGACTGCTACACTGGCTACCTGCACTGAATGTCAACTGCTACACTGGCTACCTGCACTGAATGTCAACTGCTACACTGGCTACCTGCGCTGAATGTCAACTCCAACACTAGCTACCTGCGCTGAACGTGTTTGGACAAGTGGCAGGCTCATTTCTCAAGGTGTCAATGCCCAGGAAGCTTCCAAAATGACACTTGGATCAGGGAATTCGCCCAGTATTCACCGTATTTACAGTATTTGTTAGGAATTCAAACACTGAAGGGTGATATAGGTCGTGTTGAGTTTCTTCTTCACACTCTGGAAGAAGGGAACGATGGTGGTGATCATTCCATGGTGCCCCCTCAATCATCATTGATTGTAAGATTCCTTCGTCAGTCCCATGAACTTTTGACCATGGATCTAATGGGGTACCATATTCTCCAGACCTATCTACCCAAACGCTTGACGAGCGTTGATTTGGGCTCGCCTCCCATGCCTGAAACATTGATTGCTACAATATTTCTATAGGGCTAGGTGGCAAAACCACTTGATAATCCATGACGACTTCGTCTCCTGCGACCTTCGAAGAAGATACCATGTTGCATGTTGCTACAAACGGGATATCCCCTACATGGGAAGGAGGTGGAAACGCGAAAGTTCCCATCATTGTGGGATCTTTTAGCAGGCCTACTCCGATATCTTGCACTGAATGGTCGCTCCCATGGATCATGGGAATGCTTCCAGTAACTTGTGAACCATTAGGGAGGAAATTCTGTTGGTCGACGATCGTAATCCCTCCTTCAAACGGGAACGCGATCTTCCTAAAATATGTCAACACTACAGCTGCCATGGCATATATCCATGGTCTTCCCAGTAGGATGTTATAGTCAAGATTGCCATCAATGATTTCAACATCAATTTCCACTGTTTTTCCTCCTAGTTCAACCTTAAAGTTATTTAGGATACCGTACGGAGTGTACGTCCTACCGTCAAATGCTTTCAATGTCGTCGAAGATCGTGACAAGGTTGGAGATCCAAGAGTTTTCCAGCAACTCATCAACATGATACATGTCGATGCTCCCTCATAAATAATCGTTCTATGAACTGTTTTGTTGAGTGCTTTCACTTGAATAAGGAAAGCTAGTCGCGCTGGTAACTGAGGACCATATCCTCTGTGATCAAAGGATACAAGATTGGAATCTTTAGGATCCACTCCACCAATTGCCGATAACAATGCCTGCCTTTGGGATGGACAATTTTGCAGTACCTCAAGAGTCGACATAGCAGATGGCGATTGGGCCAAATCTTCCACTATGTTATAATGCTGCGCCGCTCTGGCGCGAGGATTAAATGTCGACTTGTGTACTACTCCCTTAGGTGGCTTTATTGTTAATTCATGCGTGAGGGGGGGTACAGCTTCTGCCGAAGTTGTTGTCGAACTACTGGGTTGATCTTTCCCTTTGTCGTTCGACACCGGCGGATTCCCATAATCTTTATTCCTAGTCGAGATCAAAGCATCATTCTGCTTAGAAACCGACAACATAAGCACTTGTGACGGGGAAGCATTTCCACTATCAACCATATTTTGACCTGGGGTGGGAAATGGATCAGTCAACACAGCTGAAGTCTGGGAACTTTTAAAGAACCTCTTTAACTCAGCTTTGAACGGACAGTTGTTTGTCGAATGATCCTCATCGCATATATGACATGGATAATTTTGTTTCCCTTGCCCAGGAGGGTTCGAAGAAGTTTTTTGAGGGGATGAGTCACCCTGTTTCTTCTTCTTCCCTTTGTTTTGTTTCTTCTTGCTTCCTGGTTGATTGGAGTTTTTGCCTTTATCCGTAGATACCGCATTCACCTCCGAAGCAAGAATCTCTTGATTTGCTTTTTGATTCGAAGTCTTACGGGCTTTCTTATTTGAATCCCTTGTCGACTTAGCGTTTGCAGTTCCAATCACACCATCACCGGCATGAGAGTCACTATTCGATCCGGGAGGAGGAGGGATTGAAAATTCTGGTCTGGGGGCGTCGGGTATCTTATCATAGAGCGTGCCCGACTGAGTATATACTAAGTCCAAATATTGAGCACGAGCAATAACCTGCTCCTCTGTTACGACGCCTCCCTTGGCCACATCTTCTGTTATAGCAGGAAGAAGCGACTTTATAAACCACTCAGCTAATAGCTGATCTGGAACATAGGTCTTTACCATTCTGCGATGACGACGCCACTCATGTATATGATCTGATATATGTGTGGCTGTTGTCTGCTTGAAATTGGTCAAGATCTCTGTTCCAGTTTCGTACGTTATAGGTAACTGAAAGTGTGTTAAGAAAGTCGTGGCTAGGGAGCTAAAATTGTCGAAAGAGGCTCTAGGTAATTCAATATACCATTTAGCCGCCGGACCAGTCAATGTCCTCTGGAAAAGGCGAAGCCTTATCGAATCATCATTCAAGGTATTCGACGAACACCACAGATGGAATGTCATCACATGATTCGACGGGTCTTCGCCAGGATTTCCATTGAATTTAGGAATGTCCGAAGGAAGTTTGTGAGGAATCGCTGGCCACCAATGGGCATAGGCGATTGGATCGTTCGTCAATCGATGTAAATCTGGTAATTCTAGAGTTGCCACGAATGGCAACTGCTGACTCAGGTTTGGCGAGGCGTACCCAGGATACGATGGAATCGCCTGAGCAGTAGGTCTTTGCATACCAGCATAGTGCAACTGATGTTGATATGACTGATACGGCTGGTGGGCTTGGCCACTGTAAAGTGGTTGATTTAACCCGTTTTGAATATAGGGTTGCCCACTATTCGCAAAGATCTGTTGCTCAGATCCCTGGTACACCTGTTGAAACTGAGGTTGTTGGTATTGCACCATCCATGGTTGTGAAGCCATGTTTTGCTGTGCGACACTAACCGACGGACCAAGATGCGGGGTTATGGTTCCCATTTGTATCTGTGTCGTCCCGGCAGTTGGCGATTGTGGTTGTGTTGCAGGGTCAATGGGCTGTTGCATTACAACTTGGGGTTGACATACAACAGGCATCGATTGAACTTGCGACACGGTTACAATTGCTGGCGTCGTCGGGATACTAGACATAGGTACACACTGTTGCATGGAATATACAACTCTTGGTTGTTGGGGTAACATAGGTACCCAACCACTCGTCGTTACTTCAGTCAAACCTGAATGTTGTTGAAAACTACCGTATGGGTATCCCCCCGGAAGGGGAAGTGAAAGGGCATATTGCCCCCCATACGGTAACAATCCGGAGCTCAAGGGTATAGATTGCCTTTGAGGACTAGATGGCCCAAACTGATTTCCAAAGGGATCAATTTGTCTAGTTTCAACATAAGAATTACCGGGTATTATACCGGAAGAACAAACTGGAACAGACCAAGTTGTCGTGATAGTCCCTGGGTGGACTCCTTCTAGCTGATGAGGGCTAGTCGGGACAGCTGGTATGCCGGCAAACATCGTTGGATTGACAGCACGAGCTTCTGCTGTCGCTGTGTCATTTGGCACAGTCCTAGATGTCGACGGTTGCTCAGACATTTTAAGTCTATCCAATAAACTGCCTAACGATTCTACAGGAACTTCCTGTGGCGATGGACAAACTTCTGATGCAGAAGGAAAAAGAGTGGTGCCTACTCCAAAATGAGTTGGAGTATTTGCTTGCTGGTCCTCTACGATTTCCTCTATTGCGATCAGACCAGGAGGAAGAGGAAGACCGTCAGGTCCGTAAAAGATTTCTGGTGCCGAAGAAGGGGTTGCTTCGACAGCGACAGTTGTTTGGACAACAAGACTCTGTGGACCGGTTTCAGATGGAACTGGTTCAGTTATGCAAGTACTTATCTTCAGACTAGGATCAGTACAACTGTCCCTCTGTTGCTATTGAACTTCTTCAATAGAGGCAGGGATTCCAGAAATATTAGGAGTGATCAGAATCTCAGATGTTGTCGGAACTGTTGTTCTAACTTTAATGGGAGATTTCGACCCGGTCAAGCGAGTTCGCTTTGTCCGTACTACTCTCGATTCCGGAGACAAAGACGGTTGACTCGCGAGTCTCCTCGAACGACGGAGTTTTAATTGACTTTCCTCCACGGTTGCGGATTACTTGATCAACTAAAATACAAAAAGGGGAATTATGTTTCTGTATTGAATGAATTTTATTAGACGCTTTTAGACACAACTTTGCTTTTTCATGTTTTAAGAGTCGAGAAAAAGCTAAAGATGACTCTAGTCGCCTTCGATGTATTAACGAGCCCGAAGTGACAAATGCTCGGTTGGACTTTTTCAGTTATAGAGTTTGAAAAAGGCCAAAAGAAACTGCTCTGGAGATCTAGGCAGAGGGTGTGCCAAACCTCTCGCGAAACCACAGAATACGTTTTACGGTACGGGTGGTCGATCTTCGTGAATGCTGTGTTCACTGCATCGCGATCAGTAGGGCGGCCGACACGGTTTCCTAAGGATAAAGGATAAAAGCCTATAGGGGTCTCCCAATATACGCGACGGTACGCGGGAGCACAAGTCCGTATTAGTGCTATCGTCCCTCAGGAGGAATCACCCACCTTCGTAGAGATCGACAGTCACTACGTTTAACGACGCCGGAACACGTCTCTACCTAGACCTCTATTGTGAGCGTTATGTTACAATGCGTTTTTAGATTCATTCAATATATTTTAAGTTGATCTTGTTTAGTAGTTTGTCTTTCAGGATCACCACGAGATGTATTGGTACAAATTCCTAAATGCAGCTAAAATGATAAGCAAGCTTTATAATCTTTTTAGCTTTGAAAATCCTAACTACTGAGGGGAGAGAAAAACATTATCCTTCCACACAGAGCACCAAGCACAAACTAATGCACTTTCTCCTAGATCAGTCATGCAAACTTATCAAAATATGAAAATGCAAGATGCATGTATTTCTTTTCTTTTCCCTTAATGTTGATGTAGACAAAAAGGAAATTGTCGTATAATTTTCGAATTCAATTTGAAGCGTAAACAAACAAGTTTTGTCTAAAATGAAAAGACGCTTTACAAGCACTTGTTTTGACACTAAAAATGTATGAATTCAAACCATAAAATGAAAAACAAACAAACTCAAACAGCCATGAACAGTAATAAAACTAGCTCTTAAGATCACAAAGACACTTTTACAGTTCAGGATCTAAGAGGTCACCGCTATACTGGTTCGTTTTTCACAATAGAAAACTGTAACTGGAGCAAGAAATACTGAAAGAACACTCACAGTTTCATCACACAACTGAGGCGGAATAATGTCAAGGAAAGTGGTTTACAGCAAGTACAATGACCAGCAAGCAATCAGCAGAAATCAGTGAAAACAGGGCTCAGACACTAAGGGAAACCTCAGCAAGACACTGGCTAACTGGACCAGCGCAGGCTCTGGTCTGTCAGTTTGATTCTCAGCGCAGTTCCTGAAGGGAGTACCTGCGCTGAAATGCAGACTGCCTGTGGACAGCCTGCACTGAGACACGAGAGTTGCGTTTACAAGGAATTCCGGGTCATAAAAAGCTCAAAAATGCACTGTTTTTGCTGAAATAAAAAGCTATAGGTCAAGTACAGGCTAAGGGATGATCAAGAGGATGAAAAGCTATCACAAAGAGTACAAGAGTCTTTTGTAGATCATCTCTTCAAATCATGAATCTGCTCAGTAAATGAGCAAGAGTAGCAGCCCCTCTACTTCGCTTTTGATATAGTCAAAAGCTTTTCGATTTGGTACTCTTTTCTTCAGGAAATGAATAGCAAAGATACTACAAACACCAACAAGATACTAGGCTCCCCAGTGGAGTCACCAGTTTGTTGTGGGGAAAAGTATCCGACTCGGATGACCCTATCCCTACTCTAAGGGTGACAGTCCTTAGCAACAACTGAAAGTAAAGCTTTAATGTTTTCCTTTATGAAAGTACAGAGAGAAGGAAGAAAAGATTAACCAACCGGTGTCTTTCGCTTTTGTCGATCCTTATCCTCTCTCATTGTCTCTTGTTCTCAGCTCCTAGCTCCTTTTGCCGGTCCAGCTACACACAGATCCTGCACAACAGAGAGAAGAAGACTACAAGATACATGTACTCATAACTGATGCATGGATTAGAGTGAATCAAATATACAAGTAAATACAATACATCAATGCAATACAAGTATATAGGAGAACATTCAAAGCTTTATTGATAGAAGTAACAGGGTTCTGAGGAGATTACAACCATCAATGGCTCCAATCCAGCAGCACCTCCCCAGCAGCAAGAAATCTCCTCTTCACCTCTATAAAAGCAATCACCCAATAGCTCTAACTGTAAACCAACAGCACTTCCCTGCTTTGCACAAAATTCCAGCCTCCTTAGACCTCATAGAAGAGCTCTATATATAGGATAGAAGAAGAGAGGATGAGTTAGCTTGAGACTGACATAAAGCTGCCTTGTGTCCTCTCCCTCTTCAGTTAATCTTCAGTTCTTGAGTCCACTTGGAGATCCTTGCTTACACATGGAGATCAAGTACCTCTTACTCATCACAGGGCGAATCCTTTGAACCAAGTGTCAGTTTGGAAGCTTCCTGGGCAGTTGACACCTTGCAGAATGACTGTGCCACTTGGCCAATCTCGCCCAGCGCAGGTAGCCTTCATTGGATTTGACTTTCAGTGCAGGTACAAGGAGGAGCAGTTGCATTCCAGCGCAGATGCTCAGTGGAGCAGCTGACATGATCCAAAAATAGCCTGTTTTTGAGTGTTTTCAGGTGGAGAACTGATGGGAAGTGCTGTGGTTTGCTGACCTTGTTCTTCTAGGGGTAAGAACAACATGTTTAGGGATTGAGGATCCCTGTAATTATCGACATTTCATGCTCCATGTTACGAGGCACAAAAATGTCTATAACATTTCCCCTATTAGGATGGAACTACCTCAAGAGATAAGACCTTCTACAATGAGAAGAGGAACCATCTCCCTTCCATCCATGCTATATAGACCTCCCTTTTCCCCAATCACAAGTTAGTTCTAATTAGGTTTTGGTTGAAGTTTTCATTTTGGAGTAATCAACAAGTTATTCATAGTTGTAGCTCTCTAGTTGTGTGTGAGGGATAAGTGTGAATTTTTTTTAGTGTGAAGGCTAAAGGGAAGAGCCTTAAAAATACCATTTTTGAGGCCATCATGGAATGCTAACAAAAGTGTGTGGGAACCCATATTTGTCGAAGGAGAACAACAATGTCAAGACAATGGTTGTAATCTCTTCTTGATTTAATATATATGCAACTATTGACTTATTTCCTACATAATATGTCATCTCACATGTTTATGGCTTAATGTTCCTTGAATTGTTAATTAGGTTGAATATAATTTTTCTATTATCACGGTTGTTGTTTGCTATTGTTTACTTGCTTCAAGTGCTCGAAGAAGGAAATGGGAGATAGCTGGAGCGAGGAATCAAGGTCATCACCAAACAGGATAAGCGTACTAAGAGGTAGGCCCTCTTAATTGGTTCTAACCTAAGGAAATATTCCATATAATGGCTTGTTTCTGGCTAGACTCACTCTTGGGCTAGAGGAATTGTTTATGTAAGAACTTAGAATTTTACTTCACCACAAATTGGTGACCATACTGGGGAGCCAATCCTTCTGTTTGCTTTCTTGAAATTTCATGGTTTTGTGTGAACTTTTCTAGTTTCACCATTTCCCTTTAGTTATGTTTGCTTTACTTTGTTTACTACTCTAGGTTTGAAATTCACAGTAGCAAGTCTGCTCTCAACCTTTGCAAATATTTGATTGCTTCTTTGCATCCTCGCTCAGTGCGCTTATTTTGCTGATAGTTGCGCTGACCAACATGATATGCTCAGAAACAGTCGCGATGACCCCCTTCTGGTGCTTGCTATTAGTTAGGTAGTCGTGTTGATGCTTGTAGGTGAAGATTAGGGTGTACCCGAGATCTCGACCAGTGTGTCTTGATCTCTTGATTTCTGCCTTGTGACTTGTTTACACTGTCTTCTCCTTGACTGGAAAGCTTCATTTTGACTTGGTTTACTTGCTTGTTGACTTGCCTTCTTTTTACTTGATTTCTTGAGTCTATGGATGGTTTGTGGCCCTAGGGCATCTAGGTTGTCATCCATTTAGCTGATTGTGAACTCAGTGAGTCAAGTTGTTGGTGAATTTACTCACATTTTGTTTGTGGTCCTTTTTATTGCTTTCGTCTCCATTACACAAGTTCGAAAAGTTTCGGTTACTTGTCTAAATGTCTCTTTTCTAGCATAGATCACATTGCTTGTCTTGTTTTTGGTAGAGTCATTGCGTCATTAGTTTGAAAGAGATTCTCTTTTCGTGTTTTTCATTTTCTTAAGAATTGATTGTCTCAAAAACTTTTTCATTTAAGTGTTTTATGAGAAATTCATTTTGTCATTTCATGAAAAGTACATAACTCTATTTGTTGCATCAATATGTTAAGCTAGTTAGCATCATTGAAGACTAGGGTTGCGTTTTCATTTGAATAAAAAAAAAATTCCATAGAAGGTCTTGTTTGTGGCTATACCTACTCTCGGGCTAGATGAATTGTTTGTTTTCGCACTTAGAATTTTACCTCACCACAAGTGGTTTGAAAGTTCTTGATGGAAAATCCTTGATGATCATTCATTCAACCTTCCTAACTAATCATTCCAACACTAATGATAGAATCTTATTAGATATCATTCCTGGTCTCCAGTAGAAATTCATCCATTCCCCTTATCATATCTTTCACATCAGACACATCCATAGAATTCGTAACCCATTACCTTTGCAATCTTTGATTCCAATGCACCCACATGTTCTTATCGCTATCGAACACATCTCAATATAGTATTATACCTTTCATTTTCTTTGAAACGATTTGATGAGTTTCCTTCCATGTATCACCATCAGTCATAATCCATCGACATGAACACACTTCTCTACTACTTGAACTCTCTGATCACATTCTTCCAATTGTCACATGAACCAAGCTTTATGCAAGAAATTAATGTTCTTGATTATTTAGAATACACTAAAACTTTTCCACAATTTCCATTAAATGATGCAAATGAGGGTTTTAAAAATTATTTTTACTCATCCCTTACTGTTTATCTACATAATTCCATTTCAACTATGCCTCTTTATAGTAGCAGAGTTGTCCTCCTAACTAATAATTCACTTGTGATTATTTGTAATTTCGTAAGAGTAAGAAGATTTCTCTCTATACTAATAATCTAATCTTGATCCAAATTTATGAAGGAAATAAATGAAATACATATTTAAACAAAAACACAAAGATACAATGAAACAAAAGTTTATTTAATAATGAGAAACTGTTGAAAATTGTTTACATGCAGAAAAGAAACAAATTAGCTCAGACGATCATAGCTTATCTCTGAGAAGAGATGTGACAACTACATGTCTTCTAAACGAAGTTGCAATAAGTCTTTGAGACATTTTTATCATAAAGAAATAATGAGAACCTTAAACATCCAAAAACCTAACCCTAGGAGATGAAGTGCCAAAATATTTTGGGCTTCGATGGGGTTAGTTTGAACGTCAACTTCCCAAGGTCATAAATTTGGCATACAATCTTTGTTTGGTGCACACAATAGATTGTTAGAAAGGTCTATCTAAGGAGAACATATTTCCATTGCAAACAATAGCCTACATATTTTTATTTTCTCGTTTCCTAAAAGAATACCATTTAGGGCCTCAAAACAACTCTAGAAGTTCAGGACTCGAGAAACTACAAAAAATAGAAAATAGCCAAAATAGGAAATTGTGTTAGAAATTGGGAATCTGAAAGAAAATAGTGTTGGGGGTCTAAGTGGAATAGGTAGGTGGGAACCATTATCCACCTAGATCTATCCTCCCTCTTTAGGAATAAATGGTTCCCATTGCGTCGATTTCCTCCATGAGATGGGCAAACTTCTGTTGAACTTGGTCCCTGGTAAGCCACATGCATTAGAGAAGGAGTTGGCCAACTTTGTGAAATCGATACAATTAGATCCTCTATTGGAGAGTGTTTTTAATATATGTGTCCCTCATCTAATAGATTATGGCCTATTCGATGCAATCTGGATTGATCTCTGTGGGTGTCAGTTACTTAGAAATGTATGATGTGTCCAACAATGATGGAAAATATGGATGAAGATGATCCACATTGAATATTGGGTGTAGGCCAAGGAATGGGGGAATAATTAGCTCAAATTTTTTTTACCTACATCATTGGTGATGGTCTAAGGCTCGTGTGAAAGTGGTCGATGCTTCTGATGGTCTCTGACAAGGCATTTCTTCTGCAAATGCAACCACACCTTGGCATCCACTTGAAACTTATGTGATACATGATGCTGGCCATAACATTTTTTGCACTTAGAATTTTATTTATCTAAGATGTCATGAACCTACTAGAAAATGTGTTGGATGCGTTCAATAAATCTATTAGCTTTATTAGCTTCAAACTGAATATGTGCAGATTCTACATGCGTAGTTGCAAGAGGCATTGCAACATCAATGGGGCACAATGACCGAAATATTAGGCCCACTTAAAGGGGTTCTATGGCCATTCAAGCTATGGAGTACTTTGTTATAACTGTGTTGCACATAGGGAAGATTATCATCCGATATCTGTGGATGTTTGGAGTTGTACATACGTAATATGCACACTATCATATTGTTGAAAACATCTCTCCTACCATCAATCTGAGGATGGAATGTAGTGAACTTGGTGAGCTTGGTGTCCAACAATGGCTAGAGGATCGATTCAAATGTGCTTAGGAACCTTCTATCCTAATTTGATATAATGGTCTGTGGAATCCTAAAATGTACCCACATTCATTCAAAGAAGATTTTGGTAGTGTCTTCTACTGTGATAATCTTCTTGCAAGTAGCCAATATAAACATCTTATAAAGTCTATCAACGATCAAAAATATATAGTTGTTACCATGCTTGATAGAAGGAAGGGAAAACATAGAATCCATGGAGATGGATCGCCAAGGCTAGCTAGGAGTAGGATGAGTGTACATGCCTTTCTTTGTTATAAATTAATTAACAAAACAATGGAACATATAAAATATTGTGGACAAGAAAACACATAAAATCATAAAACAAGAGAAACACAAATATAATTGGTTCACCCAATTTGGGCTACGTACATGGAGAAACAACCAATTCTTCCTTTTATATTATCCAACAAAATGAACAAATACAACTTACAACAATTTCGCTTTCATTTCCTCTTCACTCTCACACAGTCTCTCCTCTTTTGTTCACAAATAATAATAATAGACAACTGCAATGTAATTTCCTCATATAAATTGAAGGTTTTCTCCAGGGAGAAAAACCTAAATTAACATAGATTATATCGTCAGATCTTCCACCTAATAAATTACCCAAATTGACTACGAAATTACAATATTTTACAAGGCAAATTTTCAACTAATTTTTGCTTCACGAGTGTTGCCTCTGAACCCTTGCGGGGGGGGCTCTCCAAAGAATGGCAACCTCCCCCCTTGGACCCCCTTGGAAGAAATAGTGGGGGGGAATCCCTCCCACACCCCCCCCCATCAGGTACTAGGATCCAATCATGGATAAAACAAAAAACCTCTAAACAATCAGGAAGATAATTAAGCTCCACACCCAACAATCTCCCACTTGGAGACTGATTATATCAACTCCATCGATGCTTCACTTGTTGGAAAATGTATCCACTTCGACTTCGTTGTTTCTCATCTGCACCATCATACTTGAAGACTAATTGAAACTAAGAAGAAACTCAGTTTCTCCCTATTTAACACCTTTGTCAACATATTTGCAGGATTCTGGCTAGTGTGTATCTTTTCTAGCTTCAACTGTCCATCTTCCGGAACTAATTGTATGAAATGGTACCTCACCTATATATGTTTTGTTTTGGAATGAAATTTTGAGTTCTTTGAAAGATGAATGACACTTTGGTTGTCATTGTATACCCTGATCATTTCCTTCTTCTTGCTTAGCTCACCCATAAACCTTTATAACCAAATCATTTCTTTGCTAGTCTTTGTAGCAGAAACATACTTCGCTTCTAATTTTGATAGTGCAACAACTTTTTGTACTTTTGAAACCCATTTAACAATTTTTCCACCTACAGTAAACACATACCCTGTGGTGCTCCTCTTGTTATATCTATCACCTACCATATCTGCATCAACATATCCCTGTAAAATAATGTTTTAACCTCCAAAACATAAGGCTTGATTAGTGGTACCTCTCATATAATTCATAATCCACTTCACTACCATCCAATGCTATTCTCCTGGATTGTTAATAAACCTGCTCATAACTCCCACTGCATGTCCAATATCTGGCCTTGCCCACACTATTTCATACATTAAGCTTCCAACTGCTGATGGGTATGGAACTTTAGACATATAATCCATCTCTTCCTAGGTCTTGGGACACATCCCATTACTTATTTTTAAATGGCTAGACAAAGGTGTATTAACTAGTTTTGCATTCTTTATATTAAATATTTCCAACACCATTTCTATGTAATCACTTTGAGATAATGTTGATTTGTGATTTTTCTTGTCTCTAGTTATTCTTACACCAAGGATTTTCTTTGCAGCACCCAAATCCTTTATTTCAAATGAATTAGCCAATTTTCCTTTTAACACATTTATTTATTGCATGTTAGACCTTGCAACAAGGATTCCATATACATACAATAGAAATAGAATATAACTACCATCATTTTGTTTCTTAAGATAAAAACAATGGCTAGAGTGACATCTAGTATAACCTTGTTCAAACATAAACCTGCCAATTTTTTAGATATCACTGTCTTGGAGCCTGTTTTAAGGCATACAAGCTCTTCTTAAACTTGCACACTAATTTCTCCTTCCCTTTTTCCTCATACCCTTGTGGTTGCTGCATATAGATATCTTCCTCCAAATCCCCATGGATAAAGGTTGTATTTACATCTAATTGTTCAAGATGAAAATCTTTTGTTTCTACTAAACTTAAAATAGTTATGGTTGAAGTCATTTTAACAAAAGGATATAAAATATTTCATTAAAGTCTATACCTTTCTTTTGTGCGAAACCATTCACCACATGTTTAGCCTTATACCTATTATTTCCTCTATCTTCTTCCTTCAACCTATAAACCCATTTATTTTGCAATGCAACCTGACCATGTCCCAAGTCTAGTTATGTACCAAGGAGTCCATCTCTTCTTGTATGGCTTGCTCCCACTTCTTCTTTGATTCTACTTGCATTTCTTCTTCATATCCTTTTGGTTCACTAGAATCAATCAACAATACATAATATAATGAAGGAGAATATGATTTAGGAGGTATATTTAACCTGGTAGAGATTCTAACAACACTAGCAGGAGTTTGAGGTGCCTGCTGCTTTTGTTCTTGCTTCTCTTGATCAATATGATTTCTGGCACTTTTGAATTAAATTTTCTTGTGATCTCATCAAACACTATGTAGTATGTGTCTTCTTTTTCTTGTTTCTTTCCATGCAACTGATGTTTGTACAAAACACTTTCATTAAATAACACATCTCTACTCTTGATGATTTTATGGTTTTCATAATCATATAAGTGATAACCAAAATCATTAACACCATATACAATGAAAGTACACTTCTTTGATTTTGCCTCAAGTTTTGTTTTGTTTTCTTTATTAATGTGAACAAATGCTTCACAAATGGAAGCCTTTAGAAATAAGTAGTTTTCCTTTTTACCTGCCCATGCCTCTTCTAGAATACCACCATCCAAGGAACTTGAAGGCCCTCTATTTATTAGAAAAATAGCAATATCTACAAAATCTACCCGAAATTGTAGGAACAATCCTTCATGCAATCTCTTGCACCTTGAACACTCCATGATTGTTGTGTTCATCCTTTTTGACACGCCATTTTCTTGTGGTGTTCCTAGAAATTTCATCTTTCAATGAATCCCATGCTCTAAACAGTAAATTATCAAATTCTTTGTTGCAATATTCACCTCCATTATCTGATCTGAGAAACTTCAAATTCTTTTCTATATCATTCTCATCCAAATATTTCCATTTCTTAAAAGTATCAAATACATGGACTATTTTTTTCGAATACAATAAACCTAATTTTTCCTAGTTTCATCATCAATAAAAGTAACATAATAGTGAGAGCCACTACAAGGTGATACTTGAGAAGGTCCCCATACATCTGTATGCACAAGCTCTAATTTTTCACTCTTATTTTATTTCCCAACTCTAAGAAATATAACTCTCTTCTATTTTCCATAAACAAAATTGTCACAGAAATCCAAATCAACATGCTTCAAGCCTCGTAACAAAACCCCTCAGTGAAGAATATTCATACCCTTCTCACTTATGTGCCTGAGACTATGATGCATGAATGTCGTATCTGTTGTTGCAGAGGTTAAATATTTAACATAAACATAAATACCATTGCATAAATACAATGTTTCAACCATTTATCCTTTTGATATTACCAAGGCTCCTTAAGTGACCTTCTAGGTTTTATCTGTAAACGTAGTTACACATCCTTCACTTCCCAACTTCCCTGTTGAAATTAGTTTTTTATTTAAACATGAAACATGATTTACTTCCTTTAACTACAATTTGTTATCATTTTGTTGCTTTATAAAAGCCTTACCCATTCCATTGAATTTACAAGGTTTATCATCACCCAGATGAACCTATCCAAAATCTCCTTGAACATAGTCATGAAAACGTTTCTTATTAGGTGTGGAATAGAATGAAGCCTCTAAATCTACCACCCAAGCATGAATAATATTTTTTAATGAAAGAATCGAAGTATCTTGCAACATATCACTTGTTACGTTCACTTCATGATTGTTCTCTTATCCATCTCCTTAATTTCCCTTCCGAGATTTACAGTCTTTCTTCAGGTGTCCTTTCTTACGATATTTCCAACACACTATCCTTGAAATGGTTTTGGATCTGTCTTTCCTTGACTTACTGCAATTTCCTGAGCTCTTCCCTATCTATTGCTTTCTTCCCTAGCCTCTATAGTCAAATCATTACTAGTTGTCTCACCTGAGCTTTTCTGTTGCATTTCCTCACTAAGGATATCACCAACATACTCATCAAACTTTAAAGTACTAGATCTAAAGAAAAAGGTGTTGATTGCCATGACTAAGCCATTCCAGATATCTGGCAATTAGCACCAAAGTAATAGAGCCCAAACTTCATCATTGAAATTTACCCCTACATAATTTAACTAACTAGTAACCATTTTAAATTCATTTAAATGATTAGAAACAAATACACCTTCTGACATATTCATATTAAATAAATGCTTCATAATAAATACCTTGTTTGATGCTAAGGGTTTTTCATATATTTTGGCCAATGTTGTCATTAGACCCTCTGTTGTCATTTCGTTTGAAATTTTGAAAACCACTAACACTGCAAGGCACAACCATATTGTTCCTAGTGTCTTTCTATCAAGAATATCCCATTCTTTATGCTTCATACTTGTTGGCTTCTTTTCTTTTCCACTCAATGCTAGTTAAAGATATTTATGATACAAATAAATCTCTATTTTCATCTTCCATAGTTGGTAGTTTTCACCATTGAATTTCTCAACCCTAAAACTACCATCTTCCTCCATTTCTCCCACTCAAAACAAGAACTCTTCTTTCCTATGACTTTATCATCCAAATAGAACTTCGGCTCTGATACTAGTTGTTAGAAATTAATTAACAAAGTAATGGAACATATAAAATATTATGGAAAAACAAACACATAAAAGCATAAAAAAAGAGAGACACATACATATGTGGTTCAACCAATTTGGTCTACGTCCATGGAGAAACAACCAACCTTCCTTTTATATTATCCAACAAAATGAAGAGATACAACCTACAACAAATCCACTATAATTTCCTCTTCGCTCTCACACATCCTCTCCTCTTTTCTTCACATAGAATAATAATATACAACTACAATACAATTCCCTCATATAAACCGAGGGTTTCCTTCTAGGGTAAAGGACCGTAAATTAACATAACTTCTACCCTCGGATCTTCTCCCTAATGAATGACCCAAATCGACTACGAAATTACAATATTTTACATGGAAATTTTTCATCTAATTTTTTCTTCACGGAAGTTGCCCTCAAACCCCATGCAATGAGGTGGGTGGCTCTAAATATTTGTAGCCACTCGCCCCTAGACCCCCTTGAAAACAATAGTGGGGGGTAAAACCCCCTGACACCTCTGATAAGGGAATGAGATCCAATCACGGCTTAAAAAAAAACATTGAATAATCAGGAAGAAAATCAGTCTCCACACCCAACGTTCTTCTTAATGGTTGGCTTGGTGATGGAACACGAAGTGCAGGAACTAATATATTTTCCAACATGTACTGTCAAAGTTTTTGCCAATAAAAATAATTCTGCAGTACTACTATTATTTTCTCCAAACCAAAATGTGTTACGACCTGATTGTAGTGAGCCTACTAAATAAGCTTGGTACACTCGCTTGAAGGAACAAAAAGGTTCCCCAAGTAGCATAACAATGCATCCTGGATGTGCAATTCTGGTACTTACTTCCATACATTAACATCTAGTATGTGGTGGAAAATTATGGATCATTTTTGTATAACTGTGGGCATCTATAAGTCTCATGCCCACAAGAGTTTAGAACATTGGCCAATGCCACAACACGGGAACCAAATGAGGAAATCTACAACATTATTGGTGCTTCGCTTCTTGTATTTAACATTCAAATATAATTGTTTCATACATGTGGACCATTATGATGGCGATCATCCTACAACTTCTCCTTTTTTTGCATTAACTGAAGAGGTCGGTGATATGTGTGGATGATCGTCTCCTTCCCCAAAATGCAATGTTTCCATTGCCAATAAGCCTGCATGATGGGATATGTTATTACTGCATTACTTAGCGAAGCTCAAAGAAATGATGGTAGGCAAGGCTACTTCCATTATCTTGTATATTTTTCTACCCAAAATAATAATAATAGTGTGAGATATGGACTCATATATAGAAGGACGCTTCCGCAAGTATGGTTGGACTAAATAAACATCCCAAAATTCAAGAGGAGCAACATCACATAGTATCTCATCCATGAAGGGATTTATGTTGTAGGGAAGGTGACACCGTGGGGGCTGATGTGGAGATCTCATCCTTCGTGGAGACACCTTATGGTGTATGGATGCACCTTTGGTGTGGTCAATGGACCCACCGTCTTAACGACCTATAGTCAGATGAGGTTATTTTGGTTCCCACTGTCGATAATGAACTATAGTGGAGAACCCTTCACCCACATATGTGAGTGGAAGAGACACTCCCCCTCCTCTGGATCTTCAGGCTCAATATTCTGGACCTTGGTGGTGGAAATGGTGGCACTATGTTGTGCATCAATAATTTTCTTTCCCTTGTCATTCCCCTTGTTGGGTTTTGGCTCAGAGTTAGAGCATGAATCTGTCTCTAAAGTTTTTAGCTTGGCCACTAGTGACTGCTTGTTGTGACACTCATTTTTGTTGTTGGTAGGGATCTTATATAACTCACACCACTTTCCTTTTTCCTTCTTCATATTTCTGGTGTAATTACTTGATTGTGGCTTCGATGGATTGTCTTGGGTCACTCTACCTTAGTTCTATCCTTCATTTTGAGGCTTGGAGATGCCTTTTCCCTACTTTGAATTAGCAAATCCAAAGTATCGTTTCGTATGTTTAAATTTATGCTTGATCTTGACAACATATCAACACACTGTGCCAAGCGAGGAGATGTCCAGGAACTCCATCTCTTCCTAGATGTATTGTGTGGAAAACTATGCTAATTGAGTACCAGATGGTGCTCATAATTATTAATACCCAACTTCATGTGTAGGGTATGGAAAATATTCGTAAACTACAACATGTCTTGGTCCCTTTCCTCCGGTAGGGTGGTCCAATTTATGTACTTATCTTTATAGCTATTGATAGGGTAATATTGTTCCTTGACGACATCTTGGAAAGAATTCCAAGAGGGTGTGGCTGAAAATAGTGAGGATTCCTCCTCGTCCCTCTGCTCACAATATGTTTCCCACTTGTCCTTGATAGGAGGGACAAATTTGAGGAGTGAAAAAGTAATGTTTTCTCTATCGAAAAAACTATTGACTGAAAATTATCCTTCTAGTAGATTTAACCATTTATCTAGAGCATCTGTGTCTATCCGGCCTTCAAATATAGGAATGTAAAAGCTAACTTGTACCTTAAAGGGGGTGGAAAATTTGAAGTGACTATTGGATGAAAATACTTCATCTACTAATACCTGCCAAAGGATCTGGGAAAAATTGTCCATGATCTCATTCCTTTATCGCTCGAGGGCCTCTTTGAGAAACATTTTGAAAGGATCCCCTTCACCCTCGTATTTCTTTTCTTCTGCCATGGGAGGCCATTAGTGTTGAAAATTGTAACTAGGTTCGGTCTTCATAATGACATGTAATTGTGATTTTTGTAAATGATGAAAAGAAGAAAATAAAATTATTATTGTAATGCTTGCTTCATGGATTTCATGAGAAAGACATTTTATTTTAGTGGCTTCCATTGAGATCCTTTAGGATTTGTCATTAAAATCAAAGAGTCAATGTCATGTATGAAGAACCTTTCTTGGGGATATGACAAATGTATATGAGTCTATAAAAGTGTCTAGAATCCCTTCAATGACAAACACTAGTCCTCCTCTTCCTCTGTTGGCCTCGATATGAAGCAAAACTCATGTCGGCTCACCTTATGAAAGACAGGCCTATTTGAAAATATAGGTCATATTATTTATGGGAAAAAATAATATATATATGAGTGTAGGGTCTTCACATTTCCATAGAAAAATTTGGACATCTCTTTCAGATTTTGGTGAACAGTGGAAACAAAGAAGTTCGAATCACCTCTGAGATTCAGATGACCATTTCAAGAAGAAGTTTCACACAGTTCGGTGAGAAGAAACGAATTCAAATCCCTGTAAAACTCGGATCACAGTGACAACAAAGAGGAGACAAGTTCATATGCCAAGCTATAAAAGGAATTCAGATAGGTGAGGAAGGGACAACGAGAGTATTTTCTAGGCTAATCATAGAAACATAATTTCGGATCTCTGAAAGAAGGTCTCGGTGCTACATTGTTTGGACACACACACACACAGATATATATATTACAGTTCAGTGCTATATAGTAGCCACAGTTCGGTGGTAGTTTAATACTATGAAGGATCTATTATTCAGTGATGTATCACAGTGGTTTGGTGATATATCTATTTCATCACGGAAGTAATGTTTCGATAGTATGATAGAAAGGAGGTTTCACAGTAAAGGAGATATCGATATGAAGATAGTGATAAGATCCTAGTGGTGACAATGTCTCGATCAAAGAGGAAGAGGAGTCAATAAGAAGGAAAGAGAAGAAGGAAGAGAACTAATGTCTTGGCCTTGGAGTGGCTAATGGGTCAAGGGTATTGGTATTGGTATTGATCAATTGGAATCTCTATAAGAATAATTTGTGTGGGGTTTCCTCTCAAAGAGTGAGAGGATTTGGCCCTGGGTCATAAGAAACAAGAAGATCCTAATATAATAAGAAGAGGCCCTCAAAAGCAGTTACTAATTAAGAGAGATCACCTAATTCATGATGTCCTAAATTTCTCAACACGACATCAGAGCTAAGGTGACTGTTGGGTCAGGAAAAAGTTAAGGTTTCTCTTCGTAAAATGCTTTATTTACCATTCATACTTATATGATTATCTTTGTTTTTAGATTAAAATAAGGAAAATATCGGCTAAAGTTGGATGAAAGAATTTGGTGATAAAATAGGAAAATATAGCACAAGAAACTGATTTTTTTTCTATCTTTGAGTGCAGAGATATGGATTGGGAAAAAGCCGTTCAGTTGACAGAACAACGCGAGGCCATAAAAGGGAAAAGCTACAATGTCTTGGGCAGACAAGGAAGCAGGAGATCAACTCGAACAATGCTATTTTATCACATGATCAAATTATGTATTGAGAAATCCTCAAGATCCCCTAATCTTGAAGATTCACTTTTATCCAGTTACTCTTTTATGTTATATATAGGGCCAAAAGGCAAGTCGAGATAGTTCAAACTTTGATAATCCATAATTATTCTTTTTGGAAACATATACATTGTTATCTCAGTGACTATGTAAGTTGTTACTTGCATTAATGGAATAAGTTTGCGTTTGACACATATTCATATTCTAAGTCTTTATTAAACGAAGGCTTTTGGCGACTCTGGGCCCAGTCATTAGAAGTTCTACTACTCCCTTGTGTTATAGATTTTATATTTAGTATTTTCTATTTGATTTAATGTTCAGTCATTGGTTACTTCATTTAACGTAAAGATTTGTGATATTGATTCATATTGATGTGCAATTAGATTCAGAGTGAAGTCATGTGATGTATTTAAGTAGTGCTTTGATTGGAATGAGTGAATTAGTGTTAATAGAAGATTGTTGTTCATTTCGATTGATGTTACCATAGATCTTAGAGACAATTATACTTAATTTCCACAAATTGCAATATATATCATTTTCTATTTAGAAATCTTTTATCGCTATTTTCCGTTCAATTGTTGTTTCCTGTTCAATTACCGATTGTCATTCAATTATTGTTTGTTGTTCAATTCCTGTTGTTACTCAATTGAGAATTGCAAGTTAACTTGGGTTGCCATAGATTAACAGTGTTGTTCAATAGTTATAGTTTCTTTCCTTGATTGAGTAAGTTATCCTTAAGTCTATTTGAACAATTCCAAGTGTGATTCTTATTTGCATTCAATTTCAATTGATTTCGGAACAAGTTGCATAGAATTGCAGAGTGTGTTAAGAGTATTTATTACATAGATAGTTCTTTCTAGAATTGTGTGAATTGAATTGAAGAATTAGTCATTAGTGATTGCGACAACTCATCATTAGATAACCTCTAGATTCATTGCATATACTATGTTGACACTTTTGAGATTAGAAGACTTACCTCGAGTTGACAACTAATGTAGGGATGTAGATTGCCTGTAAAAAGACATATTAGTGAGCCAACATTTTGGCATCATTGCAGGGGAGAGTGTTTCAAGTGATTGTTTTTATCTTTTGCTATGAAAGAATTGGGTTTTAAAAACAGAAGGTAAGAATCTCCGTACCTAGCAAGTAAAGTGCTTTCTTACCTACCCACCTCACAACAAAACCTCAGAGGTTAAATAGGGATTTGTTTTTATGAATGAATAGGAATAGAAAAATAGAAAAAGAGAAGAATCCTCCACCAAAGCCCACAAAACCAAAAGGATCAGTGAACCTTGGGAGATTGACCTTTATAGATGAAATCGTAAGACGAGCAGAGTCTCAAGCGTCAGTAGGATTCCAGGCTATACCTGGAAAAGGTTCTACTATTATCCCTCAAGTAGCAAGCTCACCATCTATAGCTTACGCTAAGATTCAAATCCAAGTAGGAGGATCAGAACAGAGCCTTCAAGCTACAATAAGTTTACACTCTAATCCTCTACAAGAGGAAAATCTTGTAACTTAAGAGAAGGAAAAGGAGAAACTAGTGGGGCTACTAAGGACAAACCACAACTCTCTAAACAAGGATCTCCTAAGATCCCAGACCTAGGTAGTGCTACAAATCTAGCTCGAGTTTCTAACTCTCTGCTTACTCCAGAAGCACCCCTTGAAATCCCTAAAGATTATTGGCACATATTTGACCAAATGGAAAATTAACCACCCCAAAGTCAAACCCCGACATTAGAGTACCCCATAGTCGACTAGGCAGCCAATTCTCCTACGAAGGCTATTCCTCTACAAGGCATCTAAATTTTCCATGGAATGATCACATAGGATCCTGATGCTTTCCTATTTGAGTTTTATGTCCTCTGTAGAGGGTATGACTATACCACCGAGCCCCAAAAGCTAAAACTATTCCCTTACACTCTAAAAGGGGAAGCTCTAAGGTAGTTTATGGGTCTAGGTGGGTGAACTATCAATTCTTGGGACGAAATGAAACTTCCTTCCTCAAAATATGCTAGGACTTTTGTAAAACTAGGGAACTGAAAGATGAGATTTTTAAGATGACTGCAACAAGTAATGAAACACTAGAGGAATATCTAGACTGATTTAATTACAATTTGCAGAGGTCTCCACACACTGCCCTACCAAAAGGAGTTCTAAGATCTATCTTAATTAAAGGAATGAAAGAGGAATGGGTAGAAACTCTAAAATTAATCGGAAAAGGATATATTTTTCAAGAAGATTATGATGACATTATTCTTGTGTGTATCAGGTGTTCACGGGGAAGCACATGCATAGGAGTAGGAAGTCGAGATCCAATGAGTAGAGGAAGCAAACCACATAGCGGAGGTGTAACACAGATGGAGATCAGTAACCTCCTGAAAGATTTTAAGACAGACATCCTAAGCACTCTTACAGAACAACTGGACGTCCTATAGGCTAAACAAAAATAGGCTTTAGCAGAACACAATTTTGCCATCTTTTTCCGACATTGTCAAAAGAAGAATAGCCAACAAGAATGCCCATTAGACATGGTTTAGATGTGCACTATCTGTACTAAATATCACAACACTGAACAATTTCCATCATTACCAGGGCTGAAAGCAGTATTCAAAGAATCGGAGGAAGAAATGGAACCAGTATATCCGATGAATCAATGTCAACAATGGCAAGCTAAACCTACAGGTATGTCACAAGAAACACCCCAATTCTTTCCTTCCTTGCAGTTTAATCAACAACAGAACCTTGGGCAGCTTGGCAAGGCCAATCGTCCTACCCAAATTGGAAAAGCCTACCATTCCCTATAACATCCTGGCCAACTCAATCTTTTCCAGGAAATGGCTGGCCGAATTCTCCTTTTGCTCTTGTTTGGCAAGGAAATCCCTATCAATCTAGTGGCCTGCCTCCACCTCTCAAAATCTAAACTGGTCTACAAATTGGAAGCAACATCTGGGGATATCCAATGTACCTATGGGGATGGGCCCTAAACCTCAACCCGCACTGTCAGCCCCTTATACATTACAACATAATTATCAACCTCTTATGTGGCCGCAATTACTAGCTCAGACGAACCTGAATCCTAATAATAGACTAGTCCAGTTGGTACAGATTATTGAAAACCCAGAGTATGAGATTGAGCAGAAAGAATGTAATGATCTCAAACTGAGGTCAGGGCATGTTATCACCCCTGAGGAAAACAAGGACTAGCCTTCAATTGAAAATGTAACTCCACATGTACATATTCCACCACCTATAAATAATACTGAACCAAAGCAAGGGGAAGAGATAGATCAACATGATGACCCTGAAAAACCTATAGTCACTTCTCCTCTGTTCCCCGAAAGATTAACGATACCTAAACGGATCACCTACCCTCATTTTGATCTTGTAGGGGAACTCAAAAACTTGTGTATTAAGATCCCTCTCCTCCAGGCCATTCAAGACATTCCCATCTATGACAAAACAATTAAAGAACTATGTGTAAGGAAGCCTGCGAGGAAGGTAAAAACCTCACCCACTATCCATGTTGTAGAAAAATAATCCGATTTACTCTTGGAAGAGGAAACTCCAAAAAAGTACGAAGTTCCTGGAAACCCCATAGTAACAATTCAGATATATGGCCACTCTTTTCCAAATACACTAGTTGATTTAGGAGCCGCCATTAACATATTAACAACAGAAACTTGCCAAGAAATTGGTATTACAACCCTGGAACCAACCACCACTTTATTAGAACTTTCTGACCGATCGGTGATAAGACCAAAATGGACTTTACAAGATATCACAGTTTTTTTTGACTCAAGGGAATATCCAGTAGATTTCCTTGTTATAAACCTAAGGAGTTGGTTGGATGGGCATCCTCTGATTCTGGGCCGACCTTGGCTGGTAGCAACTAATGCATATATTGGTTACCAAGAAGGCATCATGACTATTACGAAGGGGGATGCTATAAAAAACTTGGTGTTATATCCTCCTGCCAGGCCGAGTTTTCCCATTATAAAAATATGTAAGCAGCCACCAGTGTACCTGGAAAACAGAATTCGTTCACCACTCACAGTAGAGGAGGCACTAGAATTTAAAGATCAGACTGAAGATGACGTTATCAATAATTTTATAAATCAACCAGCTAATGTGGGTAATGTATAGTGTCAGATGTTGAAAGAGATCCTTGATAATGAAGCTAGGGAAGATCCCTTGAAGGATACAGATGACCAGCATATTCAGGTGACTATTGTTCATAACAGCAAACTTGTTGAGGTTGAGCCAGGAAAAGTTCTAAATATCAATGGAAATCTGGATAGAGAACTACAACAAAAGCTTATTTGGTCTTACAGGAAAATAAAGGGGCTTTCGCATGGGATTATCCTGATATGAAAGGGATAGACCCACATCTATGTACACACCACATCTATATAGAGAAGGATGCTAGACCCATTCGGCAGCCTTAATGGAGGTTGAACCCACACCTCAAGGACATTGTGAAAGAGGAATTGCAGAAGTTGTTGGATGTAAATTTTATTTATCCTATCTCAGACAGTAAGTGGGTCTCTCCATTGGTGGTCATCCCAAAGAAAAATGGGAAGTTGCATATTTGTGTAGACTATCGAGAGCTAAAGAAGGCAATACAAAAATATCACTTCCCCCTCCCATTCATTGGTCGGGTCCTCAACACATTAGCAGGGAAGAAGTTCTTCTCCTTTTTAGATGGTTTTAGTGGCTACAATCAAATTCATATTGCCCCTGAAGACCAGGATAAAACAACCTTCAGCTATCCCTGGGGCACATTCGCATATAGGGTATTTCCATTTGGCTTGTGTAATGCCCTAGCCATGTTCCAGAGAGCTATACTCAACATTTTCTCTGATCTAATAAATGAAGGACTTGAGGTATATATGTATGAATTTAATCCATATGGGGATGACTTCGATCAAGCATTACAAACGCTAGAAAAGGTCTTAGAATGATGCATTTCTATCAGGTTATGTTTAAGCAATGTCAACTGTCACATGATGATGGCCGAGGGCATGATCCCAGGACATTATATCTCTGCAGCAGGAATACATCTAGATCTAGAAAAAATACAGGTAATTCTATTACTGCTTACCCCTTGCACTCAAACAGAGGTACGTAGCTTCCTAGGATATGCAGGTTATTATCATAGGTTTATTAAAAAAAATTCACAGATTGCTGCACCCTTATATGCTCTAACTGGAAATGTTGATCTCAGATGGTCTGACAAGTGTGACACAACTTTTGCAGGTTTAAACAAACTAGTCTCAACAACACTGGTATTACGTGGACCAAAATGGGAGCTACCTTTCCACATTTCCATGGACGCATCATATGTAGGTATAGCCACTGTCCCCGACCAGGACAAGGATAAGAAACCTTATGCTATATATTATATTAGCAAAAATCTCACTTTTGCAGAACTTAATTATAGAGTGATAGAAAAAGAATTCTTAGCTATTATTTATGCAATAAAAAAATTTAGACACTATATAACCGGCTACCAAGTCTTTTTATACAATGATCACTCTTCCATTCGGTATTTAGCTAATAAACCGATCACAAATGGTTGAGTAACATGGTGACTATTGCTTTTGTAGGAGTTTGACATTACGATTAAAGATTGTTTGGTGAAGGAAAATCCAGTTGCTGATTTTCTATCTTGAATCCTGAAGGTGAATGATCCGCTGGCAGTAGATGACCAATTTCTGGATGAACACTTGTTTGCCGTGGTAGTCAAGACACCATGCTACGTAGATGTGGCAAATTATCTGGCAGTAGGGAAGCTACCTAAACATTTGATGACAAGAGAAAGAAAACTAATCGTTCAATGTAGTTCCCGGTTCCCTTGGATAGGTGGATATCTTTTTCATACAGGGGTCAACATGTGTATACGCAGATGTATCCACGAGGATGAGATCCATGACATTCTGAATGATTTCCATGACAAACCCTACGGGGGACATTTTGTAGATCGAAGGACAGGACATAAGGTATTACAAATGGGTTATTATTGAATCACTATTTTTAAGGATGCAAAAAAATATTCCCAGGGCTGTGATAGTTGCCAAAGGATGGGTCGACCTAGCCAATCTGATGAAATGCCTCTACAACCCCAATTAGTCATAGAGCCCTTCGAGCATTGGGAATTGTACTTTGTAGGTCCATTCCATCTGCCATCCAATCAAAGGCCTACATATTGGTAGCCACAGATTATGTGACAAAATGGTTGGAAACAATAGAATTACAAAGAGCCATAAAGGAAACAGTGATTAACTTCCTTTCTGGGCTATTTGTACAGTATGGATTACCATGAGAAGTGATCACAGATGGGGGAAAGAAATTCAGAGGGCACAAGATTACTACCACTCATAGGAACCATCATATTACGCATATGATCACTTCTTTGTATCACCCGCAGGTGAATGGGCAAGTCGAAAGCACCAATAATGTTATATAAGCGATTCTGACCAAGACAATCTCAACACACTAGCAAGATTGGACTACTATACTGCCAAAGGCCTTGTGGGCTTATCATATGACTTGGAGGAATACTACTGGATACTCTCCGTACCAGCTTGTGTTCTGTAAGGAACCAATTTTTCCAATCGAATTTGAAATAAAGACTCTAAGAAGGGCAAGGAAGTGGGGCTGGATTTAACAAAAGCCAAATCAAGCATCTTTTGCAAATCAATGAACTAGATGAGGCTTCACTACTTTCTTTGCAATGAACTAAAATAATCCAGTAGCAAAGGGAAAAATGGCATGACAACCTTATCAAGAAGAAAATGTTTCAAAAAGGGATTGGGCACTTCTGTAAGATTCCATATTCCAGGACTTCACAAGCAAGTTGCAAAAAAGATGGCTTGGCCCTTATGAGATTCAAGAAGTGCATAGTAGTGGTACTCTTACCTTAACTACCATCGACAGATCTAGCCATTCTGTTAAGGTAAATGGGCATCGAGTGCGCCTCTATCATCAACGGTTTACCAAGGAGTCTTTCTGCGAGCAGGTACGCGAGGACCCCTCCATGCAAATTCTAGCTGTAGGGAATGAGAACCCAATAGCTTTTCCTTCAAAAAACTGAAATTGCTTGAGAAATTGTAAATAATGTACATACCCCTTTTAGGCATTATCATGTAAATATGAATTTTTTTAGGAAGTTTCACAAAAATTGGAAGTTTTTTTTCCTCTTTTTTTTTTTTTTTTTCGCTGTTCAAAAAATTGAACTCTATCATTGAATTGATTGAACAACACATTTTCCTCTTTTTGTTTTCTACTATTCAAACAATTGAACGTCTGCCATTCAATTGATTGAACAACACAATTTTTTTTTTTTTTTTTGCTGTTCAAACAATTGAACGTCTGTCGTACAATTGATTGAACAACACAATTTTTTTTTCGTTGTTCAAACATCTGAATGTATGCCATTCAATTGATTGAACAACACATTTTATTCTTCCTATTTTTGATTGTTCAAACAACTGAACATCTATCGTTCAACTGATTGAACAACACATTTTCTTCTTTTTGTTTTTTGTTATTCACACAATTGAACATCTTCGTTCAATTGATTGAACAACACAATTTGTTTTCATCTTTTTCGTTGTTCAAACAATTGAACATCTGTCGTTCAATTGATTGAACAACACAATTTGTTTTCATTCTGTTTTTGTTGTTCGAGCAATTGAACATCTGCCATTCAATTAATTGAACAACACAATTTGTTTTCATTTTTTTCATTATTAAGCTATTGAACGACTGTCATTCAATTGATTGAACAATACATTTTATTTTTATTTTGATTTCATTGTTCAAACAATTGAATGAATGCCATTCAATTGATTAAACAAAATAATTTGTCTTCATTTGTTTTCACTTTTCCAACAATTGGACAACTGTCGTTCAATTGATTGAACAACACATTCTGTTTTTATTTTGATTTCGTTGTTCGAACAATTAAACGACTGTCATTCAATTGATTGAACAACACATTTTTTTTTATTTTGATTTCATTGTTTGAACAGTTGAATGAATACCATTAAATTGATTGAACAACACATTTGTTTTTATTTTTTTCACTGTTCAAACAATTGGATGACTTTTGTTCAATTGATTGAACAACACATTTCATTTTTATTTTTGATTTCATTGTTCAAATAATTGAACAACACTTTTTGTATTTTGTTGTTTTTCGCTTTCCTTAAGCAGAAAAATGGTTTTAGGAATTACGAGGAGGTATATATTTCTTATTCCCTAACTCAATTGCATCTAAAATACTCACTTGCATGTGGAAATGCAACAAGGTAAGCTGGGGAGTATGTTGGGCCAGGAAAAAGGTATGATTTCTCTTCGTAAAATGCTTTATTTAGCATTCATCCTTATACGATTCTCTCTATTTTTAGATTAAAATGAGGAAAATATCAGCTAAATTTGGATGAAAGAATTTGGTGATAAAATAGGAAAATCTACCACAAGAAACTAATTTTTTACTATCTTTGTGTGCAGAGATATGGATGGGAAAAAGAGGTTAGGTTGACAGAACAACATGAGGCCATAAAAGGGAAAAGCTACAACGTCTTGGGCAGACAAGGAAGCAGGAGATCAACTCAAAAAATGCTATTTTATCACATGATCAGATTATGTATTGCAAAATACTCAAGATCCCTTGATCTTGAGGATTTTCTTTTATCTATTTACTCTTTTATGTTATATATAGGGCCAAAAGGCAATTAGAGACAATTCAGACTTTGATAATTTGTAATTATTCTTTTTGAAAAAATATATGTTTTTATCTCAGTGGCTCTGTAAGCTATTACTTGCATTAATGAAAGAAGGTTGCATTTGATACATATTCATATTCTGAGTCTTTATTAAGCGGAGGCTTCTAGCGACTCTAGGCCCAGTCACGAGAAGTTCTACTACTCCCTTGTGTTATAGTTTTTATATTTAGTCTTTTCTATTTGATTTAATGTTCAGTGATTGGTTACTTCATTTATCATAAATATTTGTGATATTGATTCATAATTCTGTTCAATTAGATTCATAGGGAAGCCGTGTGACATACTTAAGTAGTGTTGATTGGAATGAGTGTATTAGTGTTAATAGTAGATTACTGTTCATTTCGATTGATGTTACCATAGATCTTAGAGAAAATTCTACTTAATTTCCACAGATTGCAATATAGATCATTTTCTATTTAGAAATCCTTTATCACCATTTGTCGTTCAATTATTGTTTGCTATTCAATTACAGATTGCCGTTCAATTGTTGTTTGCTATTCAATTACTATTGTTGTTCAATTGAGAATTGCAAGTTAACTTGGGTTGCCATAGATTAACAGTGTTGTTCAATAGTTATAGTTTCGTTTCTTGATTGAGTAAGTTATCCTTAAGTCTATTTGAATAATTCCAAGTGTGATTCTTATTTGCATTCAGTTTCAATTGAGTTCGGAACAAGTTGCATAGAATTGCAGAGTGTGTTAAGGGTATTTCTTCAATAGATCTTTCCAGAATTTTGTGAATTGAATTGAAGAATTAGTCATTAGTGATTGCAATGATTCATAATTAGATAACCTCTAGATTCATTGCATATACTATGCTAACAATCTTGAGATAAAAAAGACTTACCTCGGGTTGACAACTAATGTAGGGATTGAGATTGCTTGTAAAATACATCTTAGTGAGCAAACAGTGACGAAGTCAAGAAAGGAGGGCATATAATCAAAGAGACACTTAAGGATCGATATTGAAAGAAAGTAAATGGATATCAAAGGGAAAGTTCAAAGATCTACATAGAATCAATCCATAGATCAAAGAAGAAAGTCTACTCTAGAAGGAGTGTTGGGATAATCAATCAAGGCCAAAGACTTATTTCTACTCAAGGAGAATATATCTACAAATCAAGGCCAAAGACTTATTTCTACTCAAGGAGAATATATCTACAAATCAAGGCAACTAGAAGTCTATACTAGCAAGAGTATTGGATCCTATAGTCCTTAGCAAAAGACCAAAAAGACCCTCATCAAGTTGAAGAGATCTACAAATAGAGGTAGCCCAAAAGTATGGACATACAGGAGAATCACTTTAAGGACAAATATCACATCATATTGGATAAAGTTGAAACCCTAGGAGCATTGTTTATCTACACTCATTTGCCATGAAAGAAGTTGAAGTAACTTGAAGGCTAGAAGCAGTGTCATCATTTAAAAAAGCTATAAGGCAAGCCCCTTTTGAGTGAAGCAGGGACCCCTTCCTTATCCTTAAATAAGATCATCTGATGAAGTATCAAGACATCCTCATCAATCCCATCAACAAAGGGAGCTAGATCAAAAGGTGTTGTCATTAATCTCATTTTATTGAAGAAGGGATTTCATTTGGAATGAGATCATTCAAAAGGGCACTAATATATCTTCATCCACCACCATCAAAGTGATCAAGTTGAATATTCCATATTCACTTGTTAAGTAAGTATATTTTATTTTATAATCTAAATATGGTAAAATGACTTTGTTATGCAAGGAGATCTATAAGCGGGTTGGGTCATAGAACTTCCTTGCATGGGAAAGGCGGATATACATAGCCCTCGAAGAATGTGAAAGTCATTGTTCATATCAATGTAAAGTCTCCAAAACATTCAAAGGTAAAGCATTATTTGAATACATGGAAAGGGATCAAAGGGCTCAAGGGATTATTATGAAATTAGTTAAAGGTCCCATCATTCCCTATTGAAGACATCAAAGAAATAAATATGATAAGAATTATTCACTGAAGATGCAATAAGAAAGGTCATATCACTTAGATCTGATCTACACAAATTGAAGTATCAAAGGATAAAATGTTATCTTCATAAGATCTAAATTGCAAGATCTGGGATGAGATAATCTTCATTGTTCTAAATAAACTAAGTAATGAACAAGGTAAAAATGTCTGTGAGGATAAGAAAGCTATTCCACTCAACAAATTGTGATTTGTATGCAAGATAGAAGAAGTCAAGTTGAGGGAAAAAAGTATTCATACATTTGTCAAAAAGAAAGAAGAACATAGCTAAGATTCAATGCAACGAGCATTATAGGAAAGATTTCCTAAGCTCAAGAAGGGAAATAAAAATGAAGATAGAGAATAATTCCATTTCACTGAAGAAGTGGCGGAAGCCAAAAGAGGAAAATTATTAGAAGCAAGAGCTCATGACAGTACCATAGGGAAACATGAAGGACAACTGGAACAAAATCCATGGAAGTCAATTGTGAAGGTTATAGCTCTTGGGAACCTCATTAGAATATTAAGGAAGGGAATAAGTCATATAGGCCAAGTCTCATCATACATAAAGTCAAAAGGAAACACATGCTGGATAGGGATATGAAAGATCCTCAAGCTTCTCTGACGGAATCCTCATCAGAGGGTTCACCGATTAAGAGAAAAGGAAAGTATTTCATCAAGAAATCCAACTTGTATAATTCATTGGATGATGATATGAGGACATAAGAGATGAAGAAGATCAAGGGGTTGAATATCTTTTCAATCAAGGAGGCTTATGAAAGAAGCCTAAATGACCTAAAGGTAAATGAGGTATGTATGCTCGTATTCAATATTATAAAGTCATGTTGTATGGTTGCAGTTAACATGGATCACTTCTCAATCTTGAGAAGCATGATCAAAGGAGAGGAATCTTCTCCTATGAAAGGTTTCCAGAAGGCACGGGTCACACTAGATGAAATCAAAATAATATGTCCTCATATGAAGTATGAGGTGGTTGACTACAATTGAGAAACTTTGAATGAAAGCTCCTGGGAATAAATTGTGTGAAGAAAGGAAGGAACAAATCGTGAGATTTGAAACCATGGAGGTGGAAATCAACATTCGAGAGATAGAAGATTTGAATATGAAATATCCCGGAAAGATACGAAGACTTTGATGGAAGTCTGAAAAAGATGGAGACCCTTTAAAATAGGTATATTTGGGAGATATGTTAACATGTATGCAAGATGATGATGCTAACTGGAAGATGTCATGTTGAAATACCAGCACAAAGGTAATTTTTTTTTAAGTGTTCATTTCTTGTTTTCGAACAAATATTTCTATGGGCTTATGCAAGACTGCTAAGGGAAGAACTATGAATGTCTTCCAAGAGGACCATATAGAAGGATGTAAGATCCTTCTGGAAGAAAAACGCAACATGACATGAAGTAAGACTCGATGTAGAATGTTGTATCACTTTTTGATGAAAGGAATAATGACGTTACTAACTCATGAATGAAAGTGATGGATCTTTTGTCCCTACGAAGAAGTCCCAAAATATGAAGACTCCGTGATAAGGAAATTCATGACATCGAAGGAAGTATTTCTTCAAGTAGCTGGTTGTCCCATTATCTCCACCTGAGGAGCTATTGTACGTCCCTAATTAAGAGGGATCTTGGAAAAAAGTTTCTTACTTGAAAGAAACTTGGAAATTCCTAAGGGAAGAGAGAGATTAGGTACATTCCTTCCGTACAAATGAGTACATTCCTTTATTGGAATTGATATATCCTCCCTAATTGAGAGGGAGAGATAGAAACATCATTCTAGTCTTCACCTAGCAAGGCATAATGGAGGATTGGTTAATAATTTGGCATCGAATGCTCTTTTAGGATGTGATAGGGAATCCAAGATAAGAGTAGTTGTAGAGGACTGATATTCTTTGAGGACTGGGGAGTCCAAGATAAGAATTTTCTTGATGGAACACACCATGAGAACCTAGGTGGGGTATGTTCCAAGAGATACAATGATGATAGTGTCTATAAATCATTGGTCTTGCCAGCATTAAGCTCAGATCTTGTGGAGAGATAGAGCTATTAGTCAAGGCCTTGATATGTAACAATTACAGTTGATATGATGTTATACAGATGGGTTACCAATTCAATTCTTCTTATGAGAAATTATTCAGATTGAGAATGACCAAGTAACATTATGAATACCCCCCTAGTTAAGAGGGAGCGTTGAAAGGTATAACTAGGTTCGGTCTTCGTAATCACATGTAATTGTTATTTTTGTAAATGATGAAAAGAAGAAAATAAAATTATTATTGTAATGCTCGCTTTATGGGTTTCATGAGAAAGATATTTTATTTTACTAGCTCCCATTTAGAGCCTTTAGGATTTTTCATTAAAGTCAAAGAGTCAATGTCATGTATGAAAAACCCTTCTTGGGGATATGAAAAAGGTATATGAGTTTATAAAAGTTCCTAGAAGCCCTCCAACAATAAGAACTACTCCTACTCTTCCTCTATCATCGTCAAGATGAAGCAAAACTCATGTCCTCTCACCTTATGAAACGTACATATATTCAAAAAATATAGTTTGAATTATTTATATGACAGACTATTATATATATGAGTGTTGGGTCTTCACATTTCCATAGAAAAATTTAGACATCTCTCTGAGATTTCAGTGAATAGTGGCGGCAAAGAACTTTGGATCACCTCTGAGATTCAGATGACCATTTTAGGAAGAAGTTTCACACATTTTGGCAAAGGATACAGCTTGGTGAGAATAAGTTCAATTCAGATCCCTCTGAAAATTAGATCACAATGACAACAAAGAGGAGACAAGTTCGGATTTTATATAGAAGGAATTGAGATAGGTGAGGAAAGGACAACGAGAGTCTTTTATGGGTAATCACATAATTTCAGATCTTTGAAGGAAGGTCTCGTGCTAAACAATTCACACACACACATATATTACAGTTCAGTGCTATATAGTAGCCACAATTCGGTGCTAGTTTAGTGCTATGAAGGAGCTACTATATAGTGATGTACCACAGTGGTTCGGTGCTATATCCATGTCATCAAAAAAGTAAGGTCTTGATAGTATGATAGAAAGGGGGTATCATAGTAAAGGACATCTAAATATGAAGACAATGATAAGATCCAAGTGGTGACAATGTATCAATCGAAGAGGAAGAGGAGTCAAGAAGAATAAATGACTCGAAGACAAAGAACTAGTGTGTTGGTCTTGGAGTTGCTAATAGGTCAAGGGTCTTGGTCCTGATATTCATTAATTGGAATCATTGTAAGAAGAATTTTTGCGGGTTTTCAATTCAAAGAGTGAGAGGTTGTGGCCCTGGCTCATATCCTACATTCAATTTCTCTTGTCTATTTATGTTCACGCATTGGTAGTTGTTTGATGAAGAACACTAATAAATTAAGAAACAAGAAGATCCTAATCTAATAAGAAAAGGCATTCACAAGTAGTTACTAATTAAGAGATATCACCTAATTCATGATGCCTTAGATTTCTCAACAATTGGGGTCAACAAGATTGGTCTTGTAAGGGTCAACTAGTTCAAGTCCAAACTCCTTAGACCCTAACTTTATTGGGGACATGCACGAAAATAAAAGAAATAACAAATTGCTCTGATGCTACTGATCAAAATTTATGGAAGAATGAAATGAATTATATATTTAAACAAAAAGACAAAGATACAATGAAACATAACTTACATTAATAAATGAAAATGCTGAAAACTGTTTACATGCAAAACAGAAACATACTAGCTCAAGCGATGGTCACTTATTCCTAAGAAGAGATGTGATGACTACATGCCTTATGAAACAATTTAAAATGAGGATTTGAGGCCATTTTGTCCTAAATAAATAATGAGAAACCCTAAAAATAAAAAAAACTAACCTTAGGAGATGAAGCACCAAAAACTTGTGAGACTCAATGGGTTTAGTTGGAATATCAACTTCTCGGGGTTGTAACTTTGGCATAGAATCTTTGTTTGGTGTGCACGATAATGCGTTTGAAAATTCTATCAGAGGAAAACATATTTTGACTACAAACACAAGTATCTGACTTTTCATTTTCCCATTTCCCCAAAAATGACGTTTTAGGTCCCAAAACGGCTCCAGAAGTTCAAGAACCTCTATGAAAACCAATGTATTTTGTCAAATTTATCACTTGAATCCTCCAGAAATCAAGTTAAACAAGCAATTCCTAGATATATTATTTATTTATAATTTTAAATTCATAAATTTTTTAAAGGGATGGTGGTGGTATAGTGGCTCATATAAGGAGTGCACCAACAAGCAATATCCTATACAACACCTTCAATCATGATTCCACCATTTGATGACCTTGATAAAAAAATTACATGGTGAGTTCAATTCATCTCATTTCAAATTTGAATGGTTACTTTTAACTACATAGATAGTCTCTATTGGTCATATTTTCAATCTGTCAAACATATTATCAGTAAAATTAATGAAATCTCTCCAAAAGATAAAGGAAGCCCCAAAAAAATAGGGCCCTTCTTTCTATATGTTAGCCTATATTATAGATGCCTTTTGTGTGGCTAATGAATTCCTTGGCATGAGTTAGAAGTGGACAGCCAAAATGCCACCAATTCATATCTACTGTCAAGAGTTATGGAATGAAAATTTTCCCAAGTTCTTTTATGAAATGTATGATCATTTCCTAGGATGGACACATGAAATCAATTTCTATTCTCCAACTCCTAAAGCATCCAAAGAAGCCATGAAAGCCTTGAACGGGTTGGGGAATTGGTATTGTGAAGATAAATACACAAATATCCATATATATGGCTATTTGGAAGCTCCCCATATGATGCAACAATTAGTCCCCAACTGATTGATGATTAGAGAAATTTCTTATCAAAGTGAGGGAACATGGATAGCCTTGGTTTTATCCAGTAATTCCAAAATATCATGCTTAGGAATTTCCATAAAAATTAGCAATTATGCATTAATTAAGTTCCAACAGTTAGAAAAAGAAGCAGATGGTCTTTAGGACCTAAAGTTGCTAATTGGTGTTTTTACGAGACATGACCCTCATGTCATGATAAAAGAGAATTGAAACTCAGTGACACTTTCATAGGTATATGAGTGTGAATTCCTTCCCAATGATTCAATTTTTCAATGTGTTATAACATATGAGGAGGTGAGGAAGAAAATGGAGGAAAGAGAGAAAGAAAACAATTATGTATTCAATAACTGACTGAAGAACAAAATAAAAGGCAAAAGTGAAAATCACTTTTTGAAGATTGATGCAATCTATAAAGTCAAAGAAGAAGAGGAAAGAATAAAATACAAAGCCTTAGAAAATAAGTGGCATGATGATGAATCCTGAAGGGAATAGGAGAAAAAGGCTCAAGTTTAAGCTCAAAGGAAACAAGCCGCTAAAGCCAAAATGCAGCAATAAGAATAATTGAAGAAATCGAAAGAGGAGGGAAGTGAGGGAAAACAAGCTGAGCCTTTCCCTGAATTCCTCAAACAAGAAAATATTTCTCACACAAATACTCCAACAATTGACCCAATACAAAGCTCAATCATTAATCCAAATCCCCTTTCTTCTATTCCTCTAATTCCCAATTTGCATGGTAATGTTCACGGTGTTGATAACCCCAGGATCCAAATGAGGAGTTTGTTGAATTGGGAGACTATTATTATAGTAAGTCCTGGAGGGCTATTGTTCATAGTGTTCCTAAACAAAGGAAAATAGATGGATCAGGTGAAGAGCCAATCATCTTAGAAGGTCATGAACAAAGAGTGATATGAGGTGATTGTAGCCAAAGTAATAAGAAGGCTTTAGTGTACACCACCTTAGTTTTGGGGGATTTTTCTACTACAAATAAGGAAACAATATAGAGTTTATCAATGGACGTAAGATAATTAACCTAGGTAGTTACATCATTGTAGAAGTAATTGAAGGAAGAAAAGTAATGAATAGAGGTCGAGTGCCGAGACAAGTTGGAATAATAGTGCATTGCACTCTCAATGCTTAAAGGCTCAACATGATTAGCAAGTAGTTCAGTTAAAAGAGGCCCATGTCATTGAACTAAATCCCTAAAGGAGAGCCATAGAATATAAGTGAATGATAATTTTGAGCAAGCTCAAAAGCCTCAACCCAATATTAAAATGCTTAAAGCACATGCTTTGAAAATCAATAATGATATTAAAAAGGATAAACACTCCTTTGTGTTGAAACTAGGTGAAATTCAATAACACTTTGCACCATTAGAAAGGATAACCGATGAAAAAAATTCCCAATTAGAATCCAAGTACATAGCTAGTGAAACATTGGATCATATCATTGACCAGAAAAAGAAGTATGGATGCTCCAGATTCACTGTCTCAAATTGACAAAAGACAAATGGCAAAATAGTAGTCCCTAGTTGATGCTTGGAAGTTGGAATGGAAGACAGTCATAGAAACTATGGAAGAATCTACGAGCATAGCCAAACACATGTTGTCTACTGCATATATATATATATATATATATATATATATATATATATATATATATATATATATATATATATATATATATATATATATATATATATATATATATATATATATATATATATATATATATATAGATATATATATATATATATATATATATATATATATATATATATATATATATATATATATATATATATTAGATTTAAATTAACATTATAAAACATTATTAATCTCAATTTTTTCCTTAAAATTAATTTTTATTATTTTGAAAAGAACAAATTAGATCAAAATATATATATATATATTAGATTTAAATTAACATTATAAAACATTATTAATCTCAATTTTTTTCTTAAAATTAAATTCTATTTATTTTGAAAAGAACAAATTAGATCAAAAAATATGAAAACATATAGAATGAAATCTTCACTTCCTGATCTCAAATACTAAGATGATTCAAGGGTTTTTCCCCCGCTTTTTCCTACATACATCAATCCATCCTGCAATGTTATCTATAACAACTGACAATATACCTATTTCCTCATTTTTATGAGAAACTCCATGGCTACTAGTTCAAACGATGTCACTATTTATTTCTCATTGTCTGAATGGTCAGAATCATGAGAGCATTTTTTTTCTGCCGACACAACTATAACTGATGCTCTTTCACTATCCTTCACTTGGAAACTCTCCTCTATATAGGGACGAGTCAATGCTACTAGGGGATACACTTGATCTGAAGGGGTTGAGCTGACTAAAGATTGGTTCATTTGTTGAGAACCATCCTTCTTTTGACCAACAGTGTTGTTAAAACCACTTGATGGCTTCTGGTCCCACCATCCATGACTATATTTCTTTGACACTTGTGGTCGGAACACCACTTCAGAAGAGGGATATCCATTCTGAAAGTGTCCAAGATGTTCGCACCTTCTGAAACTGAACACTGTATTTTCGTAATCCAAAGGTTGGGTATAATACTTACCCTTTGACTTAAGGATTATTTTATTTGGTAAACCTATACTGAGATCGACTTCGACATAGATGGGGAGGAAAGCAAAGATAACTTTTCCCATTCAATTTCTATCCACTTTGATGAATTGACCTATTAAATCTCCAATGTCTTCTAGGATCTCTAACCAAATCTATTGTAGGGGTAGGTTTGGAAGCCTAACCCACACAAGACCAAGCATAGTCTTCATGGTAGGATGGTTAAACTCTGGAAATCATGGTTGTATCAAAAGACCATCTCTACCCTAGAAGTAGGGCCCTTCATCAAAGACCTTCTACCTATCTTCAATATTTTTAGAAAAGATCAAAAACTAACCTTTTGAGCAATATAACAACTCTATGTTATGGGACTAGTTCAGGTGATTTCACTCCTAGAGGGAAGATGAAATGGAAAAAATCCATTGAAATGACATATTATCACTCATTGTTTACACTCTTCTACCCTTAGCTTGATAATAACATCGTCCACATCCAACGATCATCTCTCCTTAGAATGTTCCACCATGAAAACAAGACCTAAAATAATCCTGGAAGGTTTCAAGCTAGGCCCAAGGTTTAGGGCATCCTTAAAATAACTAGACTTCGATTCCAAGGAAACCCAACCTCCCTGGAGCCTTCTTTTGAGCCTACAACAATGTAAATGTTGGCATCCTACTTAATGCCATAGTAGCTAAGACATTTTGACATTTTTAGTTGTCTCCCTTCATAAAGGAGCTACATCTCCCCTACAGGGATTCCTGTCTGCAATTGAATGTTTTTCACTAGTGCAAGCACAACATCCCCTGCTCTAACCTGGAAGAAAAGAGACTCTACCAACAACTATCTAACAAAAAATGGAAATTTTTGGAGATCTAAGACCCCAACTCCAGACAAAAGACTTTTGTAAAAAACTTTGTATTCTTTACCATACCTCTGTTGGATACCTCTTTCTGGCGCTTCAAAAAACACTTTACTGACATCCTTACCACTCTCTTTCTTTGGCTCACAGAGAGAGGGCATAACAAAAGTATCCCCTCATCACAAATATAAGAACTAATGCTGTCGTTGTTGTGCTAAGGCAGGGATACACCAGGAAAATAAAATTTATAATTTATGCATCAAATGTCCTCTATAAAACCATCTTCAACTACCACATAAATACTCGGGCACTCACATATGACATAGGAGAAGATAAATTGTGCCATCGTTAGCATTAGACCTACCCATTGTGAGTTGTGTAATCATAGATTACGGTGGCGACGACTTCAAAAATCTAGAAAAAACACAAAACCCTCACTTTCTTGCACCTGACGACTTGGGAGAAGAAACATTTGGCCGATGTTAACACTAGATATCCCACCTCATGAACTGAATTAACATGAAATACTACAACGATGCCATAAAATATCATGCAGAGCCACGAGACACTCGTTTGCCTCTCAGCCTCCATCGTGTATTCAATTATTTTGATGTTATATATCAATAATCCCAATTTGAGTGTGCTCACTGAGTTCATTTTTAATATTACAAACTATAATGAAGGAGATATGGTGAAAATGTTCCTCTCATTCTTAACCATAAATAAAATATTTCAATGTCCATGTGAATTAACATAATTTTATATCAACTTTAAAAAAAGATAAAGTAATTAAAAAAAATCTTATATTTTCACTTTTGGTAGATGTACAATTCTTATACTTTCAAATATATTTCAATGCAATGATTAAACAATCTATTTAGATATTCATGTTAAATAATTTATTTCAAAACAACTCCACATAATAATAATAATAATAATAATAATAATGTTGACATAATAAAAATTTTCAATGCTCAAAGAGAATAAATAATTGAAAGAAAAAAGGTCAATTACTTCCTAATAAAAATCATAAGAGGGAGAACCCCCATGATAGTGAATTGTTATGTACCAAAAGATTCTAGGTTTAAATCACCTCGATTTACTTTCCCTTGTAGAAGGAGAATAGGAAAGCACTTAAACATTAGATAGGCCAAGTTGTATATTCCTCTAGATCTAAAATAAAATAATAAAAATAAAAATAAAATGTGTAATTCATTCAATGCTTAATACAAATTTAATATTTGAAATTTAAAAAATATTAATTAAAAAAAAATCAATTGAGCTATAAATAAAATATTTCAATGCCGATGTTATGTAAAATATTTCAATGTCAACTATTTATATGTTATATATTGTTAAGAAAAAAGATAATGTATATGTTATATAAAGAAATTTAAAACAAATCTTAAGGTAACGACATTTCAACTAGTCTCACTATTGTACATTTTGGTTGTTTTTCATTTTTTTTCCAGGTATATTTCTCAATTAAATTTTATAAAATCTAGTGATTTGTTGTAATTTCATCCTTAAAATGTGTAGGCTACACAATCCAAATTCCCAAAGTGATTTTCAAGAAATTGAATCTATTCATGCATAATAATATGTATATATATATATATATATATATATATATATATATATATATTAATGTTTAGAGAATTTCCAAACTGTCACAAAGTCAGGAAGTCACGTGCCACTTGGTGATTTGGTAACATTGGTAATTGTGATGGATTAGATCTATAGTCCTCAGCCATTATGTTTTTTCAATGGTGAGATGTGGAGGAGGTGGTTAGAGAGTAACCACCCTCCCATCTTGGTTCTGCAAGCAATCCCATTTTCTCGCTCTCCATTCCCAAAAATGACTCTACAACCTCAGGGAGATTTTAAGTTTTGATAATCGAGAACTATTACCACTCCAAGAAACTCTCCTACGTTGTAGCTCGGAGATGCCTGGTAACATATAATCTTCAATATTGTTCTCAGAACTATTGGAATGGATAATGGTTTGGATGATGTTAGATGACCATTTCAGCTCTATTCCCACTCAAGACATGCATGAACACTTTCAACAACACAAGCCTTTAAACCACTAATGCTCAATAATTTGTAGATTTAATGGATATATGGAGAATACTAACTGTATCAGAAAATTGTATATATAAACATAAATGAATGACTAGCTATAGGCAGCAAAACACAATACTGACTATACTAGTAGATGCATATATGACCACATATGAATGGTTAGCTACAGGTAGAAAACAAGCTTGCAATTCTAAGTTATCAAAGTAGAGATAAGATGACAGTTATCTAGCCTTAGACATAAAGGAAACATGAACAAACTGTTCAAGTGCAAGCATATAACAAGAAAGAGAATGGATGTTGAACATATAATGGCAAAAGAGGTTTGTATTTCTAGAATGAAGATGAGAAGCTTGAAGGAACAGTGGAGGAATAATCTCCAAAAGTTGAACCCTTGTTACATCTTACTAACAGCTATTTATATCTTGTTTACAATGATCCTGAGCCTTTTGAGGCTTCAGGGGTCTTAATCTATCCTTCTGTCTCTTCAACTGATTGATTCCCTCAATAGGAAGCATGGTTCAGAGGTTTCTTCTTCAGACAGAAGGCTAACCATATTTAGATATTTTGGGCAGCTTGTTGTGATGCCTGGGAGCTCTCCTGAGCCAAAGATGCTTTATGACATTGTTTGATGAGCTGTGCTGTCTGCTCCATGACTCTTTCTATTTTGATTTGGCTATGTTGCGCTATCTATGCCACCTGATCAATTCTGTTTAGGGCTACTTGCACATGCTCCATGACTATTTCTGATAGGGAGAGCTATGCTGTGATGGAAGAGCTATCGAGCCTCTGCTTTCCCTTTAGATATTTAGAAAGACTATTCTTTCTATTAAACATAGAAAAAAACAGCAACCTTGTGAAAATCCCTCCCATTCCTGTCCTTTTCAGACTTAAAATATCATTCGATGTGGCTTATCAGTCTCTTGGGTCTGCCCTGGTTTCCATCGCAAGTTGTAAAAGCTTGCTCCATGTGTGTTTTCCTTGTATTTGGAAATTCACAAAAACACTAGAAACATGTGAAATTAGCCTTAGGTGGACTTGAAATATATATATTTCATTTATGAAACCCATCAGGTATGCCCTTATCGCTGTCGCAAGTTACATTTGGCCCTATCCACAGTCCCCTCTTTGTATTTTGAAATGTGTTAAAAACACAAAAACATATGCAGAATAGCTTTGGCATGGATTTTAAATATTATTTATTTGGCTTCTCGGAACCTTTCGGGTCCGGGCTTTATCGCTATCAGTGGTGCCAGGCTCCCTTTGTAATTTTCGTTATATAAAGAAAATATACCAAAATGAATTGAAAATGGATTTAGCACGGATTTTAAAATATATGAATTCCCAACTATGATGCCGTCGGGTCCGGCTCTTCAGGTCTCCCCTATGTATGTGTGGAGGCCCCGCCCCATCATATTATGCTGATGCGATACAATGATGCGATCTGATCGCAATCGCTGATCGCTCAATAACCATGCATGTGTTCCCCACCGATGCTACCTGCCAATCTGATCATCAGCGATCGCTGATCGGCGGTGTCAAGAGCTCACTTTTAAACTATCCCCTCTGCCTGGCCGATATGTGATTTGCCACTTAGATCTGGGCCATTGATCATCCAAATCTAACGGTTACTGTGAAATCCATATTCAAGCCTACGCCTGTGGGTTTTTCACTATTTTCCTTTAGTTTTTGCCTCCCGATAGTGATTTTCAGCGCTTCCAGGGGCTTTCCTCCTGCGACCATTTTGACTTGGAACGGTCTTTTAAGCATAAGTTGAAGATTTCTAGAGCATTAATGGATCCATTAGCATCTCCCTTAAGAAATTTTGGAGGCTTTGGGGCATATTTGGATCCATTTTTGGGCCATTTTCCTTCAAGGCTAACACTGGCTCCTTCTGGGGATGAAATCCTCCCTGTGAGGTTTCAAGACCCATAGATCAATGCCTTTCCTATGAAACCAAAATTAAATATTCCTCCTAGTGTTGCATTGGGAATGGATTCTTTTTAGCATAAAAATAAAAACTGAAATAAAAACATATTTACAATACCAAGGCTTTAAGGCCTTAAATGAAATAAAGTTTCAAGAACTTCCCATTTACTGGGCTACCAAAAGTATCTCCTCCTTCCACACTGTGCAGAACGAATGTATTGTTCTATTGAACTTAATCAATGACAAAAGGACCTGTCCATAAGGAGTCAAACTTGCCATGATTACCTCTCTTTTCCCTAAATGCATCTCATTTAAGCACCCAATCACCAACTTGGAAATTTTCCACTTTTGCCTTCTTACGAAAGGTTTTTTTGATTGCCTTCTGATGAGCCTTTGATTTCTCAACTAACTGCTCTCTTATCTACTGTAATTCAACCAGATTATTCATTCTTCTTACCATGTCATTCTCTCCCTCTTGTTCTTCTTGCAAGAATTTAGCCACAGGGAGAATTAGCTGGATAGGGTAAACAACATCAATGCCGTAAACTAGTTTGAATGGAGAATTCCATATGGCCTTTTTGATGGTAACTCTGTCAGCCCTTAGTGCAAATTTCACATTGGAATCCAAGCTCCTTTTGTTGTCCTCTAACAATTTTTTGATGACCCTTATCAGAATTTTGTTAGATGATTCTACTAGGCCATTTCCTTGAGGATAATATGAGGTAAAATGCACCACTTGGATACCCATGGATTCAGTCATGTCCACCAATTAGTTTGCTTTGAAAGCTACTGCGTTATCAGTGACTAGTTTGGTTGGGCAACCAAATCTAGTGAAAATATTCTCATTTAAGAACTTTATGAAAACTTGATGATTGGCATTCCTAGTGGGTATAGCGTCAGTCCACTTGCTGAAATAATCAATGGCTACTAAGATCCATTTGTGTTGGCCACTAGACTATGGGTTGATCTCACCTATAAAGTCCAAGCCCCACTGCTGCAAAGGACCATTTACATGTATTGGCTTTAAAGGCAGAGATTTTAGTTGTTGTCTTCCTACAAACCTCTGGCACTTGTCACAATCTTTTATAAAGGAAAACACATCTGAGAATAGAGTAGGCCAATAATATCAACCCTTAATATTTTGTGAGCTGTGGCTATCCAATAGTGATGCCCTCCACAGATGTTAGAATGGAGCTGGTGTATGACCTCCACAGATTGTTCTTTATCCAGACACCTCAAGAGGATTCGTGATGGGTATTTCCAATAAAGAAGATTCTTATTAATGCATAATTTTGTTGATTTTAGTTTAATTTCACGAGCTTGACTTGAGCTAAGCCCTGGAGGGACTTCTAGCTTTTTCAGAAAATGAACTATGCTATAATACCATTTGATTTTCAGCCAAAGACTGATTCTACCTTCGGTCTTCTACTGCTCCTTCTATCTACTCATCATTTGAATTTAAACTTATGGAATTTATGTCTAACAAGCTGCAATTTTCTTCAGCCATAAGTTTAGCCAGTCCCTGGCCTTTGAAAAGCTTAGCGAGCTTGCCCTCTATGTCAAATTCTATGAATTTTGCAATCCATTTTTCCCTCTTTCCATTAATATCTGGCTAAGTTAAGATATCGTTTACTGAGGCTAAAGGTACATATGCAACTACTTTGGAATGCAGAATATAAATTCTGAATGCTTTTAAATATTTAATGAGATCATAAGCTTGTTTTTCAATAAGGTCATAACTTAGTTCAACATCCCTTAGAGTTTACCAAAAAAGGCCATGGGGTGCTCTATGCCTTCATCATTCTTCTGCAACAGAACTACTGCACGTGTATCACAAGAGGAAAAAGAGAAGATGAATAACTCCTTAGTGTAATCTGGGCTGATTAGAGTGGGAGCTTCCATGATAGCTTGATTGATGGCTTGAAAAGAGCTTCTTGAAGTAGCTGTCCATTTTATTTCTAATCCTTTCTTCATCATGGAAGTAATGTTCTTTACTAACTCTATGAAATTTGGAATTAACCTCCTTACAAAGTTAATCTTACCCAGGAGGGATTGAATGTCCCTCTTTGACCTTCGGATGGACAATGTCTGAATGGTTTGAACCCTTGTTGGATCAATCTTCACACCTTCAGCAGAAACAGTATGTCCGAGAAGTTTGCCTTCTTCTAGAGAAAAATGTGAATTCTTTGGGTTTACTAAGATTCCAAACTGTTTTCACTTTAGGAAGACCTTCCTTAAATGCTGTAAATGGTCTTTGTGGCTGTTGGAGAAGACTGTTACGTCATCAAGATAAATAAGGACAAACTTGTCCTTTTCTCCCACAAAGGCTATGTCCATGGCCCTCTAAAAGGTAGCCTCAGCATTCATCAGTCTGAAAGGTATCTTGCAGTACATGAAAGTGCCCCAAGGAGTAGCGAAGGCGGTCTTTTCCTAATCTTCAAGATGTACAACTATTTGATTGTAACCTGAAAATCCATCTAAGAAAGATATGACTTTAGCCCCTGAAACTCTTTGCAGCAAGTTTTCCATCTTGGGTAGGGGATAGTTATCTTTTTTAGAGCACTTTTTCAGATTTCTGAAGTCGACATAAAGCGTGATTTCTCCATTTTTCTTTCTTACCACCACAAGGTTTTCTATCCACTTTGAATACCTTAGGGGAACAATGATTTTGGAGCCAACAACTTCTTTATTTCTTTCTCAATCAAAGGCAATAAGAGAGGGCTGATAGGTTTTTAATTTTTGCTTAAAATGGATGGTGTTCTTTTCAAGTGGGATCTTATGCTAAATGATGTTTGCATCATAGGTTTTTAGATCACTGTATTCCCAGGAAAAAATGTCAGTGAATTGCTTCTTGAGGGTACAGTAGTCGAAATTCTGGGCAGAGGATAAATGCATGGACAGATTTATGTTTTTTGGACAGGTTGGGCTGCCTATATTGTTTTACAGACAACAGACTCATTCTCTGTTTTGGACGCATTATAGGGCATTTCATTGTGATCGAAAATCCTCTCTAGAGTCACCAATCCTTTTGGTATGTGATTACTGGGCAACTGGATGATGCTTCTTTGGCCGATTTCACTTTTCAGCTTGGACTCGTCGCATTCTTCGATGGTTTCATTTTCCTGATCGATGTGCATTTCAGAAAATTCCCCAACAACTTGCAAAAACCTGTTAATTTCCTCATCGTCCTCAAAAACCCTCCAATTTTTTACATTGTCAAGTAGAGATGGTCTGTATCTTATCTGAACTTCATATGTCAATTTTGGAGGCAACAGAGGAATAAATATGCTAACAGAGACAACAAGGGAGTCGGCAAGCTGGTTCTTCATTCTTGGAATATAAGAAATGCTGAAATTATTGAAAGAATCCTTGAGCCTCCATACCTCATCTCTGTATGATTTTAGCCTTGGATGCTTCACTTGAAAAGTTTTATTTACCTATTGAATAATGAGATCTGCATCTCCAAACACTTTCAGGCCTTTGATACCCATTTTTTTAGTAGTGCTTAAGCCCAGAATTAAAGCCTCATACTCTGCGATGTTGTTTGTGACCTGAAAGGTTAATTTGAACAATAAATGAATATATTCCTGTGTTGGGGACACAAGGACTATGCTTGCCCCTGCAGCTTCTTTAGAGCAAGCCCCATCAAAAAACATATCCCAAACCTGTGGGTTTTCTTCCTCTGCGATCTGGCAAACTGGTTTCTTGAGTTGCGTGGAGGCCAACTGAGATTCTTCAATATGGAGAATACATGCTCCAAAATCAGTGTCAATAGCATATATGGGATGATTGGTGGGATTCCTTTCATCACTGATTATATAAGCCAACTGCGCCTCTCTGTATAATCTCTTGCTCTCTCCTCTGAAGACCGGGACAGTAGCATAAGACAGATCATTTTGTAATGATCCAACTAGTCTCTTGATCCAACCTCTGGAAATTAACATACCGAACTTGGGGGGTACATCTGCCACCACAATATCCATCATCATGCTTTTCATAGGCAGCTAAGACAAAGTGATGGCTAGGTCCTTGATTAATCCCAGACATTTAACTTTTCTAAAGTAAAAAGAGAACATATCATGATAAGGCTTTGTGATTTCAAGACCCAACTCATCCATGACAGCCTTGGGCATTAGATTATGGTTGGCTTTAGTGTACAAAAGGCAGTTGTGAAGGATTTTATCATGGGTAGTCAGAGAGACATAGAATGATGGGGAGTTGTCTTCACAATTTTCAATCATTGGGCTAATAATAACATCCAGCTTGTCATCTTGCAAATTCACAAAATCAGTGGACGCTTGGATGGCTTTAGGCTCAAGGGCCTCAAGGATGGATCTTTTGAGGACTCATTCTTCAATAGTTCAATCAGCGGCATGGCTATCTTTAGCTTCTGAATTTCTGATTGAAAATTGAAAGGAGGAGGAGACTTTTAAGACCTCTAACCTCATGAGTTGTAGCTTGGAGGACGATGGGATCAACTACCAGTTGTTTTTGCTTATTAGCTTGCTGTACTGCCGGGGAAACAACTTTTTGAATAGGATTTTCCTTGGAATTATTTATCTTTGACCTCAAATTATATCTTTGTTGATCTACAGTTTGTAAAGTAGCTTCACCATCCCATTCTTGGTTAATCTGTCATTAATAATGACCTTTCATAGGTAGCTGAGGTCAAAAAGGAGGAATTGTCTTTGTCTTCCACACAATGGATCTCATCCTCTTCTTCAAACTTCTCTTCTTCCATGACTATATTTTGAAAAGGAGCCCTCACCCTTTAGTATTCATTAGCATCTTTGTTTCTTTGTAAAATATGCAACTGCTCATTAGTTCTTCTATATGGATTTGGATTTGGATTTCTAGGAGCAAAGGTATTAGGAGCTACCCCTTTCCCCGAGTGCTGCTCAACCTTTAATTTGGAGATTTCAGAGGCTAATGACTCTATCATTTTGGCCATTTTATGTATATTAGGATCAGAGGATGATGAAGACTTGCCTCTCTGTCTTCTTCTATCAACATTTCCCTTGAGTTTCTCTGTAGCGATGATGTTTGATTCCACTTCCAAGGATGCATCTTGCATGTCAGGCAAAGTAGAACATCGCCTCTCTCTCAAAAATAGGTAGAAGTCAGAGTCAAAAGCACTAGCATAGGTGACTTTAGCAGAGGTAGTAGTGGGTTTTACTTCAACTGGTATCTTGTTGTACATATGGTTAAACCTTTTGTTAAAATCAGACATCAGCTCACCATTTTCTCTCTTTAAGTTTCCAAAATCAGTGTGGTAGTAGAGGAGGTCCCTTTTATCCATGCAATGCTTCAGAAATGCATCATCTAAAGCTTTGATATCTACTATAGATCTTGGGGTTAGTTCTCTGAACCATTTCCTAGCCTCTCCATCTAGGCTTTGGACAAAGACTCTCATCCACACATCATCCTGACTAATGTCCAAATTATCACCATAGCTATAGAATGACTCAAGATGTTCTTCAACAGTAACACCTTCAGTCCCAGTGAATTTAGGCCTATATTTCTGATATTCTCCAGTAGGCATGGCATTTAAAGGAGTGGGTAGTATTAGAGGCCCATACCTAGTGACTATGATTCTTTCCATTTTGGTAGGTGCTTGTGGACCTGCCATAGTTGTGGTAGCTAAAAGTGTACTAGAAGTTTGAATGAAAGAGGGCTGAGGAGTGACTGATAAGACTAAAGGAGTATGACAGATAGGAGTTGAGGTTTCCTTTATGATTACAACAAAAGGAGAACCTAAAAAATAAGGAGATTTATGAATTTCTGAGAGTTTTTCTTCACTGCTAGTATTAGAATCTGTATTCTCAAAATGTATTTGTTCTATTGTAGGATTTTATTGAAGAGATATAGAATATTGTTTAGGTTTACCTGAACTTGATGCTTCTTTCTGAAATACCTTTCTTTCTTTGATGATGTTTTCAGGGTCAGGTATTGGGTTAGCTTGTGACTTCTGGGAGTTTCTCCGAGTATGCCTCACAAACTGAGCCAGAACTATGAAGTGGAGTCACCAAGAGGTTCGACCTCTAGTAGAGTCGCTAGATAGATGATTACAACCAAAAATGTGCCCAGAATTTGTCTATCATCAAGCTGGATCTATGTCATTTCCCAGGGAAGCTGAGCTTTAGTTTCCTCTCCCCCGTAGCGACGCAAATTATGTTAGCACTCCAGGAAACTCTCTTAGGTTGCAGCTCGGAGATGACTGGTAACATAAAATCGACAATATTGCTCTCAGAACTATTGGAATGGATGATGGTTTGGATCAAGTTAGATGACCATTTCAGCTCTATTCCCACTCAAGGCATGCATGAACACTCTCAACAACACAAGGCTTTAAACCACGAATGCTCAATAATTAGTAGATTTAATGGATAGATGGAGAATACTAACTATATCAGTAGATTTCACATATAAACATAAATGAATAACTAGCTACAGGCAGCAAAAGAGAATACTGACTGTACTGGAAGATGCATATATGACCACATATGAATGGTTAGCTATAGGCAAAAAGAAGCTTGCAATTCTAAGTTTTCAAAGCAGAGATAAGATGATAGTTATCTGGCCGTAGACACAAAGGAAACATGAACAAACTATTCAAGTGCAAGCATAGAACAACAAAGAGAATGGATGTTGAACATATAATGGAAAACGAGGCTTGTATTTCTAGAATGAAGATGAAAAGCTTGAAGGAACAGTGGAGGAATACTCTCCAAAAGTTGAACCCTTGTTACATATTACTAACAGCTATTTATAGCATGTTTACAATGATCCTGAGCCTTTTAAGGCTTCAGGGGTCTTAATCTATCCTTCTGTCTGTTCAACTGATTGATTCCCTCAATAGGCAGCATGGTTCAGAGGTTTCTTCTTCTGACAAAAGGCTAACTATATTTAGATATTTTGGGTATCTTGCTATGATGCTTGGGAGCTCTCCTGAGCCAGAGATGCTCTATGATGTTTTTTTATGAGCTGCGTTGTCTGCTCCATGACCCTTTCTATTTTGATTTGGCTATGTTGTGCTATCTATGCCACATGATCAATTCTGTTTAGGGCTATTGTGCGTGCTCCATGACTATTTCTATTAGGGCGATCTATGTTGCGATGGAAGAGCTATCGAGCCTTTATTTTCCCTTTAGATATTTAGAAAGACTATTCTTTCTGTTAGAAACAGAAAAACACAACGGCCTTGTGAAAATCCTACCCATTCCTATCCTTTTTGGACTTAAAAAATCATTAGATGCAACTTATTAGTCTCTTGGGTCTGTCCTAGTCGCCATCACAAGTCGTAAAAACCTGCTCCATTTGTGTTTTCCTTGTATTTGGAAATCTTTGAAAACAATAAAAGCATGTGAAATTGGCCTTAGGCGGACTTGAATATATATATTTCATTTCTGAAACCCATCAGGTCTGCCCTTGTCGCTGTCGCAAGTTGCATTCGACCATGTCCATAGTCCCCCCTCTGTATTTTGAAATGTGTTAAAAACAGAAAAATATATGCAAAATAGCTTTGGCATGGATTTTAAATATTATATATTTTGCTTCTCAGACCCTTTCAGGTCTAGGCTTTATTGCTATCGACGATGCCAAGCTCCCTTTTTAATTTTCTTTATATAATGAAAATATACCGAAATGCATTGAAAATGGCTTTAGCGTGGATTTTAAAATATATGAATTCCCAACTATGATGTCGTTGGGTCCTGCGTTTCGGGTCGCCCCTATGTATGTGTGGAGGCCCTGCCCCATGGTATTATGTCGATGCGATCTGATCATAATTGTTGATCTCTCAATACCTGGACCCTTATATATATATATACATATATAACCATGCATGTCTTCCCCGTAAATGCGACCCACCGATCTGATCATTGGAGATTGCTGATTGGTGGTGTCATGAGCCCGCTTTTAAAATGTCCCCTCTGCCTGACCAATTTGCAATTTGCCACTTAGATCTGGGCCGTTGATCCGCCAGATCTAACGGATGATGTGCAATCACTGCTCAAGCCTGCACCTATGGGTTTTTCACTACTTTCCTTTGGTTTTTGCCTCCCAATAGTGATTTTCAGCCCTTCCAAGGGCTTTCCTCCTATGACCATTTTGACTTGGAATGATCTTTTAAGCATAAATTGAATATTTCTAGAGCATTAATGGATCCGTTTTCATCTCCCTTAAGCAATTTTGGAGGCTTTGGGGCATATTTGGATCCATTGTTGGGCCATTTTCCTTCAAGGCTAACAAGAACCACCTTTATGCTCCCACAGGTAACCTCTTGAATTTCTTTTACTAAATCTTTCTTCAACATATTTCATGTTCCTTTGGATAAATTTATCATTTTGATCTCTCTAGTGTTGTTGTGACTTTGAGGTCCATGCCATGGTTACAAGAAGCTTTGGCCATGCCTACTAACCAAATTCCTTAAGATATTTACAAAATTCGACAAGTTGTGAAACCTAAAAGTGGGTTCATTCTACAACATGCTATCGTAATTTCCTTTTTGTTTCCATTCATTTACATGGTTTTCTGTGAAGTTTCCAGAAATAATCCTAATATCTTGGGATGTTAGGAACATCTTTGGGAGATGTCGACGGAAGAGGCCACCATTTTAGGTAAACCCCTTCATCGGTAATTTTTTATAAGTTATTTCCTTCCAAATTCAACTCTTATGTGTCAGCCTTAACATTTTCCCTCTTTTGATGTCTGCTCACTACAGGTGAGGTTTTCAGTTGCGTCATTCAACAGATCACTTTGGTAGTTTAATAAATTAGTACCCAGATTCCTCTTTAAACAACTTTACCTTTACTATTCTACACGTGTCGAAGACTTGTTCAAATAGGGTTTCATAATTGTTTTACCTCCATTAAGGGTTTATTTTTCTATTTTTGACTTTGTTGGAGTTATAGGGTTTCAAGGGTTATTATAAATGCCCCTCCCCCCCCACACACATATTGTTGTTCTCAATTATAAATGCCCACGAGTATTACTCTTGTCAGGAGTTAGATACAATGTTAATTTGCCATATATTGTTACATATAATTTCTGGAATTTATATTTTCCAATTATGGGTGGAATTTGCGTGATTTATTTACTTTTCTAGAACATTGAAGAAAACCTTATTTATTAATGTATAACTTTCTTTTCTTCTTCCTTCTTAAATGATAAAATTGCAGCGATGGTTATAGTTTGGGTATGGGTTCAGTTATTAGAAACCTTCTCGGTTATGAGATTCCTTGTATGATTTCTTATATCCCACACGCACAGACACAAACACATATAGTACTTCATAGATGGTTATTTCTGAAATTTTGTTTCATTTTTGAGTACTCGTAGCGGTATATCTCTTTGTTATTCAACACCAACTATTAAATTGATAATATATATATATGGTATTTTGTGCCTAATATTTTCATTCGAAATTTTGTTACTTTGTTGACAAATAATATTACTCCTTCTGGGTTTTATGGATAATCTTTTCATTCACATCCTTCTATACAAATTTTAAAGACTAATAACACTAGGTGTGGAAGTAACAATATATGTCTACCCCTAATATTCTAGTTATCAATGTTATTTTTTTTTTAATTCTTTACATGAGGACTTCCTCATAATTAAAAAAAAAAAAAAATAAACAACAATATGGTGAGTTATGGGTTGACCCAAGGTTGTTGACATTATCAACTTAGCCTAAGAACTAACCCAATTCTCACACAAGTTGCTGCTATAATGTGTATGTTATTACATATTCATATTTTCTTCTCCAATATGGACTCTACACAAATGAAAAACAAATTCGGTCCTAATTTTTTTTGTAAGTACTATACAATATTTTCAGCCATAACATTTATAGTCCATACTACAGTTTCTAGTTCTTGAAACATTCTCAAAACAAAAACACATTATGTGCATTTTACTAAGAAATTTTCACAATTTAAAATAATGCTCCATAGTATATGAAATGTTAACCAGTATAATAGTAAAATTCCATAATAATTATATGTTTTTTTACTCTTGAATGATTTAGCTGACCACAAATCACAGGGCATAGAATGCTGCTCCCAACCTATGCCAATCATTGCCTCTACCGAAACTCCCCCAGAGCCAGCTTCATATCAAAAAGAATTTCATATCAGGAACCTTCATAGGTTCACCCAAGACCACCTAATCCCAATCAACTTCAATCTAGGGCCTTTAATCTGAGCACTTAGGCTACATATTGAGTTCCACTAGCCAACCAACTCAAGAAAAATATGTATGAGAGCATCCTCCCTGCCTCTAAAACGTCCTATCATAGGTTTTGTCCCACAGTCTCTTCTCCTTAAGGTGGCATTTTTTAACTCTTTCTCTACCCTATTGGCTTAGTTTTCCCATTTGATATGATTTACCTCTAGGGAGTGGTGTTTGGATAGGAAAATTCCTCTACCTCTAAATGTCTTCAATTGTCCTGAAATATGAAACTCACTACAACATTACGTTCCTTGTAATTTTATGACTATTTAAATTCTTAATTGAATTAAAAAATTCATGTCCATAACTTATTCACATCATACCTTTTAACATGGTCCATATTGTACCAAGTAACTTTGCAAAGTAACTCAAATGTTTACACATTTACTGAGGGGTTTACATCCCCCCTTCTTAAGCAAAATGTTGTCCTCGATGTTTTCTATCCCCTAGAATAGGATGGGATATGCTATACACATAAAATTCTCATCCTCCCACGTAGCCTCTTTTGGGATAAAGTGCTTCCATTTCACTTGAACTTGGGTGATAACTTGTTTCCGTAATATTATTTCTTTCTAATTGAGAATACACAAAGCTTCAACCAGGAACTCTCTGTCCAATTCGACCTACATTCAAAATCATCAAAGTTTTCATTAGTTATCCATCAATCATTATTTAAGAATCATATACATAATCATTTCACGCTTTATTATATGCATCATCAATTGTTCTTTATGTACCCAACAAGTGTCATCAGCATGCATCACAACCCAAAAGCGGTTAACAACCTACACTCAATGAGAGTTATCAAATTAATTGTAAACTCATCAATAACACCAATACATCATTTTTACTTACCCAATGACTATGCCAATATAAAAATATCCACCATATGGTTCTACTATAAATTTCATACCATGGAAGTGCCAATTCCATTTTCACTATTTAGATAAAGGTAATAATATTTCAAAACCATTTACTATTCTTGTCTCTTTATGTTAGATTTCAACTAGTATATTGTCATATTTGGTAGCATTATTATGCTTCCATTATAATTCCAAATGTTACATATGCATTAGTTATGCATGAGAAAATTTAGGATAACTTCCTTTTTCCTACCTTGTTCAAGGAAATTACATTGCTATCTATTTGTCCAAGTAACTTAGTTATGCCCATCTTGGGATGCTTTGCTATTTTTCTTTTAGCATCAAACAAAAGTCCACTTTGCATTATTTCTTCAATTTTTTCCCCTTTGTCATCTTGTATTATTGGTTGTTGATGAAATTTATAAACAAATTTTCTTATGAGTATAGTCATGGGATTCCTCCCTATTTTGCTTGTATGTGTATTAACTGTCTCACACTCTCTATGTTATTTTAGTATAGTTATTTTCCTATATATCGGTTCCCAAAATGTTGTTCACTTCATTCAACAATAAGCTATTTTAATATGTTTGACCTGCAAGGTCCCGTAAATGTTAATAAAGAACAATTTTATCCCAAAATGAGAATAACTAAATATCTTATTATACCATTCACAGAGTAATCATACTTGTTATCATCATATCCTCTCTTTTTTTGTCTAAATTTCAAGGAATATTTCATTACCTTGTCCCCATGATGGCTTGGAACTAGTGATATGACCTTTAGGCACCATCATAATTTCATGATATAAAATGAGCCACAATGAAACATTACTAATTACATTAATTCACCACATTCATAGTAGATATTAGCTTTTTCCTTTATTCAAGTGGACCTAGTTCTGTACACATTATTTATCTACCAGTGGTTTAATTCAATTAGTTTTCTTTATTATTATTTTCCTTCTTATCTTTCCCGAGTAGGCCATCGAGGCTAGAAGCACAAGGTAATATTAAAAGAAACCATTGTGGCTATTCAAGGGCACAACCTAGAGTAGTACACGCATACTTAAAATCAACAAAAGATAAGAAAAAAAAATTACGTCACCAAATATTATAACTATACTTCTCCGAAATGCCTTACCCATGAGTTACTCATAACTCTCTTCTTGGGTTTACATCCGTCTCTACTTTGCAACTTATTGATTAATGTGTTTGGAGTTACATGTTCCCAACTATGGGGTCCTTCCCCTTACATATTCCGTCAATGTTAGCTACCTCAAGACATAATGTTAGTGAAGTTACCTTGACATACTAATTTTATACACATATGTTCATTCTAAACAATCATTTGACCAAAATTCATTTGTGCCTATAAAATTCATATTGAAGTTCCTTAAGGTACTTATCTGGGATAACATTGATTGGTGGCACACTGCACTTTCCAAGTTAGCACATCACCCAACAACAAGAATAGGTACCGCTTGTGCCAATATGCTACCAACATTCTCTTTACCACAAATATAATTTTCATAAGATTATGTGCCACCTTTTCTTTGGTTACCTTACTCAGATAAACACTCGTTTGTGATCACATTCTGCCTGTACCCACTATCCATTCTTGAAGTCATGTTAATAAAACAAACTCTTTGAAGTATTTGATATACAATTTTATTAATTTGTGTATCTTTTCGTGCAAAAATACATATTTCCTATGTCGTCCTTTTCCAACGTATGTTATTTTCCAAAACTTAAAAAAAGCATGAGACCAAAAACAACCAGATTAAGAGTTTTTCCCCTTATAGTTTGTGGTTGTATCATTTTTTTTAATATATATATCTCTCTCTCTATCTCTATCTCTCTATATATAATAGATAGATAGAGAGATATATATAGATATATAGAGATAGATAGTTCTGCTAGATTGCTCATGGAATCTACCTTGCATCTATTCCTTCTTGTCTCATTATACCAACTCATATCAAATCTTTAGATATTGGGGTTAATATTAACAATCATCTCAATCAATCAAAATTTTCTTATAATCTTGATTTTGATCAAACTTAACCTTTCCAATCATGAGGAAATTATAAAATAAATCAATTAGAAAATTATTCCATGAATTGATATTACAAATCTGTAACAACAATCTTGTATCCCCTGGTTCCATAAAGTATAGGAATTCAAAAGTTATCTAGATTCCTTTTCTATATTAGGGGCCATTGTATTTCCTCCCTTGTTGATTCCATATTCTTGAAAATGACTCTAATCTTTCTCACTTTATACTTACTAAATCTGGTGTGAAGATGATATTTTTTTAAGTATCAATAAAATTGTTTCTGAAGTGATTCTATGTTTATTTAGTGCCTTGAAGTAACTCAGATCATATCACTTTCAACTTAAAATCTCAACTATGCTACTCACTTCATTTTTATAATACTAATATCATTTCCATGACAAGTTATTATGACAATTTATTATATCTTACCTCCATTTCATTGGTTGTTTAAACAATAAACAATTCTCAATTTCTTGACCTTTGGAAACCTCCATGCTAATGGTTTGTGCCATTTATTCAACTGTTATCACTATTATTTTTGTGGTTCCCTTCACTAAGAGAATTTTTCAGTGGGAATGTTTATTAATTCTCTTACTACTTTTGTTTTCATCAATCAAGAAATTTAGTTTACTTGTACCAATCGGTTATTACTATATTGTACTTATTTATTCTTTAGTTACATTATTCACATATAGGTATTTTTTATCTTTTATTTTCATCACTGTCGATGTCTACTATATCATTTTTTAATGCTTGGTGCAAAGGATTCCGACCATTCCTACAAATCACCCAAAATAACTCCAATTAATTCATATTTATAAAATTTTTAATCATGGGCATCCTATATTCCCATTTAACTTTAACAAAAGTTATTATTAAGTATGTCTAGACAAATTCTCTAGTATACCAATACAACATATATTTGGCTTGATGTACTACAAGGTTCTCGATCCCCTTTATTCCCTTTTCTAATACAATATGTACTTTGTTTCACGTATATTCTCTTTTTATTTATTTGTTTACTATGGACATACAATGAAATTATTAATGTAGTGTTTCACCATATTTATATAGCCTCTTTCAATTTCCAACTTGATTCCATACACAGGTAAGATTACTCTTCTATTAGGATTCAAAATTTTATTTTTACTACCAAATATTTCCTTCATTCACTCTCTTAGCTAGGTTCTTGGTCAACATCCAATATATGTGCAAGGAGGTAGTTTATACCAATCAAGTGATTATGTTTCTGATTGTATTTAGTGTAACAATTAAGTATTACTTACTTTGGCGCCAATAGTATATTTAACCCCTTTTTATACCTATCTCCATCGTCAACAATCTATAGTAGATCTTTATCATGATTGATTGTAGAAATTGCGTATCAATTTTTTTTTGGTGGAAACTAACAAAAGGGTATTGCAACTAGAAACAAGTAATCATCACACAAATAATCCTAAACGTTATAGGTTGATTTCATATGAAACACCCCTCCTTCTCTTTCAACATACGTATCTAATATTTTATAATTGTTTAAAAATATGGAAATTAATACTTTACTTAATTTACACACATATATGTCTTTTGATTATCTACATATATACTTCCCTATCCTTATAAATAATATAATTCTCTCTATTCACTCTCCCACAATTACAGGATGTGATTTACTAATTAACATATGTTAATACTTAAGTCATACAAAAAATTGTTTTCTCTCCTAGGCGCCCAACATACCAGTTCTTGTAAGTAAGGGTACCCCAACAATAATTGAATTAGTATTTTGATAACTGAACTTACGTAATGGAATTCATTTCAATGTGCTCATGACCAAAGTCTTCACTTCTCTTTGCATTTGATTTATAACATAAAAATTTACTTGATTTATCATTTATTTTTTATTGTCAACTCTTAATTGGTGATTTCTGTCCTCAATTCTACACTATTGTAAAACAACATAGTGGATATGTACCAGGGTTCCTCACCTAACTGCACCCACAACTTAATATTTGATTCATTTAAAGGTGTCAAACATGTATTGTAGGAAGGGTTTCCATATTTCAAAATATTCCTTTCTATGAAGCACAACACAATTTGTTATCATTTTCCGTTAAATAGGAAACAATGTTGAACCCTTCGACTCACATTAATTGTTCATTATCAGCACTTAGTTTCACCATTTCTTCCCTTAACTGCTGCACTGTTTCCATATACATGGAAACAACGGTATAAGGTTCATCCCCTAAATGGACGCATATTTCTAGGTTGGATCCTTGAAATGGTATTGAATTGGGCCATGTTGGCAATTTGGTAGGTGCCATAGTCATCCAGCCACTGTCTCTTATCATTTTTGTGAAATAAGAAAAATATTTTTGTCATCAATGTGGTCTCCCTATTTAGGCCGCAATGTAGTTACTTTGGCTCTAATACCACTTGTAACATACCCCAATAATTTATTATTTATTTATCCAAGTAACATTTACATTTAGCAATTATTTTCATTTTACATATATTTCTTATTTATATTTCTTCTATGTGAATATAGTGAATTATAACTGGTTTACATATCATGGTGGTCTGACCTATGTTTAATACCTAACACAAAGACCTTATTTAATTAAAAATATTAGAAGACTATGTCAATCTTTTTATTTATTTGAAAGTTACTACTTAGAGACTTCATAGTTGGGGACTTAATACATAGTAAATCTTTTAATTTTAAGAGAATTTCCAAACTCTCATGAAGTCGGGTAGTCACGTGCCTCCTGGTGATTTGAAAACAATTGTGATTATGATGGATTAGATCTATGGTCCTCATTCACTGGGGTTTTTTGATGGTGAGACGTGGAGAAGGTGGTTAGAGAGTAACCATCCTCCCATCCCGACACTGTTAGAAATGCCATTTATTCGCTCTCCATTCCCCAAAATGGCTTTGCAACCTCAAGGAAATTTCAAGTTTTGTTTATCGAGAGCCACTCTTATCCTCCCACAAATAACCTTATGCATTTATTTTACTGAAGTTGTCTTCTGCATATTTCATTTTCCTTTGGATCAATTGCTCGTTTTAACCTCTCCAATTTTGTTATGACTTTGAGCTCAGTGCTATGGGACTTCCTCATAAATTTTTTTTAAAAGAAACAACAATATGGTAATTAGGGAATGATCCTAGGTTGCTTACGTTGTCGAATTGGCCCATGAACTAACACAATTCTCACACAGGTTGATGCCATAATGTCTCGGTTATTACTTTTTCATTTTTTCTTCTCAAATATGGACTCCATATATATGAAAAATAGTTTCGGTGTTGAAGTTTTTTTCCCCAGTACTGTACAACAGTTTCAGCCATAACATTTACAGTCCATACTATACTTTCTAGTTCTTGAGACATTCTTGCAACAAAAACACATTCTGCACAATTTACTACGGAATTTTCACAATTTAAAACAATGTTTATTAGTTCCTAAAATGTTAACCAACAAAATAGTAAACTTTCATAATAATTATTTTTTTTTTCCTCTTGAATGATTTATCCAGCCACAAAATCAAAGGGCATAGAATGCTCCTCCTAACCAGTGAGAATCAATACCTTTACTAACCCCCCCGCACCAAAAGCCAGCTTCATATCAAGAATAATTCCAGATCTGGAACCTTCAAAGGTTCACCCAAGACCACTTGGTCCCAACTAGCTTCGGTCTATGACCTTTAATATGAGCAATTAGGATTTAGACTGAGTTCCACTAGCCAACCAAATCAAGAACTCTATGTATGGCAATGTCCTTCCTCCCTCTGCATCGTCTTGTCAGAGGTTTTACCTTACAATATCTTCTCCTCAAGGTTTCCTTAGGTAACTCTTTCTCTACCCTCTTGGCTTCATTTTCCCATCTAAGATGCTTTATCTCTAGGAAGAAGAGTTTGGGCAAGAAACTTCCTTTGCCCATAACTATCTTCAACTATTATGGGGTATGAAACTTACTACAACATTACTTTCCCCATAATTTTATGGATGAATATTTAAATTCTTTTTATTAATATAATTAAAAAATTCATGTTCATAACATGTTCACCTCAAGCCTTTTAACATGGTCCATAGTATGCCAAGTAGATATTTGTCGAGGGGTATTACATCTCGCCCCCTCTTCAGTGAAATACTATCCTTAATGTTTTCTAGCCTCTAGAATAGAATGGGATATGCTTTTCACATAAAATGCCCATCCTCCCAGGTAGCCTCTTCTAGGCTAAAGTGTTTCCACTGCACTTTAACCTTGGTGATAACTTGATTTCATAACATTATTTCTCTCCAATCGAGAATACACAAAGGTTTGACAAGGAACTTTCCGTCTAGTTCGATCTACATTAACAACCATCAAACCTGTCATTAGTTATCCATCAATCATTTTTTAAGACACATATACATAGTAATTTCACACTTTATTTTAGGCACCATCAATTGTTGTTTATGTACCCAACAATGGTCATCTACATGCATCACAACCCAACATGGGTTAGAAACCTGCACTCAATAAGAGTTAGGAACATCATTTTAAACTCATCAATAATAGAAATACATCATGTTTACTTACCCAAAGACTATGCCAATCAACAAAGGTCCCATTGTGTGGTTCTATTGTAAATTTCAGACCATGGAAGTACCGATTCCATTTTCACTATTAACATAAAGGTAATAATATTTTAGAAACCATTTATTATTCTTATCTTTTTATGTTAGATTGCAAATAGTGTATTTTCATATTTAGTACCATTTTTATGTATCCATTTCAATCCCAAATGTTACATATTCATTAGTCATGCACGAGTAAAGTTTAGGATAACTTCCTTTTTCCTACCTTGTTCTAGGCAGTTACATTGTTGTCTATTTGTCCAAGTAACTTAGTTATACCCTCCTTGGGATACTTTACTATTTTTCTTTTAGTGCCAACCAGGAGTCCACTTTGTAGCATTCCTTCAATTTTGGCCCTTTTGTCATCCTATTTTATAGGTTGTTGATGAAATTTATACACAATTTTTCTTACGAGACAATCGTGGGATTCCTCCCTTTTGCACTTGTATGCGTATTGATTATCTCACACTCTGTATGTTATTTTAGTATAGTTCTTTTATTATATATAGGTTCACATCATGATGTTCAATTCATTCAATAAAGGTCATTTTAACACATTTGACTTGTAAGCTCTTATAAATGTTAATAAACAACAATTTTATCCCAGCATGAGAATAATTAAATATCTTATTATACCATTCACACAATAATCACACCTGTTATCATAATATCCTTTTTTTTCTTTTTTCAAGGAATATTTCCTTAACTTGTCCCCATGATGGATTGCAATGAGTGATCTTCCCTTTATGCACCATCATAATTTCATGATATCAAATAAGCCACAACCAAACATTAACAATTACTTTAATTCATCACCTTCAAGATAAATATTATCTTTGTCCTTTGTTCAAGTGGAATTGGTTCTGTCCACATTAGTTATCCATCGGTTGTTTAATTCAGTTGGTTTTCTTTATCTTATTATTTTCCTTCTAATATTTCCCCAATAGGCCATCGATGTTGGAAACAAAAGGTAATATTGAAAGAAATAATTTTGACTATTCAAGGGCACAACCTAGAGTAATATAAGCATACTTAAAATCAAAAAAATAATAATAAAAAATTACATCACCAAATCTTACAACTGTACTTCTCTGACATGCCTTACCCATGAGTTTCTCACAACTCTTCTTGGGTTTACATCACTTTCTACTCTGGAAATCATTGATTAAGGTGGCTAGAGTTACATGAGCTCAGTGATAGGGTCCTTACCCTTTCATCTTTCGTGCCTGTCATCTGCCTCAACACATAATGTTAGTGTAATTATCTTGAAATATTTATTTTATACATATATGTTCATTTTAATCAATCATTTGAGGAAACTTCATTTGTGCCTATAAAGTCATAATGAATTTCCTTAAGGTATTGTTGTAGCTACTATAATAACACTGAAATTTTCGACATATTCAAAATTTCGGGTCCCCTACTACTCGCCTCAGGCCATTAGTGTTATGATATAGTTTTAGATTCAACAATATATCTATGTATCATGTCTATCGAACCCCATGAATCCACATTCTCATGTCATGCATATTGAATTCATTTATCTTGTCTCGTCACATATATGGATCTTGTGATTTCATTATGGTTTTAAGGGATTTTTTTCATTACAAGTATTATGCATCCCCTAATCATTTTTTCTTCTACAGCATGCATTGTAATAGGGTAGGGACATTTTTTACTAATGGCCATGACATCATTCCAGTGACATTAAGGTTTACAAAGCCATTATCTTCCCCATGCATCCTTGAAACATTAGGTTGTTAGAATGAAAGTATTCTTCATGTTTTAACCTCACCCATATTCCTCCACATGTGCACTCTCATCGATATCATATTGAACTTCCGTTGCATCATTACAAGAACTCCTTGGAAATATCAGCATTACCTTGGCCAGTAAGTTAATGCATGTGTTCAGAACTAAACAAGCTTTTATAAGTCAACCCAAGGATAGAAAATAACATATCACAATTTCAAAAAGAACATTGAGCACTTATGCACACTTTATATTATTATTATATATATAAAATCATCTAATTGACACATGTTATTATCATTGTGATATGCAGGGAAAGTAAGGAAATGCATTTATAATTTGCTTCAAGGCACAAGCAAGGGCTCCTATTCCCATATGAGCTAACGTTGTGTTTAACAAAAATCCTTTTAACAACATATACCAATGCCAACACGATGTGATGCTTTGAGGACCTCAAACCAAAATGGGTGCAAAATGCGTTTATTTAAATATATGCCTAAACAAATATCAAAGAAGTTTGGTCACTTTTAAAAAATTACCTTCTATATTGGTTGGATGATGGAACCTCGAAATGGAAGTCGCATTTTCGATGTTGTCTAAGAGAATAGCTCACTGAGTATGAATATTACATGGACTTCAAAGAAATAAAAATCAAAGCTACCACACTACACTACTAGACAACTACTACAACTAGACTCCACCTACTAATGGTGTTAGCAACATTCATGAGTTTAGGAATCTTAAGAAGGAGGGAGTGTGACCAATGCATCAGTTGGGCCCATTAAAAAATCCAGGACATCATGCCTTGCGGCAATGCATGCCCATGGGATGGATTTATGACTATGACAACACACAAGGAACATGAATCCATCAACATACACATTGGAAAAGGCATCGAAAACTGATGAAGTGATAACCCCAAGGGCGTGATGAGCCAAATGAGAAATGAACATCACAAGGGTCATGAAACCACAAAGAAATCATTGCATTAGGATAATATGATGTAGTAAAATGTTGATCAATAATATATAAAACAATGCTACAATTCCTTCAACCAAAATGGTTCCTGCCCTGGGTGAACACATCGTTATTATTGATCACTCTCCATTAGTTTTGGCATGTGGAATAAAGATAAAGAATTGTTCAACAATGTTAGCATATGAAATTCACAACATGCAAGAAAGATTTGATGGAAGCAATATTGAAAGCATCAAGGAAATGATGTGTTGAAATTACTGAAAGCACATTTTAAACTCGTTAAAATAATTTATCCTCAACAATATTATGTGTATGCAACGTCTCAAGGGCCACATTGAAAGTATAGTTGTGAGAGCATTAAGTACCATTATAAAATAACATATGCATCCCATAACACTAGGTTCCTTGTGAGTAAAAAAGAATGGTGGGCTTAGTCAAATTTTCATCTGCAAATTTCTTAGTCATTATCATGGCGATGGTGAGCACAACAATAGGTGAAGAGGTGAAGGGAGCTACCCCAGTCCAAAAATGAATAAATACATGCATTAATCAAAATTATGCGTATGCTCGTAATCTTTATCGGTGCAGTAGATTAAGTCTCATGATGAATATGCAATCCAGGAAAATCTCCAAGCCTAAACAGCATGATCACTACTAACCTGAGGTTCCCAAGTCACATATGAGGGCTTCAACATATAACCAAATATATGACCCTGCCTACGTTGCGACCTTGCGACCCTTCCACTAGCCATAAATTAACACCTGGAATCCCATCTACAGTCTAAAAATGTGATCTCGTCTATAATGTGATTGTGCAGACTTTCCCAAGGTCGTTGAGTCACATAATCGCACTTGGAAAAGTCGATGGCCAGTGCGACCCACCCTCTTTTGTGACTATGTGACCTCTCATGATATGGTTGTGGATTTTAATATTGAAGTGGGTCACATGAAGTTGATATAAAAGGGAGACTTCCTTCATAACTACATGAGTTTATACATGAATACACTTCATCACATAAAGTTGACCGATGTTAAACACAATTTTGTAAAAACTCATGATGCAAAGCTATAGGCATTGGGTAGGTTCTGGTACTCTCTCAAGTGAATAAGCATGAGAACACATAAAGATCTATTCTATATAAGATGAACGATGGTGAATATTTCAGGCCATGTCACGAAAAGATCATGAGGTTGTGTTGGAAGGGACCTATTGAATGGTCTCAACACATAACAAGCATACCAGAGTGAACTTCAAGTGCCCTTACGAAGCGCATGGTGATACTTCTCATGGCTATTTTAAATATCAATCATCAGGGAAAATTTTAAGGATGGAAGTTTATCTTAAAGTTTCGAAACCTTGGCGAATCTTACTAGTCCCTAATATGCAAATTGTAAATTTTTTGGTGATATTTTCATAGAAATATTTAGATTTCCAATGATCTTATAATAGTCGATATAATATTTTGGTTATTTTTAAGGTAAAATAATGGTGTACTATAAAATTTTGGTGAATCATTTTATAAAAAAATGGAAATTGGGGAATCCATTTTTTTTAAACATGGAAAACTAGCCCACCTGTGAATATTAGCCCCTAAAAGTTTCCTGTGAATCATATTGACAAAGTCTTTCCCCTCAACTTACTGCTCTCTCTCAATGCCAAAAATATTAAACATAATAAACATGATATTTAGTTTGTACTCCAGGCACTTGATGGGGCTAAAATAATGTGAATATAAGATGGAATTAACAATGCATTATGGGAATACAATGTGATGAGAAGGGGTGCCTTGATGTTGTCTCCTAATTGTACCACCAATGACATGGGTTCATAATGCCAAACTTAACGTTTCCTAAAGATTGTGTATCCAAAGAAACGTGAAATGTGGTAGGATGAATGCAAGTCAATAAGATTCATTTCAGAATATTATGTGTAGCCAAGAATCATGCCACTAACTAGTATGGGCCACTTCCACAATAATTAAATCGCGTTGAACAAGGACATTGAGTTTGGCATATAAACACCGTGACGAAATGGTGTTGAAAGGTAGTGATGGGAGAAAGGGGGTGCAAGTTGTATTGACACATATATGTGGTAGTTGCATCAGATCACACATCACCATATGTACAATGTTGAGGGTCCAAGACAATGAGGCCATCGTAAAGCTATGTTGAAATACTAGCATGGCCAAAGAAAGTGTTATGAAAATTAGAATCACAAAGAATACACATAAAGTTATGATAGAGTAAATGACTAATTTAATCCTGAGTTAAAATACACGACTAGGTAATAAATAGTACAACTAAAAATGACTAATGTGAATGACTAATTTAGACCAGGAACAAAAATACGACTACCTAATAACTACTACAATAATACAAATTAGTCATTTATGTTAGTCAATTTAATTCTGTCACTTCAACAATCTAAAATTACAAGTGAATATATCTCATTTGCACACAATTTTTTTTCCCAATGGCAGAAATATAGTTTATGTTGGAAATAATACTGAGAGGGGGGGGGGCGGGTGGGCAGGTGAATCAGTATTCTCAACTCAAACACCTCTTCATTTTCATACTCATATATATATCTATATATATATTTCACTTATGGTAACCCACGTATATATGAAACTATGTCTAAAGCAACCAGATTATATCAGTAAACTTATGATTCAGTTAATCCATCAAATTTTGATCTTTAATCAGTGCATAAGAACGTCATTAACCATAAGAACAGTAAATAGGTGCAGTAAAATATAACAGATCATCACACACATGAACACAAGATATAAGGTGGAAACCCAATGTGGGTGAAAACCACCTGCTGCAATTCGTCTCTATCTTCTTTTAATAAGAAACTTCTTTTTACAATATTTTTGTACTGGTGTAGTTCTATACAAGTACACAGGCTTCTACCTGCAAAAGGCTACAACCTTCTCTCGTTCTCCAGCTTTTCCTGGAAGGGAGCTACAACCCCCATAGCTCTTGTACTAGCTGATGTATTAGTACGTAGGTGCTGACCTACAGAAGGCTACAACCTTCTTTTCTATCAGGGACCACGTTTCATAAATTTTCAGACTAGATCCATAAATAACATCAATCAAACATCAAATGTAACTACATCAACCAATCCCCTTAGCACCAACCAAAACTAAATCAATCAATCACTTCTCTGAATGCTGTAACCAGAATACAGTAATAATAACCAGACACCAATCCTGAATCCAGAATACTGCAGCAATAAACAAAAGTAGCTAAAACATATTTCATTAAACGTACGCTACTTCAAGATGAGGAACCTACGTGCATACGATTTTGTATTAAGGCAAACTAGCGTACACGCTTTTTTGAATTTCTGAACCAGTGTGTATACGTGCATTTTCTATGCCAAACCTGTGTACATATCTATAAAAGATAATTCACCCTTTTCAAATATTTAGACATCACTTATACCAAGATTATCAGATTTATAGATCAAGTCATGCGCCAAATATAACAGATCAAAATCACACAAATATACCACTATTCAAGCCTTAAGATTTTGACCCATCCATAGAACTTATCCTTCTTCTAGCACTCAGGTTCCTCCTTGGTTCAGATCGAGCTATGCACCATAACCCAATGACCAATATTCTAGATCTTGCTCTTCATAAGATATTTAATCCATTGAGTGAATGTATTTGCCTAACGATCTCCTTCCCTTCTTATAGTCCTAGGCCTTACTCAATACCATGGTCCAAAACCATTTAGAACTAATACTTGGGACCCAATACCTGGGTTCAACACTTCGGACGCAATACCATGGTCCAAAGCCATAGGTCCAAATACTAGGGACTAAATACCATGGACTAAAAAACAAGTTTTCCCACATGTATGTGCTTTTCCCTGCATGAAAGTGCATGCATACGGATACGCGCCTTTTGATCAGTGATCCCGCGTGTATACGAAGCTTGGTTAAGAGGAAACTGCGTATATCTTTTTTTCTTTCATTCTAAGATCCTGAACTGTGATTTGTCATCTGAGTGAGTTGCCATCAAGGACAACACCTGTGTCATAGTGCCAAACCTGTGTCATAATGCCAACAATCTCCCCCTTTGGACTTGATGGCAACCCCAAGTCACTCAAATTCATTCTCCCCCTTTGACATCAAGGGCAAAGGGTTATGCTCTCCTTGAATACATGTTGAAATCTCTGCTCTCCTGTGCTGTCCATGCTCCCCCTAACTGTAGGCAAGGTCTTGCAAAAAGATGTTCTACAAGAAAGAACATGACTCTATACATTATAAATGACCTTCCTATCACCAAGGACTCATACATACATCCATCTCCCAACCAAGTGGGGATATACCAATATTGACTCATCCATCCAACCAAGTGGGGATACACCAAAAGTTTGTGCATGACAAAACAAGAATATTACATCATCCATCCTAGGCATAGTGGGGAAACCAAAATAGGTCGTTACATGACTTTGATAATAAAATAAATACATGACATAGAGACGAAACAAGACTATGATAGTCATCAACAACTATCATCAGTAGCATCTGTCAATCATCATTCAGACCAGCAACCATGTTCTACCTGAAACCAAAAACAACTGTGAAAATGAACCAAGATCTTCTAAGATAATGCCAAAAATGCATTTTAAGAATTATATTCTCCCCCTGAACCTGTGCCAGATGGTCTCTGACAGACCCATGTCAGACTCTTTTCATCCTAAGTTTGGCCCATTGTTTTCTTCAAATCATCATACACGTGACTGTATCCACAGAAATGGCGTATGTATGCAGATGCTCCTCATTAAACTCGCGTACAACCACTTTTCTCTAAAACAAATAAGTTTCAATAGCAATATGATGCATCAACTACTCACATCTTCTGTCTGAGGTACTCAAATGTCTCCCTAGGCAGTGGTTTGGTGAGTATATCAACAACTTGTTCCTTGGAGGGAACATACTCCAATTTGACCTTTTGTTCAAGCATTTGTTCTCGGACAAAATGATATTTGATAGGCATGTGCTTGGTCTTTGAATGCATGACTGGATTCTTTAAAATACTGATTGCACTTGTATTATCACATAAAATGGAAATAGGTGGAGTATAAGCGATTTGAAAATCTTGCAAAGTTTGCATCATCCAAAGGAGTTTTGTGCAGCAAGATGTAGTAGCCACATATTCTGCTTCAGCTGTAGATAAAGCAATTGAACTTTGTTTCTTGCTGAACCAAGATACTAATCTAGAACCCATAAAGAATGCACCACCACTAGTGCTTTTTCTGTTATCCACGCTTCCTGCCCAATGTGCATCTGTATATGCATGAAGTGTGAGATCTTTATCTCTAGGATACCATAAGCCATAGTTTTGTGTTCCTTAAAGATATTTGAAAATCCTTTTAATTGCCTGAAAGTGCGCTTCTTTTGGATTTGCCTAGAATATTCCAACTATTCCCACTACATGCATGATGTCTGGTTGGGTACCTATTAGATAGAGTAGACTACTAATCATGGATCTATAGGTCGGTTGACGTACTACTACTAAATCATCATCTACGTTGAGGCTGCATCCAGTTACCATAGGGGTACATACTGGTTTCGAATCTTCCATGCCATATTTCTTCAAGATTTGCTTGAGGTACTTTGTTTGTGATAGAAAGATACCGTCTTTGTTTTGTTGGACTTGCAAACCAAGAAAATATCTCAGCTTGCCAAGCAAGGACATTTCAAATTCTTTCTGCATCACCAAAGCAAAGTTTTGACTCATGGCTTCTTCATTGCTACCAAATATGATATCATCAATATACACAACAAGTATTAGAAATTTATTATTATCAATTTTTATATATAGATTGCTATCTGCTGATCCTTTTGAAAAACCTTGTTGATGGAGGTATTTCTCTATATGATAATACCAAGCTCTTGGAGCCTGTTTAAGACCATAGAGTGCCTTTTAAAGTCTTCATACAATTTTGGATCATTTCCAATGATGAATCCATCTGGTTGCTCAATATACACTTCTTCTTCTAAGTCTCCATTTAAAAAGGAAGATTTCACATCCATTTGAAATACTTTGAACTTCTGAAAGCTAGAAAGAGCAAGGAACATTCTTATGGCTTCAAGTCTAGCAACTGGTGCAAAAGTTTGTTCAAAGTCTATACCTTCTTGTTGAGCATACCCTTTACAAACAAGTCTGGCCTTGTTTCTAATAACATCTCCATTTTCGTTCAGCTTATTTTTGAATATCCATTTGGTCCCTATGACATTCTTATTATTAGGTCTAAGAACCAATTCCCAAGTGTTATTCTTTTGAATCTACTCAAGTTCTTCATTCATGGCCTTGACCCAGCATTCATCTTTGCATGCTTCACTTACATTTCGTGGTTCGGTGGAGGAGAGCAATGCTAGATAGATTGAAGATTCTATTATCATTCTTCTTGTTTGAACACCTGCCTCTTTCTGCCCCAAAATTTGAGTTTGTGGATGGTTCTTCTGAACATACCTAGATGGAGTCTTTTCTTCTATTCTTATCTGTTCTTCTGGTGCTTCATAGGTTTCTTCTTCATCATTAGTCTGATTTGACGTTGAAGGATAGTCCTCTTCATCTTCAAAACCTTCGGTTTTTTCTACTTTGGATTGTCGCTTGCTTCATCAACCACCACATCAATACTTTCAACAATTCTTCCAAGTCTTTTATTGTAACACTTATATCCTTTACTTCGGGAGGAGTAACCAAGGAGAATGCCTTCATCTTCTCTAGGTTCAAACTTGCCAAGGTTGTTGTCAGTCATTTTGATGTAACATTTGCTTCCAAAAACCTTGAAGTATTTTACTGTAGGATTCTTACCATACCAAAGTTCATGAGGAGTTTGAGTGTTGTTTACCCGGACATTTGTTTTGTTGATAATAGTAATGACAACAAATGCAACTTCACCCATGAAGGTTGCAGGAGTTCTAGATTCATCAAGCATAACACAAGCCATTTGTTGAACCATTCTGTTCATCCTTTCCACTACTCCATTTCGCTGAGGATTCCTTGCAGTAGAGAATTCCCTTCTTATTCCATGTTCTTCACAAAATTCGAAAAATTCATCCGAGGTAAATTCCCCTCCTAGATCAAACCTGAGGCATTTGATTCTGCGATCCGATCCATTTTCAACCGAGGCTTTGAAAGCTTTGAATTTTTCGAAAGCTTCGTCTTTATGCTTCACAAGTCCTATCCAACACATCCTGGAAAAGTCATGAATGAATAATATAAAGTATTATTTTCCTCGAGGTGACTTTTTCCTTGATGGACCACATAAATCAGTATGGACAAGTTCAAGTGGCTTACTAGCTGATCCTTCCTTCTCAGGGAAATTGGTTCTAGTTTGCTTACCAAAATGACTTGATTTGCATATTGTATTGTTTGGAATTTTGATGTCTGAGAGATCACGAACTGCATGATATTTGCATGCTTTCCTTATCTAAGAGAAGCTTAGATTCCCAAATCTTCTATGCCACATCCAGTGTTCATCATTCTTGATTAGATAGCATTGTTTTTGTCCTCCCTTGAGTATGTATAAATTATTTCGAGTTCTTATGCCTCTGATCATTGTTTCTCCTATATCAAGCTCATGAATAGTACATCCATTTGATCGAAATATTACCTCATTTCCTTGATCACACATTTGGCTAACACTTAATAGATTATGCTTTAAGCCATCAAAATACATAACATTTCCACCTTTGACTTTTTCTTTCAAAAGAACAGAACCTTTACCTTTTATGAGTGCAGGGGTGTCATTTCCAAACGAGACCTTCCTTTCCTTTTTTAAGGCACTATATGACTAAAGTTTTTCTTTATCACCCGTCATATGTTTCGAACATCCACTGTCGATGTACCACTAATTTTCCTATCCTTCCACATATAAGGCTATACCACATCTTTCTGGTTGTGGTTCTTTCTTTCTCCAAGTTTTGGAACCCAATGAAGGTTGGTCCTTCTGAGATGTTTTCCAAAACTTACTCCTGCATTCAGAATCTTCATGACCGAAGTTGTTACAAATAGAGCATTCTATTTCATTTTCAAGAGCAGAAAAGTTATTGTTGGTTCTCTTCATGATCCCAGTCATGCTCCTTTGATTTCGTGCTTCTCGAGTCATGATGGTCTTGTAGGCAACACATTGAGTAGCTTTGTGTCCAAAGTTATGACATGAAAGGCATTGGCCATTAAAGAAATTCCTACGATTATCAAATCTACTATCCAGGTAATTGTAGTTTCCATTGACATTCATCCTTGAGGCAAATTGAGAATGATTTACCTGCAGTTGGTTATAGCTTTTGTTCATCCTTGAAGTAGATTGACCGTGATATACTTGGTGATCTCTGTTCATCCTTGAAGTAGATTGACCCTGATTTACCTGGTGATCTTCTATATGCCTTTATTGATGATTGTCAACCTATTCACTTCTCCTTGTTATATCAAGATAACTTTTGGATGTTGATGGCTTATGTGCTTGAGATGATTCTTCAGTATATCCAAGACCTGTCTTGATTAGAGGAGAATGCTGCATTTCGATAATCTCATCTAAAATTTTAGATCCTTTAGCAAATCTAAGATTAAGAGCTTTTGTTTTCTCAATATCTTTTCTAAGTCCCACAATTTCGCATTCTAACTTTTCATTGTGTTTTTCCCTTTCAGCAAGTTGGAATGTTAGAGTATCTATGATCATATTCTTTTCTTCTAAACAGATTTTAAGTTTAGAAATTTCTTCATAGAGATCATCTTCATCTATAGCATCCAAGAAATCATCATCTTCAAAAGCCATCAAAAGTCTATAATCATTACCATGTTCATCTTCATCACTATTTGAAAGTCCATTGTTGTCTTCATGTTTATAATAACTCTTTTTACCTACGTTCTATTTTCTGTTCCATCTAACTGGTTCCTTACCTTTATCAATCTTATCTTTATGAGGGCATTTGGCTGCATAGTGACTGACTCTTCCACAGGCAAAGCATTTGAAAGGTAGCTTACCTCTGAATCTTCTAGAACCCCATTGAAGGTTCATGATGAAGTTTGATTCTTCCTCTCCTTCTGACGTATGCCTTGACTCATTGTATTCTCCTTTGAATGCGGCTTCTATCATGTTTGATGGACCCCCTTTTCTCATTTCGAAAGCAGTTAGGATTTTGTGCAGCTGTGACATCGTAATACTCTGAAGATTCTATTTTTCTTCTATGGCAAAATTTTTTGATTCAAACTTAGAAGGCAAGGATCTTCGAACCTTTTAAACTAAAGTAACTTCTTTTATCTCTTCACCCAAATTTTTCATGCGATTAACAATCTCATCTATTCATAAAAAATAATTAGTCACAATTTCATCATTGTGCATTCTGAGAGTTTCATATTCAATTCTGAGAGATTGTAGTTTTGCACGTTTTACCTGATCGTCTCCTTCATAGCTTAGGATGATCTTGTCCCATATTTCCTTGGCAGTTCTGAGCTACATAACCTTAACGAATTTTGATTGAGATAGACTCCCCAAGAGAGTATTGACAGCCTTTGCATTTGTTTCATACTGCCTTTTACCAGCCATATCTGTAGGAGCTGCTGATGGAAATGTGTATCCTCCTTCCACGGTATCCCAAACTTCTACACCAAGAGATTGAAGATAGGTTGTGGTTCTTACCTTCCAATAGACGAAGTTTCTCCCATCAAAGATTGGTGGCCTGATGGATGCCTATTTTTAGTAGTTGCTCATGATGATAGATCTTCCTTCAAGCGATCAAGATTCTTCTGAAGGACCTGCTCTAATACCAATTGTTGGAAATAATACTGAGAGGGGGGGGGGGGGGGTGAATCAGTATTATCAACTCAAACACCTTTTCATTTTCATACTCATATATATATATATATATATATATATATATATATATATATATATATATATATATATATATATATATATATATACATATATACATATATATATATATATATATATATGTATATATATATATATGCTACTTCAATTATGGTAACCCATGTATACGCAATTGTGTCTAAAGTAACCAGTGTATATCAGTAAACTTATGATTCAGTTAATCCATTAAATGTTGATCTTTAATCAATGCATTAGAACTTCATTAACCTTAAGAACAATAAACAGGTGTAGTAAAATAGAATAGAGCATCACACACATGAACACAAGATATAAGGTGGAAACCCAATGTGGGTGAAAACCACCTGCTGCAATTCGTCTCTATCTTCTTTTAATAAGAAACTTCTTTTTACAATATTTATGTACTAGTGCAGTCTTATACCAGTACATAGGCTTCTACTTGCAGAAGGCTACAACCTTCTCTCGTTCTCCAGCTTTTCCTGGAAGGGAGCTACAACCCCCTTAGCTCTTGTACTAGTTGATGTACTAGTATGTAGGTGCTCACCTACAGAAGGCTACAACCTTCTTTTATATTAGGGACCACGTTTCATAAATTTTCAGACTAGATCCATAAATAACATCAATCAAACATCAAATGTAACAACATCAACCAATCCCCTTAGCACCAACCAAAACTGAATCAATCAATCACTTCTCTGAATGCTGTAACCATAATACAGTAACGATAACCAGACACCAATCCTGAATCCAGAATACTGCAGCAATAAACAGAAGTAGCTAAAACATATTTTAATAGACGTACGCTAATTCAAGATGAGGAACCTGCATGCATACGCTTCTGTATTAAGGCAAACCAGTGTATATGGTTCTTTGAATTACTGAACCAACGTGTATACGTGCCTTTTCTCTGCCGATCCTACGTACAGATCTATAAAAGATAATTCACCCTTTTCAAATATTCAAACATCAGTTATACCGAGATTATCAGATTTATAGATCAAGTCATGCGCCAAATAACAGATCAAAATCACATAAATATACTACTATTCAAGCCTGAAGATCTTGACCCATACATAGAGCTTATCCTTCTTCTAGCGCTTAGGTTCCTCCTTGGTTCTACTATGCACCATAACCCAATGACCAGTATTCTGGATCTTGCTCTTCATAAGATATTCAATCCCTTGAGTGAATGTCTTTGCCTAATGATCTCCTTCCCTTTTCATAGTCTTAGACCTTACTCAATACCATGGTACAAAACCATTTAAAACCAATACTTGGGAGCCAATACTTGGGTTCAACACTTTGGACACAATACCCTGGTCCAAATACCAGGGACTAAATACCATGGACTGAAAAACAAGTTTTCCCACATGTATGTGCTTTTCCCTGCTTGAAAGTGCATGCATACGCATACGCACCTTTTGATTGGTGATCCCACATGTATACGTGGCTTGGTTAAGAGGAAACCATGTATATCTTTTTTTTTCATTCTGAGATCCTGAACTGTGATTTGTCATCTGAGTGAGTTTCCATCAAGGGCAACACCTGTGTCATAGTGCCAAATCTGTGTCATAATGCCAATAGTTTAACAATAATTTATTTTCATCTTGACATATCTCTTCATGATGTAATTGGAATACCAATCACATTCCTCTAATTTTATGAATATCATGTTGACACTTAACACGTTTATAATGAACTCTCCTAGTTTCATATACAAAATTAGAGTTCCATTACTTTAAGCTCATTCATTGTATATCTATGTTTATGTTCTAATTAGAGGCATAAGTAACAAGTAGTTTCCTAATTAAGTCCACTTTGTCCCCTCTTGTTCACCCAACTCATACCTCTACATGCAACACCAAACTAGTTACCATAAACTATCTCTATCAAACTGATAATTGATAGTAGATTAATAAAAATATGAATTATTACTCTAAACTATCTCTATGAAACTCATAATTGAGAATGATAAATAGAAAAAAATATTTGTATTTATCATAGTTTTTATAGTTTATAATTTTTTAAAATAAAATTAGATTCATTAAAATATAATATGATATCTTTATACAAAATTCGATAAATAAAAAAGAAAATCTACCATTAATTTTAATATATTTTTTGAAATATAAAATAATCAATTGGACTTGGCTTATGTCCTAAAACTCACAAATAATAGCCAGATATGATTGTTCTTAGTGTTGGTTTGACAACTGAGTTTTGATATATTTTCCCACTATTGAAAAAATATAAATTAATCAATTTAAACTCTATTTAAATTTTACTAAAATTAAATTTTAGAAGGAGAAATCGAAGATGGAAATCAAATTGTAAGATTATATGTTTCAAAATAAATAGATAAAAATTTACACCAACATTATTGTTAATACATCAGTATTTTCTTACACCATTTCAATTTTAATGGCAACATAAAATTGTTAGGGAAAATATAATTCTTCCAATCATCTGAAATTTGAGTGAAATTTGGCCACATCATCGCAAGTACAAAAAATTCATTTTAATTTTGGACTCCTTCTTGGACAATGCTTATTTTTTAGTGTAATTTTCATTTTTTTCCCAAAACCAGATTTATCGGTCTTTCATGGTCTGGAGCAACTTCAATCTTTGATTCAGTCTAAGGCTTTTGAAAGGAGTGACATTCATCAATATATTAAGAATCATGGTGCTGTCTGCAAGAGGCGAGCAAACAACACCAACAACAATAGCTGATAGGGTGGCCCGGGGCAAATGTTTTTTGGGGTTTTGAGGATGGCCACCTTCTAGTCCTTCGCCATGCATATTTTCTCTTCAAAGAATATCATTGATCTGACGCTTCAGATGTTAAATCTATTTTTTAAGGGCAGAAACCTTGTAAGTACGTCATAAACCTCGACCATGTTAGCGTTTGATTCTTTGTTTGTGCCCTATTTTTTATGCCCTCTATATTTTTAATCATATATAACCGCAGGAGCTTTAAAACATGGTAAAATTCATCAAGTTTCATACACTTTAACAATATTGTAGGAAAAGTAAAAAATAAAAATATTACGGGGTTTCCTTTGGGTTCAAGGTTAATATGATTTTTTATTTTGTACATTTCTCCTTTGATTGATCAGTGACACATGGGAGGGATTTCACATGAACGAAGAGATTTTTGAGCTTTCTCTTCTTCAAATCATTGATTGATAGTGTGCTTACCAATACACCATTAGATCATCCCTGTGTTTAGGGCTTGTGGAAGACAATTTGTGTTTATGGATGTCTTCCAATACATTTTTTAGATGCAAATGATACTCTATGTTTTCATGTCATCCTATGTGATGGTCACAATGTCTAGTTAATTTATTGGTAGCTATGAACCCCAAAATCCACTTTAACATGGAGGGACAAATTTTGAACCATGTATCTCCTTAGAATTAGCAATTCCACTATCCATACACTAGAGTTGTCAAGATGTGGGAACACAACTAAATACCAACAAAAATAAAGTCATGATTGTTTCTTTGAAAATAAAGACACAACGGGTTAATTTCGTTTTTGAGGGAAACTCCTTGGAGGTTGTAGATGAGTACAAGTATATAGGAAATGATTTCCACTATAGGCTCAATTGAGATACATGTAGATAAAAAAGAATCCAATTAGGGTGGAAATATTGATACCTTCTTCAGAACATGTGTAGGAAAGAAAAACTATGGGAGTGGAAGACTAAGAAAAACCTCTTTGGTTTATTAGTGGTGCTAGTTATCCTCTATGGAAATAGAAAGAATTCAAAAGCATCTAATTACAGGTAGTCTCAAAATCAAATCAATGCTCCCATGTGATATCCTTTTAGCTGAGGTTGGTATGTTTCCAATTGAGCTTCAATGATCATTCATTTGGTAAGTTACCTAAAGAAGGTTGAAAATATGGATAAGCACCAAAGACAAAAATTGGTTGTTGAAGAAGAGATAAATTGTAAAAAAAATACATGGATGAAGCAAAATAGAAAGTGGTTAGGAAAACGGGACATAAATTTACATGATTGTTCTCATGCTAAGAAGGAGATAGAAAAAGGTGGGTCTTAGAAAAATTAAGGAATGTCATATGGAAAAAACACGTAGGCAAAAAAAAAACATATTATATCAAAGAATTTAACCCTGCATGGAAATGCGATGATAAAGAGTATTTGAGTTCCTCAATCAAGAGAAAATCTAAAATTTAATTTCATAGATGAGGACTAGCTCCCATCATATAAGATGTGAAACTGGTAGATGGGAAGTCCATAAAGAAGATTGGGAAGAACAAACTTGCATTTTTTGTAGAAGAGGGGGGGGCGGGGGGGGCGGGTGTGGGGGTATAAGCATAATGGAATTTTTTCAAAGAATGTGCTATGTATGAATTTATTCATCGTCGATTCGATAACAACCTAAAAGTGAGCAGTCTCAGTGAGATTTTTGAGGAGGCAAGACTTCACAAAACAACAAATTTCTTACTCAAGATCCATAATAGAAAATTCAACATGGAAAATAATTTTAATATGGATTAAGTTGCTAGTAATTGGTCCCTTAGACCGTGAGGTCTCATGGATGTGATTAAAAATACTTCATTCATTCATAGGTTAAAGTTTTGTAGTAAATCCTTTCGTAAGGAAATGAGATGGCTAGTGTTTTTTTACTCTCCTTTTTTTATTTGAAAAAAATGAGTTTTCAAATATGACAACCAACAATAAACTTCCCAAATCGATGGAAGAAGGGGGCTCCATAATTGTAGATTTTCCTCTCAGTTCTAAGCCTCAGTTCTAATGGGCAACAATCAATCGCCCAAATCGATGAAAAATCGGGGGTGGGGGGGGCATGTACGAAAGAGGAGGGAGGGGTGGTGGACTGCTATTGTAGTTCCCTGGAGCGCTACCTCGTTGAAGTGGTTTCCATCTCAATTACCTATGGCCCCACCTCCACATTTCTTGCACACATCACAACCATTCTCCACATAGCCTCGTCCATGGTCTCTTGGCTTAGACTCAACTGCTCTTCGTGGCACTTGACAATGACATTCTGGCCTCTTTCACATTCAAGTTGTTCCCTTTGAAGAATTGGTGCCCATCCTGAACTCCTAGTTTTAAATTTTGCTAGAATAGAATTGGTTTCAAGTACAAGCACAAAACCAAATACTTTAGGGATCCATGACAATTTGAATTCAGATCAAGGGAAAAATGCAAATTCTAGAGAATAATTTAACCTAAAAAACCCAATGACTATGTTATCTTCACGTGCACAAAAGCATATGAATGCATAAATCGATGAGGGAAACATTGGAGGAAGAGAATTAATGCCACTTAATGTTTAACAACCTAGAAGGCCCTATGTATTCTCTTATCTTGTTTATTCCCATCATCCTTGCTCACCAAATGGGTTGTAGTCATCCTCAATATCTCCCATTGCTCGTCATATTTCACCTACAAGGATAGTGAGTAGAGACATAGACAGTATTTCAGTCTTCCCATCTGATCATCCAGTTGAACGCGATGTCGAAAATAATTTTCAATATATTTCTTCAACCATGTTATACAACACCCATATAGTTGAATATATAAGTTTAACCAAATTATAAAGAACAAATATTTCATCAATATTGAGGTGTATCATCATCTTTATTCTATTTGGATAAAATGTAAATTTAGAAAGGAAATACAAAAAAGTACACGAGTTTCCATAACTATAACAAATTCTTTATTTTTATGTCATTTTTTAATTTTCTTTTGGATTGAAAATAGGTTATGGCTATTTTTTTATGATTTGGCCAATTTTAATTCCATTGTGGTACCATTTTTTATGAATTAAATTTAATATAATTTCCTAAAAGATTGCTATGCAAAATTGAAAGTTGATGGATTAACTGATAATTTAAGTTAGCATAATATATCTACCAGAGGGAATATGCCAAATGTACCATGTAAGGAAATGAATATTTTTATATATAAATGAAATTCATAAGACCCAACTTCCTTGCAATATCCACTGAACACAAAACTAAGCATTTTGCAACATTTATTAGAAGCAATTGAGCCTCTTCAAAAAAAAATTGTGCACACAACTAAGCCTTATTATGCTAATTGCATTTATTATTATGACAATTAAGGGAACATTCCATGATACACTTAATGGGAATTAATTCCATTTAGATATGAAAAACTAGATTATTTATCTAGAATGGAATACCACTTGAGTTTAATTCTTTTATTATTATCATTTTAAAGTGTAAGTGTCATTAGAGAGTGCCTTGTTATATTTTTCTAGGAACAATGTCCAAACACAACTACCATTATTGGGGACTTATTTCATGTACTATATCATGGTTCACATTGTGGTTGTCATGATTTTGTGAGCTCCAACCTATTTTTTTTTATACTTTGTAAATGATTCAGGATATGTGGCTCTATCTCTCTGAGAATGATAGGTTCTATGATTTTAGCAATGAAACAACACTTGTCTAGCAAGAAACCAATATACCTTGTGTATTCTAGGGCCTAAACAATGTTCAAAAGCATAAAATAGTTTACCATCCTTTAGAGGTATTTGGGATGATTCATTGTAAACTCTAGTTTTGGTATATATAACTAATTTTCCTTTAATAATTGTTTTTTCTTCTTCTTCTTTTGTAAGTAAGAAGCAGTTATATTTTATTTTCAAATTCATTGGATTATATAGTACTGAAGAGCACAATCGGTATAACTGAAGGCCCAACCAATGATAGAATATTTCCTTCCTAAAATGTCTGTAGTATCTAATAGTTTTCTCCCTACCACTCTTTGAATATCAAAATTTACAAAAATTATGTAAAAACACCCCTTGAAGGAGCTTCCAAAGAGACTACTCTTTGATTGACTTTTGAGATCCTGAAAAAAAAGATACAGATGACAAGCCCACTGGGCAGATAACAAAAAAAAGAGACTTAAATACCACTTCATAAACTTAGCTAGCTGGACCAATCCTCATCAATTGCGAAGGGATTATTTGGAGTTACTGCTGGTAGGAGCCCCATTGGTTGTCGACTACCTTGAAGACCTACCACTGAGCTCCATTTTGAAGCTAGGAACTGTTAATTTCCCATCTAGATTCTTTACCACCCTGTTCTTGAGAATCTCATAATGTGGCGAATCCTTGATAACAAATATTTTGTGATGAACCATTTCAACGTAGATAGTAAACTTGCCATTCAACATGTCCTCCAAAGTTTGTATGGCCTAGATGTTCTATTTCATTACCAGACCTAGTATAGTCTTCATGTTCCAGATGTGTTTGATTGTTTGACTGTAAAGGTACTTTCGAGCTATGGTGAGACCTAGGTCAGGTATCCACCTGAACTGAGCATCTACATCTTCTATCTCAGTCTTCTTTCTAATTTTTGTGGCTTGATCCTCCAGGTGAGTAATACGATCTTGGATTTCTTGGGGGATGGTACTACGAAAATTTAAGGCAAATTTTTGAGCGGCCTATTCTTCTCTAGTTCTCAGCTTCATATTATCTTGACACCATCGGTCCATGTTTTGGCATCTTGTGTAATGACTGGTGAAGGGGTTGTGGTTGGAATGGAAGGTGCAAGACATACTGGGAAGTAGGTGAGGATTGGAATACAAAGGATGGCGTATAGGGGAACGAGAATGAGAGAGGACAGGGGAGAAGGAATGAGAATGAAGAGGGTATGGAAGAGGGTAGCGTTTAGGAGTTGGGGAGGCTGAGAAGAATGATGAGGGTATTTGTTAGGCCCCTATACTACTAGTGTAGCGCCTTATTGTTATTAGTACAACCCACTTATTATATTGAGGTACCCATGTAGTGCCCATATTATTACTATTGTGCCCCATAGAAGTCCACTATTGTTATTATTTTGCCCTTACATTATTATTGTTATGTCGGCTCTGATTATGTTATGACCCCTTAGACTCCTATATATAGAAAGGAGGTCTTTTCATTTGTATCATACAAGAATTGTTCATTTGTGTAATGTAAAGGAGGTTACCCCCTCGAAGAGGCTGAATTCTAAGGCGTTCAACTATCTTTTCTATCTTTTTGTGAGCTGGTTTCATAACATTTGGTATTAGAACTTTGGATTCTAGGGTTTCGCTGCTCCAAACAGGTCATCATGGAATTTTTGCTATAAAATATTTTCTGCGATGTTTCAGAAGATAAAAGAAAAACCCATTTGAGAAGAAATCGCGCTGAATCTCGGGTCCAAATTTCAGAGGTTTTAGCAATATATTTGAAGAGATATGATATGAGGAAGTTTGTCTTTTTGTGGACTCCTGTATTACATTCCAGATAGGTGACCTGGGGAAAATCATCATAACTTTCTCTCTGAGCATTAAGAAGGTACAGAAAGAGGACGGACTGTAGTTTTTTGTATATATTTTCAAAGCCAAAGGTTGAAACAGTGACACGTGGCACTTCATACAATTTCGCTCTTCTGGAAAGGTCTATAATCAGGTCATCTCGGGAGATTGTGCATAACTCTTTCTTGGAGAATCCAATTTGGATCAGACTGGTGGCATTGAAAAGAGGACACAGAGGGCTACTACAGGTCGTAATTTTAGAACTTAAAGATCTGAAAGTACAGATTTACAGTCGTTTCAAGATCAAGCTCCTAAAATCAAGAAAAAGCAAGATGAGGAAGTTTGATGGCAAAGATCCGGTAAATTGGATACTTCAGATGGAGCAATATTTTGATCTACGTGGTGTACCACTATTAAAAAAGGTATGTATTGCATCTTCATATTTAGAACTGGATCAATTTTTATGGTATGAAGGGCCTTGTTCTTGTAAACAACTTGTTACATGGTCAATTTTCACGGAGGAAATGATAGCACATTATGAGGATACAAAGAGCAACACCTTCTTTAGAGCAACACCACAATAATCGGAAAGAGTAAAAGGGCTTTGTGACAGAGTGGAGAGAAAAATTATGGAAACCAGGAAGCATACCCCTCACAACTATAAACATGGAAGTGTTGTTTCTCCTAGCCTTCCACAACCTACAAGGGTTACACCACAACAATTGGAAGAAAAAAGAGAAAAAGGGCTTTGTTACAATTGTGATAGCAAATGCACTAAAGGTCATAAGTGTGCTAAGAAGAAATTATTTTACATAGAATATGAAGAGGAGGAAGAAAAGGATCAAGAAACATCAAAAGAATAAGATATACACTAGGACCCCACCCCAGAGAAAGAAGAAATGAATCAGACCATATCTTGTAAAGCATTGGAAAGAATTACCACTCCTCAAACTCTCAAAATAGAAGGACATATAAAGAAGAAAAAGGTGCAAGAAGTGAAATATCACATCGAGAAAGAAGAAATGAATCCAACCATATCTTGTAATTCATTGGTCGAAATTACCACTCCTCAAACTATCAAGATAGAAGGACATATCAAGAAGAAAAAGGTTCAAGAAGTGAAAGATCACATCGAGCATCAAGAAATGAATCCGACCATATCTTGTAAAGGATTGGAAGAAATTACCACTCCTCAAACTCTAGATATAGAAGGACATATCAAGAAGAAAAAGGTTCAAGCAGTGAAAGATCACATCGAGCATCAACAACAAGTTCTCCAACTTTTAAAGGATAATGCCACTTTGGTGCAAAATCAAACAAAACAACAGGTAGATCAACATCGTAGTGAAATTTTTTTTGATGTAGGTGATTGGTATTTTTACTGCTACATCTCAAGCAAGCTATTTATGAGAAGGAAATGTTGGCAATACTACATGCACTTAAAAAATGGTGACCTTACCGAATGGGAAGACTCTTCAAGGATGAGGATGTGGAAGCATTGTTTTGTGCTATTTCTATTATCCAACCAGATTGGATAAATGAAGCAAGGGATGAATGGAAGAAGGACGAAGAAGTATTGCCACTTATTCAAAAGTTGCAAAAGATCCCAATTCAAACAATATTGCTAGAAATTGAAGAGGAAGGAAAAATCATATTGGAACTTAGAGAAATCATAGAAACAAGAACCCGATAGCTACGAAATTTATCACTTTCAGAGTATCTCATCAAGTGGAAGAACTTACCCACTGAAGATTGAATTTTATACACGAGCATCAAGAACTACTCAAGCATTGAGGACAACGCTTTTTGAAGGAGAGGGGCATGTTAGGCCCCTATACTACTAGTGTAACCCCTTATTGTTATTAGTACAACCCACTTATTATATTGAGGTACCCATGTAGTGCCCATATTATTACTATTGTGCCCCATAGAAGCCCACTATTATTATTATTGTGCCCTTACATTTTTATTGTTACGTCGGCTCTAATTATGTTATGACCCCTTAGACTCCCATATATAGAAAGGAGGTATTTTCATTTGTATCATCCAAGAATTGTTCATTTGTGTAATGTAAAGGAGGTTTCCCCCTCGAAGAGACTGAATTCTAAGGCGTTCAACTATATTTTCTATATTTTTGTGAGCTAGTTTCATAACAATATTAAAAAAATGAAATCTTTCTTGAGTGATGTAATCAATTTCCTTGGAGGAGTCATGCATTCTACTAACTAAATCTAGGAGGTAAACACTTGTAAATTAGAGGCATGCTTGAAATTAGAGAAGCATTGGAGAAATCATTGTGCAAGGTACTGGGAGTGGATAACATTGTACAATCTCAGAGGGCTCGTACGATTCAATCAGTGGTGATCTGTGAACAAGTAGGTGGATTGGAAGGCTCATTAATGTCAAAAACATCTTTGTTCTTATGATTGATTTCCTCACATTCTTGGCAAAAAGGGTCATCCCTTATATCCTGCCATGCAAGAGAGATTAACATGTCCCTACCATTTGTACCCTCACCTTCCAGCTGGTGCACCACAAAGTTGGTCTTCCTTCCTATCTCTTAGAAGTGGACCCCTCCCAATTCCCTCATGTGATACTGAATGCGATGGACGATTTTTGTCAACCTCCAGTTGTTGGTCACTGTTTTTACCGAAGAGTCGTGATGGAGCTTGTAGGAAGCTAGAGTGGCCAACGTAGAGTGTCCCTCAAAGATCAAAGGAGTGAATTTCTAATCTTTCACAATTACAAGCCCATGGTCCATAGCCTAGAGTTCAACCGCATGATTGGTGGTGATCTGAAATTTTCTATGTAAGATCGAGAGAATTTCATCCTTATGATTTCGAAAGAATCCACTGAAATCCGTTGTGCCTGGGTTATTCATGTAGACCCCATCATAATTGAGTCTGATCACATTGCATTTTGGAGGAGACCAGATATTTGGGATTTCAAGGGAGGTTGAGGGAGGGCTAGTGGTGGCAGTTAGAGTGTTATCGAGGTCCATGAGTTGGAGGAATCAAATATCTAAAGCACATGGAGGAACTTTCACTGAGGGAGCTTGGAAATGGAAACAGATTCACAAATTATCTATTTGATAATGGTATGATGCTACCTTGTAGTCTTCTCGCTTCTAAATATTTGTGCATTTCATTCTTTCCGAGTCACCTAGTAGATGGCCTATGGGAGGAGGCTCAAAGCTTTGTTGACCACTAGGTGAGACGACATGTGAGGCCACCAATTATCCAGGGTTCCATGAATAGATGCTCTATTTCTTTATGTCATTCTAAATACTTCTACCCCCCCACTCCAAGAGCGTAAAAGGATAATCACAAGAGTTCAAGAGATGATTTATGGATTCTTCCTGGTTCTCACATAGAAAACATAAATATGGTCTAGAAAATCCTCTTCTCTATAGGTTATTCCAAGTTAGGATTTTGTTGTGGAGAACTAGCCAACGGAAGAGAGAAATTTATGGCCAATGTTGTTTAGCCCACAGAGTGAAATTTTTGGCCAATGTTGTTTAGCCCACAGAGTGATCCGCCACTGACTTTGCTCCAATTGTTCATTATTTTCAAGATATACATAAGCCTAATTATGGTTGAAGACACCCATTGTATTTTTCCCCACTTTAATTAGTCCTCCTCTTGATCCACCTACATTTGGTGCTCTTGAATATACAAATCGAGGGAGTCCCAATCCAAATTCTTAAGAAGGGGCTACCAGTCCTGCCTGCTAATCTGTTCTCTCCACCTGCTGCTTTGTGGGGTAGGTTTCTAATATTGAGCCACTTGAACTTCTCTTTAGCTTGCATTAACCTTGAAGGGGGGAATGGTTATATTCATTGAGGGTTGGGATCTACTACCATGCATCCTCCTAGAATCAAATGCTCTACCCATTATAGATATCCTAAAAAATTTGTTGTTGTATAACTTCTCTATTCTTCCAGGTGTGGTTCTAGATGGTTGATCCCAAGACCTGTCTTAAGAGTCTAATGTGACTATTTGGATATGCTTAGGAGCATAATTAGCTTTCCATAGTTAGGCTTAAGGGGTTGGTGGGGGTGTCCAGGAACCTCCACCATGTTTTTTCCCCCAGTTCCTTCCCCATAATTTCTAGATCTCTAAGACCTAACCTACCATCATTTTTTGGCTTGCAAAGCATACACCATTCAACAAGGGCCCATTTCCTTTTCCAGCTCGAATCCCCACCAAAGGAAGTTCCTTTGGATGTTTAAAATTGTGTTTAGTATACTTTTGGGATAATATAGAGTAGAGAAGTATATAAGAGCATGACTTGGAAAGCTGGTTTGAACAGAAGAAGATGACCTTCCAGGTTGATGGACCAAAAAGTCCAGTTGGAGGGATTTCTCTACAACTGCTTGACGAGATCCTCCCAGGTTGATTTTCTTAAGAAATTGTCTATGAGAGTTACTCCCGACCACTTTGAGTGCATAGAGTAATGACGAAAACCCAATATTCTAATAATGTTTCTTTAGATATGGGTTGGGGTGTTGGAGATTTTTTTATTTTATTTTTGAAGGTTGATCAAAGTTCCTGAAGCCTCGGAGAAGAGGTTCATAATGTTTTTTCAAGTTTTGGATTCAACTATATTTGGGATGCTCATGATAAGGGTGTCATCAAGAAATCATTGATGCGTGGAAGCTAAGGAGTTGGTATGGAGCTTTATACTTGTTAGTTGATGATTGGTTAGGGCATCTTGTATAGGTATTCGAAGAACCTCCTCCATGAGAATGAAGATGAAAGAGGATATAGGTTCTCCCTATTAGATTCCTCTCGTAGGCAAAAAGGGTTACATAGGGGATCCATTAAGGAGGATGGAGAAAAGGGCACCTAAGACAAGGGCCATTATCCAATCAATACAATCCTTGTGGAAACCGAAGGGCTTGAGAACCTCTTACATGTAGTTCCAACTTATATTTTCAAAAGCCTTTGACATATCGAGTTGCATTAACATCCCTCCCTTCTTTAGAGTTTAGAGCAAGTGGATAGTATCATGAGATAGAATGATACTATCCAGAATCTGTCTCCCTTCCACATATCCTGATTGGTTGGGAGAGACCAGAAGAGGCAACAGTGGTTTGAGTCTATTGGCCAAAACCTTAGAAATGATATTGTATATTAAATAGCAGAGAGGTATGGGTCAAAATCGATCTAGGGTTTCATCCCCCTCTTATTTATGGATTAAAGTTAGGAAAGTTTCATTAAAGTATCCCAACACTATCTTGTTTTTCCTTGAGTCTTCCACTATGACATGAGCTTCCTCTTTTATTGTGGACCAACAAGCCTTAAAGAAGTCGATTATGAAGCCATTTGGCCCAGGGTATTTTCCTAATGGAATTTCCATTTGAACCTCCTCAACTTCTTGCATGGTGACCTATTTAAGTAGCATGGTGTTATGATCGAGATTCAAAATGGTGGGAATGTTATTGGTGATTTCCTTCATCGCTCGGGATCTATCCATATTGGGATCCTCCAAGAGTCAACCATAAAATATGTTCAATTCCTTGGAAATATCCTATTGAGTGCTTTCCATTCCTCCATATGCCGTTTTAAGGCTGAGAATCCTATTAGTTTTCCTATGCCAGATCATCAATCGGTAGAAGAACTTGGTATTTCGCTACCCACATTTTAGCCATTACACTCTCAATTTATGTTTGGCCCTTTCTTCTCTTCTCTTCTCTTCTCTTCTTGTTTGGCCCTTTCTTATGATATCCTTCGCATATATTTTTCCTCTTCCTTCATTTGATTAATGATGCCCTTATTTATGATTTCATATTGAAGTTCCTCCATCCTCTTCTCCAGATGGTTTTTGTCCATGAGTATGTTACCAAATATCTCTTTGTTCCACTGTTTAATTTTATTCTTAACATGCTTTAGTTTATGTTTAAATTGATACATTTGGGAGCCTCTTTGAGGAGGGGTGTTGTTCCACCACTCCTTCAGGTTGCATAGGAAGTTAGGATGGTCCAACAAGAAAGCTTAAAACCTGGACGATCTATTCCCCGGGGTTTATGAGAGGTGGATTTTCATGGCTATAGGCTGGTGGCGTGATCCCGTGTGGGGAAGAATTCTTCCATAAATATCTAGGGAAGTGAGGAATATATATTATGAGATGAGGAATCTATCTAGTCGTGAGTCCATTCTCCTATCCCCCCCATCTATTGTTTGAAGTGTGGACTCCATTGGTGGTCTGAACTTGGAGTTGGTACCTATTAGTTTGATGAAGTGGGAACTTTTTCTAACGATTGACTAGTCATTTCAAATTCATCATTCATATGGTAGTATGATGAAGGGGGAGGAAGATGAGATGAAGATATTCTTCCATCCTCGAAGGCATGAAAATAATAATGTTTATTAAAATACCATTTCCTGCAATCGGTTGAGTTCTTTCAACAAAAGGTTTCAAATTCCCTAATTTTTCTTTTTTCCCACTATTATAAGCAAGAGCTAGGTTGCATCTCATTTTACTTTGGGTATGCCTTGTTAAGTGTCAAAACTGATTATTTTTTTATGTTTTAGACGGTCTTCCTAGAGGGGAATCCATACCTCCTTCGAATCACAACGATTGTTTCATTGCTTCATTCCATCTTTGATTAAATTTTTTCATTAAAAAATGGTAAGTTAAAACTTTTTACTACTTTCTTTTTCAATGTGGGTTTATTCAGCTGTATTAGTTATATTCTAGTATTTTCCATTTTTTGTGATACTATTGTGAATTGGTTACGTATATTCAATTTTGGAACACAAACAAGTCAATGGAGATCAATGCCGTGGGTGTTAGTGAATTCTTCCTTTGTTGTAGCTCTTTCTTTAGCTTTTTGATTCTCCCTAGTTATATATTTATATGTTGGTTTCTTTATGATGTTTGTGTGGTGGAAACTAAGTATTAGATGGACCAAGGTGTTTTCCTAAGTGTTTCTAATATAGAGTAGAGGGTCATGGACTAAGTCTATGGATCTGAAATTGCAAGGGTTTAATAACAAAATACACAAGAATATAATAGAGATGATATGCTCTATTAAAATGAAAGATATAACTAATAGCTTTGATGGAAGAATGTATACATTTTAACGAGGGAAATTAGTTGCACAATGAATGAAAACATGGTTTTTAACAAGGGAAACAAATAACTATGTAATGGAGGAAAAAGTAGTTTTTCACAAGGGTAGAAATTTGTTTCAAAAGTTAGAGCTTATCAAGATCAAGGGTTTCTAATTATAGGTGTGAATTGACCTCTTGTTGTTGAATCAAAAATGTTTTGGTTAGTAAATCAAATTCTCAGTTTTTTACCTCTCCATTTTATGTCATTGTAAGTGTTAGATGAGTAAGAACTTCCATGCTAGTTGTTTTCCAACTCAAGTTGTATGAATTTCCATTTTCTCAATTTTTTAGTTGCTATAAGGAAAAAGATTCGAGATGTCTCTGATCACATCTTTTTTTGGACTTGATCCAACTATCAGAGAAATTATTAAATGATTTCCAAATTTTTCAGTGCTTATTTTTCAAAATTTTATCATTTTGACTTGTTAAGTTGTTAATCAAATGATGCTATCCTTGCTTCTGTATTTGCAGTTACATCATGTGCGAAAGAAATCACAACCCTAAACCTAGACAAATTTAACCTTGTGATAAGTAATGTCTATATGCCTGTCATGGATGGAATCAATCTGTTGGAACTTGTGGGTTTGGAAATGGACCTTTCTATTATCAGTAAGTGTAGAATTTCATTTGGAATACCTAGAATTTTGATTGCTTCTAATTTTTTGTTACTTCTTTTGTCTATTAATTCCCTTAAAGGTTTATGGCAGCTAAAATATGATGTGTACTAATGGAATGATCCAAGCCAATTTATTTTTGGTATAACAAGGACTAGAAGTAGTGAAGAAAGGTAGAGGATTCACACTAACTTGCGATGAATAAAACTTCTACCTATGTACAAAGGTCTGAACTTATCTTTTTGACTTTTGAAACCTTAAGCTCTATATAAGGCAATATGTTTCATATCAAGTAGGAATTTCCAAGATAAGTTATGTGCTACATGTTCCATGTGTTTTATAACTAAATTGGGGTTGGTACTAAAGTTAGGGGAATGTAGAGAGGATAGCTTGCAGTTTTCAATTATTACAATGAGCAATCTTTTCCTTCTTTAATTGTCACTTACTTTTTACTGGAATCCTACATAAGTGATCCTCTCCACAGTCGAATGGGTACATATTGTAGAAAAATTAAGTGAATATTCTTTAAGCCATAAAGACTTCCTGGTATGGATGAATTAATTAAAGAACCACCACCCATAAATTATAATACAATTTTCTTGATAGTGGTTGTGATTAATATGAACATGGCACTGAAATTGTACATTGATTTATGGATTCTCGTAGTGTGTTTTTCTACTAAACTGTTGTCTTTTGAATGATATAGTTATGCCAACAAATGGGGAAACAAGTGTTGTGATGAATGAGATAACTCATGGGGCTTCTCATTACCTAATGAAGCCTGCGAGACTTGAAGAAATAAGGAATACATGGAAACATGTTGTGAGAAAAAGGAGGACAGAGAGTAACGAACATGGAAAATTGGACCATGGAGATGCAAATGACAAGTTTAATCATGGACAAGAGGATGGAGAACATGGGTCTAGTTCCAATGATGGAATATTAACAGGAAGAGAAAAGAACAAAATGATGATAAGGATGAAAATGCAGTTGAAATTCATATGGAAGACTCTTCAACATCATAAAATCCAAGAGTTGTTTAGTCAGTGGAATTGCTTCAATAATTTGTAAATGTTGTTAATACATTGGGAATAGACAGTGAGAAACCTTTCTATTCAAATTTTAACTTTGAAAATTTATCTTTTCAATGTATGACCATTGACATAACGAGTTACTTGTTACCAGAATGTATTTCTTTCCTACTCATTTGCTCTAGAAGAAATTTCTATTCATTTAAATTGGAATGTAGTTCTATGTAAGCAATTATTACATTTACACGTAAATCAATTTTCTTTAGAGGATAATTTTACATGATTATCTCTGAATAATAGGATTTTTTTCGCAGGTATTTTAATGTTGATATGATTTCTTTATGATACAAAATATGTTCCAAAGGGAATATTGGAGCTTATGAATGTTCAAGGATTGACACGAGAAACTGTTGTAAGGCATCTATAGGTGTAGTTGAGTTTCTACCATATTTTTTACATATCTAAAACTGGGTCACCTTTCATGCTTAGATTTTGGATTTCAATATCTAGATATTTTGGAAATTTTTTTTATGATTTCGTTGTTTCTACAAGTATCTTTGATCTCTAACTTATATATGTGTATAAATTGATTAAACTGAGAAATCACATGTGACTCACATATTTGTCTGAATTGATTAACGTTAAATATTTTTTTTTATGGTATGTATTATTTTTTTTTTCAATAATCTTTAGAAGTATAGGCTATACTTGAAAAGGCATGGTGGTGTGGCTAGTCATCAGGGTAGCATAGGTAATGCATTTGCAGGAGGCATATAATCTTTTCTTTCTTCTCTTTTCCAAGTGGATGGTTTTGGTGATTTGGAAGTTCTTGCTTAATTTGGTCAACTGTCTACTCATTCTCTTGAATCATTGTAAGCATGGGTTATGTATAGATTAAATGGTTTAGTAGGCTTGGGTTTGATAGGTCTAAACCCCTATGGAATTCTCCAATTTACCTCTCTTCTAGGACATGGGAGTAATAAAAGAATTGGAATAACTGAAGGAATTGCACCTGTAAGTAATATAGGGACTACATTTCCTTGTTTATCAACTGGAATTGAACTATATCAATTACAATAAATACAACAAATTACTAGACTTGGATATATAAGTTCTCTTGTGGATGATACTGAAGGATTTCACACAATTTAGCGATAGCTAACAACTACAAATAGTCTTCCTGTTGGCCTAGGTGGAGGTAACAATGGCAACATCTCAGTGAATTTAACAAATAATGCTTTAGTGTTGCAATTGATGCAATAGTAGTAGCAGAAGCATGCAAGGGATTTGACCACCTTAACCACTGAAAGAATTGTTGTTCAAAGATTGGGGGCAAGCAATTTTAACATGGTAATCTCTTCTCAACTACCTAATACTAACATAAATAATGACAACTACGATAATCGTGCAACAGTGTCAAGGTTAGTAACAAATGAACGTCCAGTGGGTGACCCTCTAAGTAGTACATGTTAGGGTGTGCATAATTTAAGGGAAAGACTTTTAAATTTCTTGAATGTTGATTGTATTCTAACGGAATTTTCTATTCCTCCTATAAATTCCCTTATAGGGCCTAACCCTCATCATCTTAATCCAACAAAAGATATCTTCCTTTCCTCTATTAATGCAGTGAATAAAAACACTCATAACATAAGTGATGTTGTGCCATCTGACAATAGAAGACCTGAGCTTCCAATTATTGGTAATATGAATGCTGGTCTTAGACGAGGTATGAATCAAATTCTAAAGAAGACAAAAAAAATCATAATAAAGATTTGCGAACCATTTCAAATACTTTATTAAGTACGCAATTGAATTGGGAATCTCTTCTTGATTAGAAATTTGTGGGAACATATATTTCTTAACTACAATGGGCAGAACACTAGTTTTTGTGATAAAAAGATGAGCTTGGATTTCAAACTCCTAGTGAATAAAATTGTTCCAGGGATTGGTGGACAATGTCAAAGTGAGTAATCCACTATAGACAGTCAAATGAAGTTGAGGAAAGGTTATCTAATAGATCATATACAGATGGAGAATGGCTTTCTTTCAGAAAATGTCACTTTTGGAGATGAAATTATGAGAATTTTCTTTAAACAAGTGTGCTCTTGCAAACACTCTTGAGATGTATTATAACCTCACTTACAATATAAAATTACAAGTTAAGTCTTATCCTTATGCCCTTTTTTATAATTATAGATTAGCATTTACTAATACAATTTGAAATGAAATTGATTACAACTTGCATGGCTTGCAGTCATAGTAGCTTGCTCGTTATGTTTTTTTGCCAATGATTGAGCTTATGCTTGCTTTTTTTTTTTTGGCAAATTTGACTTGCATCTTTTTCCTTAATCTAGTTATTTTATGTGGATTATTTCCTAGATCTTTGTCTCTGTAAAGTGGTTTGGACTTTGTAGTAGGTGAGGGAGTGAGCCCCTCCTCAAATCTACTCCCAAATCATGCTCCATTCTAGAGCGCATCAAGAGAAACATCAGGAATTGCCAAAATTTTATAAAATCTATATAAAATCCTATGAAACCCTCAAGGCATAATTCTATAAATCAAGGTAAGCATGTTTTTTTAAAATAAAGATACTTATGCGCATGATAAGATTATGATCCAAAGAGTACTTAACCATTGAATGAAAGGATTAAATATTTAAAAGAGTATTTCATGCTCATCCATAAACTTCCTCTACTGAGAGGTATTGAAAAGAGATCTTGTACATGTATCATCTGATCAATTAATTTCATATATTTAGGGAATTTCACAAATAATACTCAAGATCTCGACATAAAATTCTATGGGAAAAGTGTAATATTATTCACTGCCGTATATAAGGAAAATGTATGACTCCTTGTTTAAAAAAAATGGAGACAATATAGCCTCCAAAACATTTTCATGTCCAAAGTGATTAATCCAGGGCACATACTTGTATTCGAATTCCTTTTGAAAAAAAAACAATAGAAGTGGATGAAATAAATGAATTTTCCAATCTCGATTATCAACTTATCAAAACATTGCAAAAAGAGCTTCACATGCATCCAATATTCAACATGCCAAACAAGAAACTTATATATTTCTTGAGGAAGAAGATAGAGTAAGAAAATAACTACTAATATTACATTAATCAATCACCACCTTGTTCTACCTCCCATTCAATGGTTTGGGTATTCCTTCAAAAATAGGTCAGGGCATAGAAGATGTCAGTAAGCCCTGAATATAACCCTTAGTTTTCCACTAAGAACTTGACTTAATTGGTGATATCCTTCCATAATATTGTAAACTAGGAGTGCTTGATGATATCCTCACCTTTGAAATTAATTCTTCTGCAAGTTTTCCATTCCCTGAACTTTCCCCAACCCTGTTATTGAGCTAACTCTTGTAACAAGTGCATCAACCATAAAAGGATCATTAATTTTAAATTGATCATAAAGTGAAATTGTACTATCATTTGTCACAGAACATTTACCTCCAATTCTTGGTCTCAAAGACATACCTTTCCCACCTTTTGTACTATAACTATATTCCTACTTAAGGCCATTTTCCAAAGGACTAGTTGAGTAGTCCATCCCATCAACCTTAGTTTTCCTTATAACTAAGCTTTCACTTTCTTTATCAATTTAATTACAACTGGAATCCATAGCAAGTATCTCCTTGAAAAGGAGATCATAAATAAATCTTAAGGAACCTTCACCTCTTCCACACTTTTCAACCTTACTTAGTAGATCTCCATTCAATAAAACCTTAGACATTCTATTTACATTGTAGGGTCCACCATTTCAATAAGTTTGTGGTGAGGTAAATGGTTCACCTTCTCTATGTAGTTCATTGCCTGCTTTGTATACTGTCATCTATGTTCCTTTATTACTCTCTTGTGATTGTGAAAGACCATAATAACCTCTTAAGAGGCTCATTGCAAGAGAAACATGTCTCTTCTAAGACTTCTTTGTCTTAGAGACATTTGTGGAATCGGAAGCATTATTCCTATATGATGAGTGAATCCCATAATGTGGTGTAATCGAGAAGTAATAGAGCTACACAGAAATCTAAGAACATTATTAAAGTCTAACAACGTGGAGCGGGTTCACTTACCTTGAAATTTTAGACAATTTTTAATGATTAGGAATAATGTAACCAATGAATTTCATGTTGATTAAATTTAAAAAGACTGTAACACTCTCATTGCTAAACATAGGAACAAAGTGTGGTCCACTCTACCAATTTCCCAGAATAAAAAGTAAAATACTTGACAAGAAATTTTAAATAGGTACCCATGAGTTCTTCACTTTGAAGCCAGAATGATATAGTGTATAGTCACTTCAAAGTTAACAAAACACAAAAACCAGGGCATGATAAGATAAATGGTGTAGGGAATACCATCCAAAAAGATTGGTAGGAACAATTTTAGTAAATCAGAACATCTAAATTTCATTAAGGATGATATACTAACAAAAGTGGGTCTTAGAACCAACATCCTTGATTTGCGTGCAAGAATTTTGGGCAAGTATGATTGTCAAATGCTGATTGTGACCAATTTCTATTTTTTTATAGATTTAGTTATCATGACAAACATACAAGTTAGGTTACAATGTTTATCTAAGAAACAATATATCAGTAAGATAATTCAACTATAGAATATTCCAACACATATTTCCTATGATAATAGAGAATGGGCTCACTGGGTATGGTTTGGAGGCATGGTAACTAACAAGTCCTTCTGATGCTTATATAGGAAGCTGGAAGATGGATATGCAGAACAGTCTTGAAGAAACTATACCTCACAAATTTTTCTTCCACATGATAGTGGCTTAGTATCATGGAAATGGATATTAGACAACACAATGGCAATAAAAGGATCATAAATCAATCCGAGACTTTTGGTCCTCCACTCCAAAAAGATTCAGTCTTGCATAGCATTAGTAGAAATGTCCCTAATAGCATAGGTTCCATCACTAATAATTATATACCCAAGTAGTTAGGAGCAAGGCGTGTTCCATCCTAAGCTAACAACATTCTATTTTTGGACAACATGACATCGTCCTTAACTAATTTTTAACATTTTTCAAAAATTCCCATCCGCATAAGGTCAATTTACTTGCAAGAGTACTATTGCTACAATAAGGTTTTATGTATCTTGAGAATTTTAGCTAAACTACTTATAATCTTGTGGTAAATAAGGGGAAAGACCACAAATTACTATCACAAACCTTTATTACTAAATTCACCTATCACGATAAGACATGCTACTGATTCAACATAGTCAATTGAATTGCATCTTGTGAGTAATGACTATTTGAGATATGTAATAGTTGAAAATATAATTTTCTTTTATTTTGTTTTCATTTCATTCCCTATATGTGGGTTGAGTTAAGTTACCTAAGGCATGTGGCTTTGGTGATTTGTATTGGATTAATTGGTGGTCTTTGAAAATATGACTTGGATCAATGTTTCTCTATGTTGGAAGAGACACTTGTGACTTCAATTCTAAGCCATTTCAAATGTAACATGTTGCATTGTTTAACCATTTTTTCTATTTTGTTTTCCAATATTCCCTTGGATGAACTATTCATAATTCATGTTATTTGTTGGTTGGGCAAGCTGGAGACTCTGGGAAGTGTCAGATGAAGCCTCATGATTCCTCTCATATTCTTCACATGAATTCAGGTAATGATAATGTGAACTTGAGTGAGATAGATAAAAATTTCATCCTAGTGAGCATGCATATACGTATGGATTTATGACCAAAAACTACAAATATGAGTCCAAATTTGTAATAGACTACTTATTTGCCTAATATCGAACAAAATTTCATGGAAAATCTTGGAAGAATTGTTGAAATTCTATAATATCTTGACATGAAAACCTTATTTGTTCTATCATCACAAATGTCTATTGGGAAATCCATTAGAGAAACTTACCACATTGACTTAGATTAGGAATTCAGTGAATATTCTAAATCTCCAACAGAACATACTAAACAAGACATAACACTTACAAAGGATTCTAGCATGGTTATAACCTTCTCATAGAGTTTTTCAAATGAAAATACCATAATCACACAAAATCATTTGAATATTTCTATTGATGTGGATCATCTTTTGGAAGGGCTAAGTGGAGAGAAATAAGTTGCAAACCAGTAGGAATGAGCACAAAGAATTGACGAAAAAATAAGATGTTTAGCTCCAAGAAGCTTTTCCTTATTTTGGACCATGATCACACACTTCCAAATTCTGCTAAGGTGTCATAAAAATGTAAACCATCTTGTCATAATTTTGGTGATTCCTAGGCAAAGAAGATGTGAAGTAAATGAATTGATTCATGATAATGTGAGTATATAAATGTTTCTAATTCATGATTATTTTTTCCAACAATTTATTGAAATAGATCATGTGCATGAGGAAATGCTAAGGAAGGAGGAGCAAGACCAAGAGAAACCTCAACATCACATTTTTTTCTTTCCTTATATGGGAATTTGGACTAAATTATGGCCTAACATCTGAATTTTTTTGGACAAGGTTAGTATAATTTGGGTTGAACTATTAATATCTTTGAAAATTGTAGTTCTTATAGGAAACATTAGATTTACAATGTGGAATTGACAACTTATGTGTATGCCAATAGATGAATCTATTCTTTCTTTCATCTAATTCATTCTTTGATATTTTATGTTGTAGGAAAGAAAGTTGTATGAACTACATGTTTATACAATAGGCAACAAAGTTTATGCCACAAAGATGGCCAAATTACTTGATCCCACAATAACTTTATTTGCAAGACATTTTATTTCGAAGGGTGACGAGGCTGATCTAGATGGAGATGATAGGCTACCTAAAAGTAACGATATAGATCATGTTTTTGGAATGGAATCTGTAGTAGTAATTATCAATGATTCTGCAAGGGTTTGAATGATCATAGATATAATTTAATTGTGATCGAAAGGTAAGTTCATTTCAATTTTTTTTAGTGTCCAATCAAGACCTTACAATTGTTAATGGTTGTCTTTCAAAAGTGGTGGTTAAAGGTATATGTTACTATTCCTAAAACTGAGAGACTGCCGTGTATACATACATGTATTTCACCTATAGTAGGTGACAATTTGGATTTCTAATCTTGTCACTATTATAAGTAGACATTTATGAGAACCTAGAGGATGGAACACTTGCATCTTCTTCAGTGGTGAGATGCTAAAAAGTAATCTATAACACAATGTGTTTGTGGCATCTCATAATTTAGAGATATTTCATGATTTGTCATTGTATGGTTGATTTTCTAACACATATACCATTCAATTCAAACATAGGTGACTTAGAAAATTGACCATAATTTTTCTCAAATAAACAATTGCATGAAGTGGATGTATGGGAATTTTCTATAGTTGAACAACAAAAAAATTTCAAAAATTGTAAAGTGGTTTTCAATAGGGTTTTTCGAGTTGGAGAAGTGTATCCACATCTTCACCCTTTGTGGAATATGGTGAAAAATTTGATGCAGTATTCACAACACAAATTGATGGTAAAGTGAATCATGTTGTAACCCTTTCCCATAGGACTGAGAAGCTATGCATTTTACCTTTTTTCCAATATGAAAGTTTTGGCATACATTATTTTAATGTCTATTAGCATAACAGATTTTGGAAAAGGGAATTTTTATTCTCACGATATTAATATTATTACATATCAATGATAGGTTTGTCGATTGGGTCCTCTCAATTCTCCACCTAGGTTCTGTTCTGTAAGTGAGATGACAGGACTTTGAGCTACTACAAAATTAAATTTATTCTGGGGATCGTCCTTGGAATGAGGGAAAGTGCTTAATGGGTTTTCATGGAAAAATCATCACGTGGAAAAAATAAAAACATATAAAGTTCAGACAGGGTGACAAGATTAGAAGTTGTACTAAGTGTTTCACTAACCCAATATATAATATGAATTGATTAAAAATTCACAGGGCTATTTCAATTCTCATATTTCTATTTCACTTCTTTACAAAAAAATGTATATTCAAATACAAATCAAACTAAAATAGAGAAGCCTAATTATGAAGATGTTTCTCTCTCCAATACCTGACAATGTTATTTTTCTGAATTATACTTAAATTTCACTAACAATAACCTGGATTTATACATTGCTTCTAACACTGAATTTAAATCATGGTAAATATATGAATATCCCATTAAGTATGACCTAAATATGATTCAAAGAATCACACCTTTAGCCTAAGCATGTGGCAAGGTAATATCTGAGGTGTGAAGTTTTATTCGGCACACTGTTTGTTTTCTTGTTTTTGTTAGAAAAGGGTTTTCTCTTGGTTTTATGTGACTTTCAATTTATCATTTGTAGCATGTTGAGAAATGGGAAAGAACAATGTGTGAAATTTATCTTGTAGAAATTGATGTTGAATGAAAGGATAGAGATTTTAACCAAGCTACATCCCCATTTGGTAAAGGTAGAGGAACATCTTAAAGAGATGCATAAGAATACACCATATCTAGAGTTTAAACATGAGTAATATATGGGTTTTTCTTTTCAAGATATGTTCTTTTTTGCACCCAATATATCATAGCAAGAAAAATATTGATATTGTAGGAATTGTTTGAGTACCTCACTGAGGTATATTTTTCTGATGTCCTACTTGATTGATACCGTCGAATGACATGAAGGCTTTAAATATGATTTAATATGTTTCTAAATCAAATCAGATTTAAAGTTTATAGATATAAAAGATAAAAACAAATGTCAATGCCTTCATTTGATTGTTACTTGACTCTGGGGTGAGTAATTTATAGGAAATGGGATTGGAAGAAGGATGGGGATACAATAGAGAGCATGTATTGGATATGATTCATTTGTTGTTGGAGATCCTTCAGGCAACTAATCTATCAACGTTGGAAATGTTTCTAGTAGGGATTCTTATGGTTTTTAATGTTGTGATTCTTTCAACTCATGGTTGTTTTGGGAAAGCAAATGTTTTAGGAATTCCAAACATCAGCGGAAAGGTAAACACTTTTTTTTTTTATAATTGCAATGTTCATTCCATGATATCGCCTCTTTATTGTTTGATTGTTATTTGAATGTTTCCTTTGATTTTTGTTTTGTCTTTTAACCATGAAATTGAAAATACTTGGTATCATGTCAATTTAAACAAAATCCAAATCTTTTAGGTGAAATTAGTATTACACGATATTGATTGAAATCATTTTAGCTATTTTGTGTTAAAAGATTTTCATGACTATTAGAAAAGTTTACTTTCATGTTGTTATTTGAGCATAGGTTGTCTATATAATTTACCTAGTTCATGTGTTAGAGAATGAAATGTTGTTGAAAATAAAACAACAAGTATTAGACATCACACCTAGTATTATTAGTTTTCACAAGTTATCTACAGGCTAAGCATTTTAGCATGTAACTTAGTCGGCATGGTTGTGCCTAAGATTTCCTTGAAAGTTGAATACTAAGTTACTAAGGTTTCCTTTTCTATCGTGAAGTTTTATTTGATTTGTTTATATAGTTCATCTATCCATAATTTCCTAACTGAAGAAAACTTGTTTGATTTTCTTGTTTTTCTGGGGAAAAATGACATTAACACTGTCGATGTTGAGGTATATGTTGTATAAATCGTTTATAGTCTACTTTAATTTATATTCCAATGTTCACCTTCTTTCATGTCTTATGCTTTGCATTGTATCTTCTTTCATTTTCATATGTGGAACTCAGTATGATGGTAAGAAGCAAGAATTGAAGAAGGAGGATAACAATAACACTGGAGCAACAAATGCAGAGAGAGAGAGAGAGAGAAGAAAATCAGTCTAATGATACCCTTAAATCCAATATCTCGCATGAGGCACACACATAGAGACTGATGGTCAAGTCTTTAGAGTTAGTGAATTCACTTGTAATGCCTTAGCAACACGATGATAATGTTTTGAAGTGATGAAACAATAGTTCATGTGTAAATTGTTGGCCAACCAATATTATGTTGGAAACTCATATTGTATTACTTGACCTTTCATATAATATAATTTATGTGGTTAAAATTATTTATAGTCGTACTTGATATTATTTAGTATTGTAATTAACATATGTAATTTTTCATTTTCATATTAGATGAACATGCACATTGTATGCCATTTTTTTAATTTAATCACAAAATCATACTAATTAATTTATGTTGATTAATAATGAACACATAAAATCATTTTAAAACTACTAAAATAATAGTTTATACTGATTAATGATGAACATAAATAAAATCAATATATGACTAAATTAGTCATTTATAATGATGATTAATGAAAGTAAATTAAATGAATTTAAACTACTAAATCATTCATTTAAATAATAAATATGTAACTACCAAAAACTGATAGATGACTAATGTAAATGATCAATTTGTGATTACAAATGATGACTAAATTTTGCATATATACGATTATTAACAGCTAATTTACAATATCTTATAACATGACCAAAATTTAACCATATTTCTTTGGTCATTAGTTGGTTTCAGAAACTGACTAAAATTTTCATATATATGAGTATCAGTAGCTAATTTACAATATCTTATAACACAACCAATATTTTGGTCATATTTCTTTAGTCATTAATTTATTTTTTTGGGTGATCGTATAGTAGTATAGTGTGCAGTGTATTTGATCATTAGTTGTGGAAATTATTGGCTAACTCAATGATTAAATTAATGACTAAATATACTACTAGAAAATAAAATTGAGACAATAATTAATGACTAAAATTTGGTCGCGTTATAAGATACTATAAATTAGCTACTATTGGTCACCGGTAGAAAAATGGTTGTTTATATGTAAATTTAAGTCTTTTTTAGTAACTAATTAGCCATTTTATACTAGTGATCCAACGATATAATGCATAGCAAGTTTAGCCATGAGTGGAAAAGTGATATCAATCATGCAACAATGTTAAATAAGTGAGGAAGATTACACTTCCAACTATATTAAGCAATTTGAATACTGTTATTTGGGTTTCATGAATCAATCTTATTTGAAATAAGTGTTTCTTATTTTATTAAAATGTGTAAAGGTTATTAATTCCTAATTAATATTCATGTGTTTTTCAGATAAGCTCAGTGCTCATTTATGTCTAGAACTTTGAGGGTGCTTGAACCAAATTAGTGGTGATCATGGAACATAGAACCCAATGACAAGGTTGAAGTATTGAAGAATAGACCCAATAATGTCACAATTAGGAATTATAAAAGGTACAGATATTTAACACAACCAGTGAACACCACTGCCCCATTCATTAGTTCGTGCAAATTTACATATCACCGTAACATTAGTGATAATAATTAGGGTTTCAAAAACATTCCTTATTCTTCTCAAAACCCCTCTTCTATTGATATGTAAATGTTCGCATCATGGTGTCAACCATTGTGCTGTGATCAATTAAGCATGTTCTAGGTAGTAGGCATGAGAGAGAAGTGCAAAAGCTCAAGAGTCATAAGGGTAGATTAAAGGGCAAGGTAGGTGGAAAATCACCTCACCTATATAAAGGTACCCTCATGCCTCATTTTACAGGGGGGGATTTTAGCACTTGAGCTTAGATGAGGAGTACATAGTTCATCTGTGCTTAAAGAGATAGAGGCACTCAACTCTTGGTATCTAGGAGGGTGAGCTATGGTGAGGCTAAGGTTTTGCATTAGATGTTGGTATGAGCAGCCCATGTTCAATTGTTGTGCTTTGACGAATTGCAAGACATGTACTAGTATTTGTAGTAGAATTAATAATATGTTCTTCATTTCTAGAACTGATTCCCATGCTTACTCATAGTGGTTGTATTGTTTGTCTAATATTTTCATTGTATTTGTATGCGTTCTTTCATAAATAAATATTTTATGGACTGGTTTGTAATTGTTGCATGTGTGTTTTCTTTTGAATTTTTGCTTACTTATTCCATGCCATGTCAGTGGCCTATTGTGAAATAATTTGCAATTAACTTCTTACATGTTCTTGTTCATGTATGTCTGAGGCAATTTTGGCTCATTGATCCTCCTCATAGCATACTTCTCTTTATTGTTGTTGTAACTAGCTTGTATCTCTTTTTGTAGTTTTTCAATCTTAGGTTGACCTTGTTTAATTGCATATGAATTTAATTCTTGTCCTCACTCTAAAACCTTTTCATTTGACAACCAAGAGCTGAAACATTCATGGTGGCAACTGGGCTCACATACCAAATGGCACCACTATCCCAAATGGTGTGAGGTCTAATTGGGACTTCACATCCGGGAGACACCCTAACTATTGGTAGCATCCAACACCGTCAAAAAATTTGGTGCTAGAAGGAGGGATAGTTGACAAGATGAGCCCTTGATGCCTATAGTTAGTTTCATATTTGTAAATGGCTCCATCCCAAATCTCTATCCCGGGTTGTTTTTCTAAAGGTGTAAATATTTCAATGCCCGTGGAAATAGTCTATCGCTTGTTAGAGTTGAAGTTTGATGGTGAGGGTCAAACAACTGTATTTGGACACGTGCTTAAAATTATTCATTTCTGTCATTCTAATAAATACATTGTAAATATGTTATTGGCAGGTTGTTTACCCTCATGCTTGAAGGTCACATTAAGTAATGGTGCCACACATTTTTAACAACTTCCATCCATTCGTTCGAGGAACTCATTAGTAAGCTCCGAAAAGACTTTGACAAGTACACTTTTAAAAGCATAAATCAATTTAGAATGAAACCTGAAGAATCATTAGAGGATTTTTCCGTTAGCTTTTTCATCTTTGTTGTGAATTTTTGGAGAGAGATGTTGATTGGATGTATTTGGGTGAGGAATTTCAACGTCTGGTTTATGTCTTTCAAAAACATCGTCAATATGAAACAAATCCTGGCTATTATTATGATCATGCTAATTTGAAAGTTACACATTGGCTTGATCTCATCCCTAATCTTGTATTGCCTATCTATGTAAGTCAGGAAAAGCCTAAATCCTCCAAGCAGGAAATTACTACCTATTAAATTTCTCATCCTCCTTCTGATTCGTTACCTAATGAAATTTTGGTCGTAAATAGTTTAGATGATGAATAATATTTGTAAGGAAATGAATCAAATTGTCTTTCTTCCATATCTCTTCCTGCGCGGACTAAATTCCATAACAGATGAAATGCCAAACTATCTGATATAATAGCTGAGGCTATGAGTAATAATATGCATGTATCATTATCTGCAACGTTTCAAGAATTCCTATTTTAGTATTTATATATCAAGGTGGGTGTTTTCGAGGCACATTAGGAGGCATGTTGTGTATACCACACAAACATGCTCGTAGGGGCTTAAAGGTTGTTTTTCTATTTCACATTGTGACCTTGGTACTTTTCTCCTATAACTGTATCTTGACCATCACACCATAGTCAGCTTCCTAACATGTTCATGGTATTCAAATCAAATCAATAGGGGATACTGCTCTCATACATCCTGTTGAATTTGAACTTGAAGATCAAGTTGATGTAACATCTCTCCCTATTGATGAAACCCAACTCAAGCCCATTAAACATATACCTAAGTCTATTACTAAATGTCATTCACCTGTTGGAAATGACTTCGGTGTTGTCTTAGATAAGGTTGATTTCCTTATCAAATCCATGGACCATGACATATATGCAAATTAATTTCTCCCTCTAGCTGACACTAATGTGTTTGACATGAGTCCTGGTGCAATTGATGCCCCTCCATCTGAACCTTTTCATCCGTTATACGATGATTTATTTCATGAGTCTACTGCACCAACGATTTATTCAAATCATTCAGATCTTTATCCTACTAGTATTGATTACAATCATGTACATGAGGGTTATGTTTATCAATCAAAGTATGAGGATATTAAATCCTTGGCTCATGATTTGTTCAATCAACAATCTCTAACAGGTGAAGAAAAAGACTTTACTTCTCGGAAAATTCAAGATGTTCCTCTGATTGAGTCATCATCATTCATAACCTTTGAAGATTCTCATGTACCACATTCCCAATCTAACCAAATTGGTGGCTTCAACAACTGTCATCCTATCAAAAATGTATTCTTTGAAATTTATGATGATGATTTTACATGTTGACCTCACTAAGCCACTGATATTTTATAATAAACATTTTGATGGTTCAACAACTCATCCAGATGTTGAGACGCTTCAACTATTGTTGAGGGTTATGAAAGGTTCTCATGATCCTAATGAGACCCCTAGACTATGTTAAATTAGGGTTTACTCATATGACTCTCACTTTAGCACCATCCCATCTAATGAAAAATCATTTAAAAAAGATTATGATATGCCACACTCTTTGCACCTTAACTTGTTTGTTAAAGTGCAAAAGCCATCATTTCAAATCCTTGTGATTCTTGGTCAGCTGCTATATATTTTCATCAAGTACAAGTTGTCGTTGTCATGTATTTATTATATGCAATCAAGAAAGATGCAATACTCAATTATTTTATGAGATTCATCTTGTTAATTCAAATCCTTCTTAGGAATATAAAGAATTTGATCTTTCGAACTTCCAACCCATTAGTATTTAGACATCTAATCAAATAAAAAATATATTCATTGATGGTTGTCTTGTCACAACTAATGATGACCATATGAATTCACCGATTGATCTTAAAAAACTACCAATATCTAATGACCTACCATTTGAGGGTTCAGAGATTTATCAAGATGGTGAGGCACTTCATCTTCCACTGATGGTTATGTTAGGTCCTCACTTCCTTGACAAAACCCATGAACAACTTCAAACTATGGTTTCCAAAATTAGGGTTTTTGTGCTTGAATCCTCCTGTATCTCAGTTTCACCTACTGAATACCCATATCTTAAGATTCATTAAGTTAATCATCCTTAATATCATGATAGGATTGCCGAATGGCTCAAAGGATCTTATTTGGAAAATCCATCTACAAACAAGCAACACCTTATGCTTGATTTAGGGTTATGCACGAATGAATGTATCATGGCTAGATGACTATTATTTTCGAGTGTATCATGTTTTTACCAAGACAGAGTTGTAGCTTGGTTGGAGCAATCATTCATAACATGTGTTCCTTCCAGTAGGCATGACCTTCTTCTTGTTGTGCATATTTCATAGGTAAGCATTGTTATTTTTTCACAACTCTTTATGTTGGTTCTAATTGTTGACATCTTTTTCTTTACAGGCCCAGAACTGCTACGGTGGCTACATTGGAATTTTTATTTCACATGACCCAACCTCCTCTCTGGTTAAATTAGGGTTTTAGCTTTAGGCTATCTAGGGTTTGTTAATTAAGGTTTACTTGTCCAAGTTTTATAATTAGGATTTGTTTCCTTGGACTTTCTTTATGGTTTGGATATGTTGTGTTGTGTTTTATTTATTGTAGGTAGATTAGTTTTATGCATCATTCTTTTCCACTAGCTCACATTCATATTCCTGCACTACTCATTCCTGGATAACGTTGATGAAATCTTTACATGGTTATTTTATTTGCAATTAGCTAATTTCTTCCACGCATTTATGTACCATAACATTGAATTGTAGTCTACCTACTGCATTACATACAAATTTCACCTTCTTGCATAACCTATTGTTGATCTAGCCTTGCATTTTTTCTTTGTTGCATGCCATCACATGACCTTTCATAACTCTTGAGCCCTTCAAACTTCTGGTGCTTATTGAGGTGAAAACTCGACCCCTCCATTTTTTACTTATTTATTTCAATAATGGGGACCATTTCTGTAAAATTTTGGCTAAAAAACATTTTAAATTTTATTTTTATTTGGATAAGTGTCCTATAATTTTGTTAAATTTTCATTTTCTTTGGATTCTTCTTTTGATTAATTCATTGTGTTTGATTTTTTGCTAGCTTTCTATCAACTTTCAGTTCATCTCATTTTAATGCATGATTTGCAAATGACGGTTCTCTGAAGTTTAATAATTTTTACGACAAGGGCTAAAAAATTTACAAAATGTATAATATTTTATTTTTGTAAATTATTTTTAAATATTAATTTTTACCAACCAATTCATTTTTTCACTAATGGTTTTACAAAATGTCCGCAACCAAATTGTAGAGAAATTAAAATTATATTCTTTGAAATTTCTTATGATGATTTTACATGTTGACCTCACTAAGCCACTGATATTTTATAATAAACCTTTTGATGGTTGAACAAGTCATCAGGATGTTGAGACGCTTCAACTATTGTTGATGGTTATGATAGGTGCTCATGATCCTAACGAGACCCCTAGACTAGGTTAAATTAGGGTTTACTCATATGATTCTCTCCTTAGCACCATCCCATCTAATGAAAAATCATTTATAAAAGATTATGATATGCCATACTCTTTTCACCTTAACTTATTTGTTAAAGAAAGTGCACAAGCCATCATTTCAAATCCTTGTGATTCTTGGGATCTCGAAAGTCTATTCCAATTGCCAATTTCAAAATTTATGAGGATTTGAATTCCCGAAATTACAAAAGTGGTTGTAGTACATTTTGTCGGATTTTTAATTACCAAGTAGATATAGTTTAATATGAAAAGGACCCACTCCACGTAATTTTCTCTCTCCTTCGATGTTCCCTTGGCATGACATCAAAACTTTGAATATCGTAACGCCATTTTATAAGGACCTCCAATGTATATTTTTCTGATATCCATCAAACGTGTGATGCTCGATGTACCTCATTGACCTTAGACATTTTTCATAGAACTTATGATTTTTAACACCTTCAATGCCCGATGCCATATTGGAACCTTGAGACTTATGGCATTAGGGCCTTTCCTTAAAAATTTCCGATAAAAAAGATCTAATGGGTTTATTAAAAGGTTGTCATATTAGAATTATTACATGAGGTTATGTCATATGAGAAAGGTTTAGTTTCAAGTATACATTATATCGACACACATCAATATGAAAACTTTTTTACGTTGGCCTACGATATCATTAACACCTCCAATGTCCCAATATAATAATCTCTTATATACATTGGTAGTAAAGCCTCCAATATTATAAAATTCTTCGATATTCTTATGCCTCCCTCCTCGCTTCACCCTTACTCCTACTTCATAATAAAGCCCCTCCTCATTTATGTATGACTCATACGTTGAGCCAAAATGCCACTTTGGCCCATCCATATGGGACCAAAAACCACTAACGTAATGACATGTGTCATTTATTATTATTATTTTAATATAATTTAAACTAATTCAATCTTTTAATTATTTTATTTTTATATATAATTTGTAATTATTTAATTAATAATTAGTTTGTAATTAATTTAAATATTTTATTAATGTGTATATAATTAATTAATTTAATAATTTTAATTAAATTTGTATATACAATTAATTTAATAATTGTAATTAATTATAAATTAATTAGTTTTACTTGTACATTTAATTAGAATTAGACTTTTAGTTAAATTTTCTAAATTTTAGTTTAGGGAGACATTTTTCTAGAATTCAGATTATTTTGGCACCTCATTTTTGGAAAGGATTTTTATGGAGATTTACTCAACCAAATCAAGTCCACAATAGCTCATTGATAAGCTACGATAGAGGAGGATACTATGAGATAGTTAATGTTGGCTGTGGTTTTTCACTCATTTTCTCCACCTTCTTTCCCTTGTTTTTACCTTTATGTCTTTCAGACCTGTGACCTTATATGCCAAAATTCCCCATTTTTTTCCCTTTCTCATCCATTTTATTGTCATGTTACTTTATTGTATTTTACCAAATAAATGCGAGGCTTTATTTCTTTTTTAGGCTAACTAGACGACCATTGAAGGAACATGTCGGGACGTTTATCTTTTCAGGTGTGGGCTCGTAGAAGCAGACAGGCAACAGGACTTAGCTACAGGAAAGGGTAGAATAGTTCGCTATTACACCTTGAACGCTATGACATATCGATGCTACATACTAGGTGTTGTTACAGGTGGTTGTTGTTATAGGTTTCTACTACACATCAATGTTGTTACACTTCGGGTGCTGTTACACCTTGTGTGGATCGTTGTTACACCAACAATGTTGTCTTTAGTTATGCCACATCAGCTCGAACCATCATTTGCTCAATATTGTTGCAACAAACCTGGAAATGTGGGTAATATTCTACATAACAGCTGTCGGTAGTAGATTGTTTATTTTTGAGGCAACAAGACTCAAGCAGTTTTAACTAATGTATATTTATTTAGCAGTAGGTTGCAGCTTCTTTATTTTTGGATCAGCATGAGAATCGGAGATTCTCATGGCTGATCTATTTTCTAATTTTTGAGATGTAATAGTTATAAAAGACTCGACCTTTTATGTATCAAGTATGCGCACATAGAAGAATATTGTTACTCTATTTCTGTAACTGTCGAACTCATTTTAATATCAATTGGCACGGTGATGATGTTATTACTTCACAACTGATTCGTTAATCACTTTTTGTGTCTTCCTGGACCCCGCTGAGGAGGAAGGGCCCTCCTCTTTGGCAAGGATTTCAATGATTAGGTAGTGTACATTTTAGTTCAGTTTATTGATTTATAGTTTCTCGTTGTTACTGCACATATCATGGATTGCATTCATTGCTACTTTTATTTATCTTATGCTATTACACAGAGTTAAACAATAGAGATTCAATAGTAACCAACTAGAATAGATGTTTGCTTTAGGTGTGGCGCGTCTTTATTTCAATAGCTGCGAGTTGTGATTTGATTATGTGGATGGCTTTTATATCTGCATACATGATTGATTCAATAAATTAGATCAGCGATTTTATAGTTCTTCTGTAATTTCTTATGCTTGGCTGAAGTGTATCGGCATGAATAGTGCGAACTCCATTGGAACTGCAAGACCTACCCTAGGTTTATAATTAATGTTGCAGTATGAGTCAATTAAGTTTGATAAAACAACACTACATTTTGGCATCATTGCCGGGGATGGCAATTTCACGATACAGTCAACCAAGTTGTTTGTTTAATATAGAAGTGCTCCTAGTCCACATCTCTTGGGTGGTAAAACGAGAGGTAAGAACCTGCACATCGCTCTAACATACCTGGGTGGGCTCACCATTGTGACCACTAGGATACTTAGGACATTTTGTTGCTTTGAATAGTGTGTCTTCATCTCTTCAGTTGTTGGGCAGTAAGACGAGAGGTAAGAACCTGTGCATCGCTCTAACATACTTGGGCAGGCTCATCGCTGTCGAAGGTTGAGATACTTAGAAATTGATTTGATACACATAGGGTCCATGTTTGTACTTTTTAGGACTTACAAATATACTGAAATCACCCCCACTCTAATAAGTCACATGAACGATGGGTTGTGAAAAGGAAACGAAGGGTGAAGATTTGGGATGGAAGACATTTATCCAGGAATTAATCTCCAAGGCAGAAAAAGAACAGTCCATCTCTCAAAGGAATGCAAGGAAGATAGGGCCGCAGAAGGCTATTACTCCCATAGTGAAAGTAGAAACCTTCAATCCCTCCATCTCGGGATCATATCATTCTAAGGCCAACACTCATACCTTGAAGACCAAGGATTTGATTCATGAGCAAGAAGTGGAAGTGAGTAGCCAGAATTTGAGGACCAAGGGCCAAGGAGAAACCGAAGGGGGACATCAGACACTTGAGAAGGAGAAGCACTTAGAGACTGATCAATATCTGGATACAGGTAGTGCGGTGAAACAACCAACTCCGAGAGTATCTGAGGCATTAATTGTGTCTGCAGGGCCATCACAAATGCAACTGGAAAAACGTCCACTACAAGAAGGATTAGAAGAATTAATCATGGGGGAAAAAATGATAACAATGCTAAAATAGACGCCACCACTATCACTTTTGAATTCCCAATTGGGAATCTCAGGGGTGAAGCTCCTATGAAGAATATTCCTCTATCATCCTTACCATCCTTTCAAGGGATGACTGTGGAAGACAGAGATACATTTCTATTTGAGTTTGATGTCTTGTGTAGAAGTTATGATTATATAACAAATCTCAAAAGTTAAAACTATTCCCTACTACCTTGAAAGGAGCAGCCTTGAGATGGTACATGGGATTAGGTCGCGCTTCCATTTCAACATGGAAAGATATGAAGGACACATTCTTGTCAAAGTACCAAGACTATTGTAAGACCAAGGACTTGAGGGAAGAGATATTTAGAATGACACAGAAGGAGGAAGAAAGCCTAGAAGATTATGCGGAACTATTCCACTACAATTTGCAGAGGTCTAAACAAAGTGATTTAGACCTAGAAATCTTGAAGACTATATTCATCAGAAGAATGAGGGACGACTGCCTTGATACCCTGAACCTGTTAGGCAAGGGGGATACATTACAAGAGTGATTTGTAGAAATTATCAAGCTCTAGCTATGATGCTCTCGAGGATCATCTAGAGGAAGAAGTAAGATTCGAGATGCCTCTGTTCACAAACAAAAATTTGCAAGCGGAGAAGTGATTAGAGAAAAGATCGAAAATTTGTTCAAAAATTTCAAGACTGATATCCTTATTACTCTCTCAGCCCAGATGAAAACAACACAAAACAAAAAGGCCCAACCAAAAGCTGATACACCCCTAGTTGTGTTATGTCCGACTTGTCAGAAGAAACATCCTTACAGGGAATGCGAACTGAACAGCATCAGCCTCTACAACATCTGCAAGTTGGAACATTTGACAGAGAAGTTTCCAGAGCTTCCTATACTAAACGAAACACATAGATAATCAAGCGAAGAGGTGCAATCCTCTTACTTCATTGCACCACGGAAGCCATGGAAACCACAACCTTCAGGTATGTCTCAAGATTTTTCCTCTTTCAAATCATGGAAAAATGCATATAATAATCAACCATATCCATGGAAATATTCTACCCCTCCTTCAGCTCAGTTTCCTTCGCCCTAGAACCAATGGTCTCCATCTCCTCCTGCCCAATATCCTCAACCCCAATCATACCCGTGGAACCAGAACTAGAGAGGAAATGCCCAGAATTCAACTTTTCCTGCACCACCCATGCAGCAGTAGCTGCATTTACCTCCTTTCCAAGCTTCTACTCCTCCTCCACCTGTACGACCTCAACTACCTGTGCAACCTAACCCAAACACAAATAATAAAGCAACTCAGGGCATAGAGGCTCCTATGACCATCTAGACTTACTTTATTACCCCCGTGGAATTTAATGTAATACAATCATGATAAGGCATGGTAATTAACCCTAGTCACTCCCCTATCATTACAGAGGAAGACTGTGAACCATCTAGGGGAGAAGTCAGAGACTCTGAGGCAGTTACTACACCTACAACAATTGATATAGAGGAAGTTGTTACATCTATAATAGCCAACCTGAGAATAATTGTTACACCTGTAATAGTTACTTCAGGGAACATTTATACACCTGTAATAGCGGATTGAACCATTGTTACACAGGAACCCCCATATCCTCAGAGACTAGCTGTACCTAGGATGGTTTCCCACCTTGAATCTGATTTCCTTAGGGAGTTGCAAAATTTTTATTTATGAATCCCTTTGTTGCAAGCCCTTAAGGAAGTACCTATCTATGCCAAGACAGTGAGAGATTTGTGCATCAAGAAACCTGGAAGAAAGCCTAAAGACCCTGCCACCATACATGTGACGGGAGAGTTATCCGAATTAATTTCTGCTCAGCCTCTCCTTACTAAGCATAATGATCCAGGCAAGCCTATAGTCACCATCTACATTAATGATCAACCCATAGCCAATACATTAATTGATCTTGGGGTTGCCATTAATGTAATGATGAAAGATCTCTTCATCTCTCTTGGGCTACAAGAACTTAGACACACCCCTAATGTGTTGGAATTGGTAGATAGGTCTCATGTTAAACCCGAGGGGATGTTAGAAGATATAGTGTTTAAGGTAGCTTCCTGGAGATACCCGGCTAATTTCCTTATTTTACAGCCCAAATCCAATTTTGGGGGGCATCCTTTAATCCTAGGGAGACCTTGGTTGGCCACTGTAGACACACTTTTAGGCTACAGGGCAGGATCCATGGTGATATCGGATGGCTAGGCAACCTAGAACCTTAATCTTTACCTCCCAAAACCAAATATGGAAGTGCACAACCCTTGGTGGGATGAGTTTGAGCCTGAGTTAGTTCTTTCCCTACACTCCTCCCTCTGGGGAAAGCCCAGTATTTTAAAGAAGAGACAGAAGATGATGTTATTAATGGTTTTATTAGGAATTCCTTGTCTGTTGCTTTTGTTGAAAAAGAAAATTAGGAAGAAGAGGTGGAAGATATAGATTTTGAACAAATGAGAACAACTCTAAATATCGCTAGTAGCCCAATTGAGATTGACACTGGAAAGTTTTTTAATGTTAACCCCAATTTTATTGTTGAATAGAATCAATGGCTGTTATAGCTGTTGCAGAAGTATAAAAAGGAATTTGCATGGGATTATGCAGATATGAAAGGGATCCACCCTAACCTATGCACTCACTGTATTTATTTGAAGGATGGCTGCAAACCATTTAGACAACCACAGCGCCCCATGAACCCTACAGTAAAGTAAGTGGTGAAAGAGGAACTACAAAAGCTCCTGAGTGCTAATTTTATTTATCCAATATCTGACAGTCAGTGGGTGTCACCACTTGTCATCGTTCCTAAAAAGAATGTCAAGTGGAGAGTCTATGTCGACTATAGAGAACTCAAAAAGGCCACTCAGAAGGACCATTTTCCATTTCCATTTACAGATCAGGTCCTTGATACTCTCTCCAGAAAGGAATTATTTTCATTTTTGGATGGTTTCAGTGGCTACAATCAAATACAGATCGCCCCGAAAGACCAGGGTAAAACACCTTTACTTGTCCTTAGGGAACCTACGCATACAACGTGCTGTCTTTTGGACTCTGTAATGCACCAGCTGCCTTTCAAATGGAAATTCTGGGAATTTTCTTCGACTTATTGAATGACTCTCTAGAAATCTTCATGGACGATTTCACACCTTATGGAGATGCTTTTGAGGCAGCATTAGTCAACCTAGAAAAAGCGTTGGAATGATGTGTACTGACTAATGTTGCCTTAAGCATGGAGAAATGTCACATGATGATGACTGAAGGGATCATAGTTGGACATTACATTTCTACTTATGGAATCAAGGTAGACCCTGCAAAAATAGAGGTAATCCTAAAAATTCCAACAGCAAAAATGCAGAAAGAGGTACGTAGTTTCTTGGGGCATGCAGGGTATTATAGAATATTTATAGAAAAAATTTCAAGAATTGCATCGCCATTATTTTCCTTTCTCATGAAGGATGTGGATTTCTTGTGGATAGGGAAGTGTGAGAAGGCCTTCTTAAAGATGAAAGGTTGTGTATCACCAGCCCCAGTGTTGCGAGGACCTAATTAGGAACTGTCGTTTCACATAGCTATGGATGCATCGGATATTGTTGTAGGTGTTGTTCTGGGCTAGTTGAAGCATAAGAAACCTTACACCATTTATTACAATAAGTAAAAATCTAACTCTAGTTGAGCTCAACTACACAGTTACCAAGAAGGAGTTCTTAGCATTCGTGCATGCCATCAATAAATTCCAACATTACATCACCAGATATCAAGTATTTGTACACTAACCATTCTGCCATTTGTTTCTTAATGAATAAGCCAATTACAAATGATAGGATTACATGTTGGTTATTGTTGTTACAAGAATTTGATATCACTATGATAGATAAGCCTGGAAAAGGCAATGTAGTAGCCGACTTTCTTTCCAGGCTAACTATTGATGATAGTTGCACTCCTACTAAAGATTATTTCCCTGATGAATATCTTTTTGCTATTTCTACTTACTCACCTTGGTATGCAGACATAGCCAATTATCTTGCTACAGGCAAGTTTCCCCAGTATTTTTCCTTCAAGGAGAAAAAAAATCATACAACAAAGTGCTACATATACCGGGACAGATTGGAACCACTACCACACTTGACCTAATTTCTAGATCATATGATGTGTTAGAGAGGATGAGGTCTTTGATATCCTCAAAGCCTATAATGAGGAACCTTGCAGGGGACACTTCATAGATAAATGGATGGGATACGAAGTCCTTTCAACATGGTACTACTGGCCACCAATATTTCAGGATTCCAAGAAGTTTGTGAAGGGATGTGATAGTTTTCAAAGGATGGGCCAACCACTGCAATCGGATGAGATGTCGTTACTGTTATAAAATTATATATTATGGAGCAATGGAACACATAAAATATTGCAGAAATATAAACACAGAAAACGCATAAAACAAGAGAGACAAAGATATACGTGGTTCACCCAATTTGGGCTACGTCCACCCCAAACATCGAGTCCTTCCTTTCTATTATCCAGTAAAATGAAGAGACGCAACCTACAGCGGATCCACTGTAATATCCTCTGTTTTCTCTCACAGTCTCACCTCTCTATTTCTTGCTCACAGAATACACATCTATATCTTAGCCTCAAATACAATGCCCTCATACAAAGAGAGGGGTTGCCTTCTAGGGCAAAAAACCCTAAACTAAACATAAGTTCTACCATCAGATCATCCGCCTAATGAACAACCTAGATTGACTAGAAATTACTATACTTTTACAAGGCAATTTTACATTTGTTTTTAGCTTCGGGGGTGTTGCCCCCGAGCCCCCGCCGAGGGACCGTTGGCCCCCGGACCCCCTAGCCAGGGGGGATCAACCCTCCTGGACCCCCGCAGGGGGGATGTACAAACTTCCTGGGGTATACATTCGGCTGAAACAAAGACCTCTGAACAGTCATGCTCCACACACAATAATCTCCCACTTGGAGAATGATTGTAGCAACTCCAGCACTACTTCATTTGTTTGACAATGACTCCTCTTTGGACCTGACTATTTCTCATCTTCATCGTCATCCTTGAAGACCAATTGAAACTGAGCATATTCTCAGTTTCTCCTTGGTTACAACTTTTGTTAGAATATCTGCAGGATTCTGGCTAGTGTGTATCTTTTCCAGCTTCAACTCTCCATCTTCCAACATTGATCGTATGAAATGGTACTTGAGCTGTATGTGTTTAGTCATAGAATGAAATGTTGAGTTCTTTGCAAGATGAATGGCACTTTGGCTATCACTGTATAATGTGCCCATATCATGCTCCTTACCCAATTCACCCATAAACCTTTGTAACCAAATCATTTCTTTACTAGCCTCTGCAGCAGCAACATACTCTACCTCTGTTGTTGAAAGTGCAACAACACTTTGGATTTTTGAAACCCAACTGACAGTTGTTCCACCGACAATAAATACATATCCTGTAGTGCTCCTCCTATTATCTCTGTCACCTACCATATCTGAATCAACATATCCCTGTAGAGACATGTTTGCACCACCAAAGCATAATGCTTGATTTGTGGTACCTTTCAAATATTTGAGAATCCATTTCACTGCCATCCAATGTTCCTTTCCTGGATTGTTCATGTACCTGCTTACAACTCCCACTTCATGTGCAATATCAGGCCTTGTGCAGACGATTGCATACATTAAGCTTCCAACTGCTGATGCATATGGAACTTTAGACATATAATCCATGTCTTCTTGGGTCTTTGGGCACATTTCCTTACTAAGTTTCAAATGGCTAACTAAAGGTGTACTAACTGGTTTTGCATTGTGCATATTAAATCTTTTCAACACCTTTTGTATGTACTCATTTTGAGACAATGTTAATTTGCGATTTTTCCTGTCTCTAGTGATTCTCATACCAAGGATTTGTTTTGCAGATCCCAAATCCTTCATTGCAAATGAATTTGCCAATTTTATTTTGAGCACATTTATTTCTTGCATGTTAGACCCTGCAACAAGCATGTCATCTACATAGAATAACAATATAATATAGCTGCCATCATTTTGCTTTTTCAGATAAACACAACGATCAGAGTGGCATCTAGTATAACCTTGTTCAGACATAAACTTGTCAAATTTTAGATACCATCGTCTTCAAGCCTGTTTTAAGCCATACAAACTCTTCTTCAACTTGCACAATAGTTTCTCCTTCCCTTTCACCTCATATCCTTGTGGCTGCTACTTATATATCTCTTCCTCCAAATCCCCATGGAGAAAGGTTGTCTTTACATCTAACTGCTCAAGATGCAAATCTTCAGCTGCTACTAGACTTAAAATTGTTCTGATTGAAGTCATTTTAACAATAGGAGAAAATATTTCATCAAAATCAATACCTTTCTTTTGTGCAAACCCCTTCACCACAAGTCTAGCTTTGTACCTCTGTTTTCTTCCATCTTCTTCCTTCAGCCTGTAAACCCATTTATTCTTCAATGTAGTTTTTCCTGCAGGCAACCTGACTAAGTCCCAAGTCTGGTTATGCATTAAGGAGTCCATCTCTTCTTGCATGGCTACCACCCCTTCTTCCTACTTTCAACCTGCATTGCTTCTTCGTAACATTCGGGTTCACCAAAATCAATCAACAATAAATAATATAATGAAGAAGAGTATCATTCAGGGGGTCTACTTATCCTGGTAGATCTTCTAACACCACTTTTAGGTGTTTGGGGTGCCTGTTGCTATTGTGGTGGTTGCTGTTGTTGATTATTATTATTTTGAGGCACCTTTACTTTCTCTGTGATTTCATGAAGAATTGCGTATTCCTTGTTTTCTTTTTCCTGTTTCTTTTCCTGCAACTGATTTTTATACAAGACCTTTTCATTGAATATTACATCTCTGCTCCTAATGATTTTGTGATTTTCGTAATAATATAAGCAATAACCAAAATCATTAACACCATATCCAATAAAGGTACATTTCTTTGACTTTGCCTCAAGCTTTGTTCTATTTTCTTTATCAATATGGACAAAGGCCCCACAACCAAAAGGCTTTAAAAAGATTGGTTTACCCTTTTTCCTATCCATGCTTCCTCTGGAACACCACCATCCAAGGAACTTGAAGGCCCTCTATTTATTAGATAAACAACAGTATCTACAGCATCTGCCCAAAACTGTAAAGGCAATCCTGCATGCAATCTCATGCACCTTTCACGCTCCATGATTGTTTTGTTCATCCTTTCTGACACACCATTTTCTTGTGGTGTTCTTGGAACTTTCTTCTCTCTGCGAATTCCATGCTCTGAACAGTACCTATCAAACTCTTTACTGCAATATTCACCTCCATTGTCTAATCTAAGACACTTCAATTTCTTTCCTGTCTCAATCTCAACCAAAGCTTTCCATTTCTTGAAAGTATCAAATACATCAGATTTATTATTAATACAATAAATCCAAGTTTTTCTAGTTGCATCATCAATAAAAGTAACATAATAACACGAGCCATCAAGAGATGATACCTGAGCAGGTCCCCATACATCTGTATGCGCAAGCTCTAATTTTTCACTCTTCTTTTCTTTCCCAACTCTGAGAAATATGACTCTCTTCTGTTTTCCATAAATGCAATTCTCACAAAAGTCCAAATCAACATTCTTCAAACCTGGCAACAAATTCCTTGAGTGAAGAATCTTCATCCCCTTTTCACTCATGTGTCTCAGCCTATGATGCCATAATGCTGCATCTTCTCCTTTGGAAGTTAAAGGATTAACAGAGTTAGAAATACCATTGCATAAATACAATGTACCAACTTTTTCGCCACTTGCTATTACCAGGACTCCTTTGGTGACCTTCCAAGCTTTATCTGTGAAATTTGTCACACAACCTTCACTTCTTAACTGCCCTATTGAAATTAGATTTTTCCTTTGATCTGGAACATGCCTTACCTCCTTTAGTAGCCATTGGTTTCCATTCTACTGTTTTACAAGAACCTTACCCATTCCAACGATTTTACAGGGTTTATCATCACCCAAACGAACTTGCCCAAAATCTCCTTGAACATAGTCATGAAAGTATTTCTTATCAGGTGTGGCATGGAATGAGGCCCCTGAATCTACCACCTAGGAATCAGTGATATTTTTGAAAGAAAGAATCAAAGCATATTGTAACACCTCACCTGCCACATTTGCTTCATGATTGTTTTCTTGTTGTGCATCTCCTTCTTTTCCCTTCCGAGATCTACAGTCTTTCTTTAGGTGTCCTTTCTTTCCGCATTTCCAGCACACTATCCCTGATCTAGACTTGGTCTGCCCTTCCTTGATTTACTGCGATATCCTGAGCTCTTTCCTCTTTCCATTTTTCTTCCCCTAGACTCTGCACTCAAAGCATTACCCAATGTCTCACCGGAGCTTTTCTGTCGCATTTCCTCGCTAAGGATAGCATCGACAACATCATCAAACTTTAAAGTACTAGATCTAGAGACAGAGTTACTAATGGCCGTTACTAAACCATTCCAACTTTTTGGTAATGAGCACAAGAATAACAGATCTCTAACTTCATCTTCAAATTTTACCCCTACAGAGCTTAACTGACTTGTAACCGTACTAAAATCATTTAAATGATGTGCAACAGATCCACCTTCCGACATCTTCATATTAAATAACCGTTTCATAAGAAATACCTTGTTTGAGGCCAAGGGCTTTTCATATAGTTTCGACAATGCCTGAATCAAACCCTCCGTCGTTGTTTCCTTCGAAATGTTGAAGGTGACTGATGCAGCGAGGCACAACCGTATTGTTCCGAGTGCCTTTATATCGAGAAGGTTCCATTCTTCATCTGTCATAGCCGTCGGCTTCTTTGTTTTTCTGCTCAATGGTAGGTACAGATCTTTCTGATACAGATAATCTTCCATCTGCATCTTCCATAGCGAGAAGTTTTGGCCATTAAATTTCTCGACCCTAAACTTACCATCTTCCGCCATTTCTCCCACTCGAATGAGGAATCCTTCTTTCCTGCGAGTTTATCAGCCAAATAGACCTTCGGCTCTGATACCAGTTGTTATAAAATTATATATTACGGAGCAATGGAACACATAAAATATTGCAGAAATATAAACACAGAAAATGCATAAAACAACAGAGACACAAATATACGTGTTTCACCAAATTTGGGCTACATCCACCCCGAACAGCTAGTCCTTCCTTTCTATTATCTATCAAAATAAAGAGACACAACCTACAACAGATCCGCTGTAATATCCTCTGTTTTCTCTCACAGTCTCACCTCTCTGTTTCTCGCTCATAGAATACACATCTATATCTCAACCTCCAATACAATTCCCTCATACAAAGAGAGGGGTTGCCTTCTAGGGCAAAAAACCCTAAACTAAACATAAGTTCTACCGTTAGATCATCCGCCTAATGAACAGCCTAGATTGACTAGAAATTACTATATTTTTACAAGGCAATTTTACATCTGTTTTTAGCTTCGAGGGCGCTGCCCCCGAGCCCCCGCCCAGGGACCGCTAGCCCTCGGACCCCCCAGCCGGGGGGGATCGGCCCCCCTGGACCCCCGCGGGGGGACAAGTCCCCCCTGCACCCCGCCGCGTGTAGGGGTGTACAAACTTCCTCGGTATACATCCGGCTAAAACAAAGACCTCTGAACAATCATGCTCCACACACAATAGTTACAGCCCCAGATCGTCATAAAACCTTTTGAGAAGTGGGCTCTGGATTTTATGGGACCCATCAATCCTTGATCCAGACAGAGATCCTACATCTTGGTTTGTACCGACTATGTCACGAAATGGGTCAAGGTGAAGGCACTAACTAGAGCCACAGAGTAGGTTGTCTCAGGTTTTCTGTTTGAAGACATCTTCGTCCAGTTTGGCATACCCAAGGAGATAGTCACAGATGGAGGGCCGCAATTCACATCTCATAAGATCTGGGAATTGGTCGAGAAATATAAAATCCATCACAAAATCACAACACCTTACCATCCAAAGGTGCATGACCAAGTGGAAAGCACTAATAAATTCATTGAGGGGATCCTCACTAAGACTATGGTCAGTCATCGAAGAAATTGGGCTGACAAACTTCCGAAAGTGTTATGGGCATATAAGACTACATGGAGGAACACCACTAGATTCTCACCATATGAACTTGTGTATGGCAAGAACCCTTTATTCCCCATTGAATTTGAAATGAAGACACTAAGGACAACATTGCAGGTCAAGTTCGATTTGACTATATCACAAAGGCAGAGATCGAACCAGCTCAATGAATTGGAGGAGAAACAGTTGACTGCTATCCAGCAAATAGAGATTATCCAGTAGCAGAGAGCTAAGTGGCATGACATATTTATAAAGAAGAAATAGTTCTAGAAAGGAGATTGGGATCTCTTATACGACTCAAGGTTTAAGGACCTTAAGGGTAAGCTCCACACTAGATGGCTAGGCCCTTATGAGGTAGATGTAGTCTTTGACAATGGGACTATAAATTTGGTAACCATTGACAATGCAAGGAAATCATTACTTGTAAATGGACACCATCTCTAATTGTATCACAAACCTACCTCGAAGGGTTCATTTGTCAACATTGTCACAAATTCGGATCTACAGGTTATGGGAACAGGGGAAAGCCCGCTTGTGCTGCAAAAATTTTAACTTTTCAAATAAGCGTAATAGCTGAAAACCACCCGGTGGCAGTTTTTACATCGTTCTCAAAGATTTAAAAAAAAAGAAAAAAAAAGGATATATATATATATAATAAAAATAATTATTATTATTATTTGGCTATGAAAACCTTTTTCAGACGCAGACAGACACTGTTTGTAGCAGTTGAAAACCACTTGGTGGCCACTGTTACACCCTTTGCAACAACATTTGTATTTGAAAGTGTATCATATGATAAGTGTTGTTACACGATCTTTTTTTTTTTATCTTTTTGTAAAAATTAAAATAATATATATCAGTCATCTTGGCTGTTACACCTGTAATAGCCGACGACTTTTTAGGAATAAAATGAAATAGTTTATTCTAATAAATAGCAGAAAATCACCGTGAGCCTCATTAGCAGATCTAAGTTCATGTGTCTCACTGCCCGAGTATGATTCAACACTGTGCTTCCCATCACCATGCCCCACGTCACCCAAGTACGTCATCAAAAAGGTAATATTGAATTCCATTTATTTTGTAGTTATGGTAATTTAACATGACTAATTGATAGCCGAGGACGACTGTCATAATTAAGCTGGGGATAATGAATCATGTTGCGACATGACTGTCGCATGATTTGTAATTATTGGAAAATCCAACAATTAAGGCACACGACCCAGGAGTTATTGTTACCTCATACCAAATAATACCAAAAAGGCTGAGGGCACTATTGACGATACCTCCCCACCACTCACCATTAAAGCATAATTCATTAAGTTGTACGAACCATGCATGCCAAATATTAATCCAAATATGCACCTGCGCCACCCTACCACCCTATCATTTACCCTTGTTGGAGGCACTGAATCCCTATTCAGAGTGCTTGGAGAGAAGGAAGGTAGGAGTGCAGGTTGAAACAACTAGAGTGTGTGTTGGAGGAAAGATAAGCAGGTGAAACAACATTTGAATTGAAGAAGAAATGGGTGGAGTGCGATACGGCATGAACCGGGAACTACAAAGGCCTTTGAAGGCTATCCTAAGGCATGCCAGGTCTTCAAAGACGTAGGCTGGTTCGAATTCTTCCAGAAATTGGAAGGGTCGGACAATGGTGTGGCCATGGAATTTGTGAAGAACCTGGAAAGGAACCAGATGGAAGTCAGACGACTAAAATTGGAGGTCACGGATTGCAGGCAGAAAGGAAGAGATGGTTCACTAGGAAGGTTAATGACCCCTCACTAAATGGGGATTTTCTTTACGAAAGCGAGTCATTGGCTAAGAAGGGCAGGGGAATTGATAGGTTATCACTCCCCCAGCCTTAGCAGACATTGCTCTCTTCCTCATTAAGTGCATTACTTGCGATGGAAGAGCAACAATCATGTTTAATTACCATTTCCCATTACTGAACCATCTCTGCCATCAGCAACGGATTAACCTGTCGTATTTATTGCTAAGAAATATTAGACACATGGTTGCAGCTGTAAAAACTACTACACATCCAAAAACATGTGTCACAAAACATAACCTTATTAAGCTCATTGTGTTGGATGCCTTAAGCCAACAGGGCAAAAATTGGGAAGAGTTCATGCGAGAAAGGCCCAAGACTACTCGCAGAAGGAAAATAGAGACGACTGGGGAAAATCCATAGGTTACAAAGGAGCAACCGCAGGCCTCGACAGTGAGGATCAGCAAGAAGTCAGTTGACAAACCAATTGGCGACATAAGGCTAAAGCAGAGGATAAGGGTTAGTGGACACCCAGAGTCCCCGTCTACGTTAAAGAAGAACAAGGAAGCAGTGGAACATAAGGACGGGGAGCAAGCTCAGCCAAAAAAACCTCCTTCACCTAGTAAGAGCAAAACCTAGTCCTTGCTATTGAAAATTGAAATTAAAAAAAAAGAGATTGAGAAATTAAGGGAATAGTTAGAAGTAGGGAAGGCAGAGCCAAGAGCCCTAGGGTTGGATACTTGAGAGGAGGCTGTCGACAGGGCTAGAAGGGGAGAAATCACAGGAACTCTATGTATAGCGTGTGTTGGGAAGTTGATGGAAGCCAGATTCAAAGTTTGTGCAACAGATGCTACCTCGAGGGAGACTCAAACTGAAAACTGGGAAGTTATTACACGCGAACCTATCAAGGACATTGTTGATAAATAAGAACCAGCAACTGAGACACTGCAATCTACAGAAAGTGATCAAGAAATGGGTACATAAGAACCCTCTGCTGACAATGGTCACTGTTGTTGTTACACAAGAACTAGCAGCAGACACCGCAATTGGTCTGAAGGTAAATGACGAGTAAAAACTTGTGGATATTACGGCTGCCACACAAGAACCAACAGTAAGAGTGGAGGCTGACCAGGAAAATAAATAAATTATGTTCTAACCCACTGACGAAGCTATTGTTACACAAGAATCAGCAGTCGAGGTGGGACAATTTCATCCTCAGGAGGATGCTACACCGTTAGTTGATGATGCATGTGGGAGAATGTCGAGTCCTGTTAAAGGATGGCATTCTAAAAAATTGTTGTTGTTAGAACAACCGCAAAAGTGGAAGCAACTGGCATTCTCTCTATAGGAGGGAGTGATTCCACTCAATGTGAATAAGAATATGATGGATTCCTTGCACGAAAAATGGTTGAAGGAAGAATGGCAAAGAAAAGAGGAGGCACAAAGGCATAGAAAAATGATAAAGGAAAAGGATGAACAATTGTATCAGCTGCATCGGGAGGTCTCTGACCTAACGTTTGATAAGACCAAACTCCACGACCTCGCTCTAAACCTGCTAGCGTGCAGGCAACTGTCCCCATCATACCCTGTGTTCCAGTGGGAACATTACTATATTTCAGTTGAGAGCAGTTTATGAGAAAAGGTCCTATTTGGGTTCTTTCACCCGCACCTTTTTGGAAAATTTTCAGTCCTCTGATTTTGATGATGAGAATTTGTTTTGCAAGCTATTCCTACACAACGTGATGTGCGAATACATGAGCACGAAGATGGTGGCAACTATCCTCTCTTTCATGGGAGATTTGCAGCTGTGGGCATTCCTCTCATTTATGAGGAACCAGATTGAGTGGCAACTGGCTAAGAAGACAATAGAGACCAATGAGGAGAGGACAACACTATGGGTCTGAGCTGAACTGGGAATGGCCTATGAACTCCATTGAGATTTTAGGTAGTTCCTAAGCACTCTAGAAAGGAGAGACTAGCCAACCATCTACAGAAGAAATATTGTGAGGGTCTGCCTTAACTTATTTTCAACCATGAGAAGCCAAGCATTGGTCAGATGTGTCAAGTGCATTAAGGCTTGCAATGCAGAATTGCAAGAAGGGGACCCATTTGAGTACAACTTTGTGGTTGTTGTTTCACGGGTGCCAGAATATGTCCAGATTGTGCTGACAATGGGGGTATTCTAGATTTGCCTCAGATTCAGATTCCCTCTACTTTGGTTGCCATTGGAGGAATATTAGCCTGATTATCAGTTATGTGATTACGAAGAAGAATCTTGGCCACGTGATTTAATGGCCGATCAAGGATTCAGAGCTCTAGGCGATGACACTACTACTGCATACAATTTTACAGATTTCCATTGGGGGTACAGTAGAAGGGTCTAAGATTCTGCATGGGGACATGAAGTGGCTTCAGTCAGGGGGAGATGTTGGGTGTGGTTTTTCACTCATTTTTCGCACCTTCCTTCCCTTGTTTTGACCTTTATGTCCTTCAAAAATGTGCCCTTATATGATCAAATTCCGCATTTTCTTACCTTTTTCGTCCATTTTATTGTCATGTTACTTTACTCTATTTTACCGAATAAATGCTAGGCTTTATTTATTTTTGAGGCTGACTAGACGAGCATTGAAGGAACATGTCGGGAAGTTTATCTTTCTTAGGTGTGGGCTCGCGGAAGCAGATAGGAAATAGGACTTAGTTGCAAGAAAGGGTAGAATAGTTCGATGTTACACCCTGAATGTTGTTACAGATCGCTGCTACATACTAGGCGCTGTTACAGGTGGCTATTGTTACAGGTTGCTGCTACACATTGGTGCTGTTATAGGTTGTTGTTACACATCAGATGTTGTTACACCTTGTGTGGATCTACTATTATAGGTTGTTGTTACACATCAGGTGCTGTTACACCTCATGTGGATCCGCCGTTACACCAATAATGCTGTCTTTAGTTATGTCGCATCAGCCCGAACCATCATTTGCTCAATACTGTTGCACCGAAGCTGGAAATGTGGATACTATGCCACATAATAGTTGTCGGTAGTAGATTGTTTATTTTTTAGGCAAAAAGACTCAAGCAGTTGTAACTAATGTATATTTATTTAGAAATAGGTTATAAATTATTTATTTTTGGATCAACATGAGAATCGGAGATTCTCATGGCTGATCTGTTTTCTAGTTTTCGGGATGTAATATTTACAAAAGACTCGTCTTTTTATGTATTAGGTATGCCCACATAGAAGAGTATTGTTACTCTATTTCTGTAACTCCTGAACTCATTTTAATATCAATTGGCATAGTGATGATGTTATTGCTTCTCAAATGATCCGTTAATCACTTTTTGTGTCTTCCTGCAACCTGCTGGGGAGGAAGGGCCCTCCTCTTTGGCATGGATTGCAATGATTAGGTAGTGTACATTTCAGTTCAGTTTAATGATTTATAGTTTCTCTTTCTTACTGCACATATCATGGATTGTGTTCGTTGCTGCTTTTATTTATCTTATGTTGTTACACAGAGTTAAACAATAGAGGAATAGTAACTAGCTAGAATAGATGTTAGCTCTAGGTGTGGTGCACTTTTATTTCAATAGCTACGAGTTGTGATTTGATTCTATGGATGGTTTTTATATCTGCATACATGATTGATTCAGTAAATAAGATCAGTGACACCTTTTACAATTTTTCTGCAATTTCTTATGCTTGGCTGAAGTGTATCGGCATAGATAGTGTGAACTCCATTGAAATAGCAAGACCTACCATGGGTTGATAATTAATGTTGTAGTCTGAGTCAATCAAGGTTGATAAAACAAAACTGCAGTTAATTTTAGAAAATATCATCATTTAATGACCTAGAAATCTAGTGAAAGGAAAAGTGACGAATTTTAAAAAACAAAAAAATGTTTATGTTGATTTGGGAAAATATTATTGGTTTTCAAAAAATGTTGTTACTAATTCCTCCACCAGCATTACTCAAAACCAAATCAGATTCAATAAAAGAAATGACATCTTGACATTTGTTTGGATTTTAATTTATTGCTTTATTTTTAACAATTTGTTGAGAATGGGATTTTGTTTTCTATTGTGTTCATCAAATCCATTTTAATTTCTAAATTTCAATTGATTATGATAGAATATCAAATGAGGAGATGAGGAAGAAACAATTTTGATCAGTATAATTGCTCTAGCAAGAAGATGAAAAAAAATTTGGGCCAATCAATTTATTGCAGAAAATTTATTCTCCAACAATTCTCTCATTTTAATTCTCTTTTGTAATTGTAAATTGAGCTTTTGTTGAATGCAATAGGTGGTTCTTTTTTTTTCCCGTAAGAAAAAATCGTAATTTTATTCATGTTGATAAAATTACATTTTGTAGATGCTTGAAGCATATGCATATGGTTGTTCCTGTAATGACAGGAAGCAAACAGAAATAAAAACACAAAGGGGCAAAAGACAGTTCCTGTAATGATAGGAATACAGCAGTAATAATAGAAAAAGTTTTGTCTACAGGCCTATATTTTCCTTCCTTTTTTCTTCTCTACTTTACGCCAGACTCCAGCGTTGGGAGTGGGGACAATTATGGCAAGTTGGTTTTCCTCTGTGTACACTGGTTGTTCTTTATCCGAGTCCGATCCTTCGGAGCTATGTGCTCGTTTGGCTCCGCTTATTTCCAGCTGTAATTCTTGCTGCCGTACCAAGCTATTTGGCTCCAATTTGGGCCCTTCGGTGTTCTCCTCCTGCGTTTTTCCTTGTCTCCTTTGTACGTCTATGGGATCCGTGTTCAGTGCTTCCTCCTCCAGTGGTTCGGTGTGCTGCCAACCTTTTGGTTTTTTCTGTTGTTTCTTGTTCCCTTTAGGCTCCTTACTAGACAGTGGACATGCATATTGAAGGTGTCCTGTCTGCAAGCAGCCGCGGCATCTGAAAGCCGTGTTCTCGTAATCAAGTTGTTGCATCCACAATGAATTACTAAAATTCAATGTAATGTGATATGGGAGTCCTTGAGTAAGATCCACCTCTACACATATTTTGGCATATATGAAGATTCCCTGGTTAGCTCTGTCCTCATCTATTTTAAGATGTTTTCCTAAGGAATTCCCAATGGTTGTTAGTGCTTTTCGATGCTAGAAATGCAGACCAGCATTGCCCCAAAACCAAGGCCCCTGATTAATGATATTGTCTCGTTCCAGTTCTGTGCTAAATCTGACTATGAATAATCCCTTAGGGCATAGATATATTTCACATTTGGATGTCCATGAAGTAAAAACCCATTGATGCAGTGCATCAGCTTTGGGCCAATAACCATTAAATCTACATATAACAGCATTGTGAATTAAATCTGTGTATAGATCTGTTACTATGATACAGTAAGCATAGGTGATTCTAGCCTCTATTCCACAATGTAGGGCCCTGGAAGCTCTGATGTGGGTGCTGGTCTGTGTTGCTATGGTTCCTTTCCTTTGACTGCATCGCGGAAAGATCCTGTATTCTTTGAACTAGTTCCCTTGCATGCACCTCGAAGTCTCAGATTGAGGATGATGGTTGAATCTTTAACAACTCCATAGTGCTGGAGAGTGTGTTAGTCCTGCATGCAGAGTCCTGAGAATAAAAGATTTTGGTATGTTACCGGAGTTCCCAGTTTGATCTGGATCTTCTTTTTTAACTCCAGAACATCCATCCCTTCCTTGATTTGTACACAATAGTGTATGCCTTCTACCGATCTGATAAATATTTGTTTCAGATCTGACGGATCTGCCTTGACCAAACCCCAATTTGCATGATTGTTCTCCGGATCTGGCGGATCGATGGTGGTTCTAGAGTTTGTATGCCTTCCTTCTGCATTAAAGGGCTTTCTTTCTTTTACCAGATGGAGCCGTAGTGGTTCCAGATGCAGTCGTAGTGGTTCTGGTGCACCCGCGGTCACTACCGGCCAGATCGCTTCTTCCTTGCCTTTAAGTTCAGTTAAAAGCTCAAAATCGAGTTGATTATGTGTTTTTGTTAGCAGATCTGGGCGATGGTGGTCTGCATCGTCCATGCCATGCCCTATTGCATTTAGGTCAAACGGCTCACTATGTGAGAACCCCTGGTACTGGTAAAGGGAGCTCCTCCGTGACGTGGAGGAGGATTGATCTGCCACCGAGGACCGATCCGTCGAAGAGGGAAGCCAGATCCATGGCGATGTAATCGATTCGGTTGATCTAACCCGCGGTTTCGAGCAGGGACTCCCTGCGTTCGCTGCCCCTTCGGTGATATTCACTGTGTCGGTGGCGCTGAGGAATGCAGTAGACCTATCCAGCTTGTTCTCCTGAGCCCTCTCTGGATCTGGAAATCTGTTCTAAGCTTCGGCTCAGAGATCGGCAATAGGTGGTTCTAGATATGAAACTTGGGGATAAATTTTTCTGCAAAGAGAGACATTTTTGCTCTACTGTAGGGAGCAATAGTTTTGTAGAGAATTATCTAAGTTTGGGTCAAACTTATGGAAATTGAAAGAGACATATTTCAGCTCTGAAATTTTCATGTTATCATGAAATTTTCTGAGAATTTCATGTACTCAAAGGTTGTAATCAAATCTTTAATTATTGTACACTATTGTCGGTGATAGAGGCTGATTGGTGGCCTACATTTAGTAAAATTTGTGGCAATTATTGATCCATATAAGTATGTATTTCTGAGCTTTTGCACTATTGTGAATTCATTTAAATACATGCTTGTTTTAATCATTTGAAATCTATCTTTTAATGATGGATCTAATTATTGTCAAGTTAAATGATGAATTCAAATAGATAAACAAGGCATACTTGTTAAGTATTTAACATATTCATGACATGTTTATCTTGGTTTTAATAATAGTTCTTTTATGAGAACTATTTCCTTAATATATTCATATATATGTTTTAGCTTGAATTCATTTTATTTGATTTTGGATGTATGCGTACCAAAGATATGATGACTATTCATCAGAAAGTTGAATACATATTCTTGCTTGAACTACTAATAAGTCTTAGAACTATTTCCTTAGATTATTGACTTCATTTTTATTCCAAATTTAAAGCTGGTTCAAATTCCGTTTTACCTTACTCTTGGTTGAGAGGGTGACTAATCCTTCATTCAATCGATATAGATTTAGGATTTACTTTCTCTTACTTAGAGTAGATTTGCATTTAGTTTTAATTATTGCATTATAAAGTCCTCTTATATAGAGGCAAAATTTTGAGTCGCTTGGCTGAGCCATTAATTCAGCTTAAGCATCACTTTCTTGCATGAGCTCAACAAGATAGTTGATCTAATGTCTCTTCTCTATTGATAAGAAATAGACATATTTTAAGCTAGTGGAGATAAATAGAGGGTAACTGGACCCAGTTTAACTAGTTAGAACCACCATTCCAAATGAAAAATGAGCTTCTTTATGTTCCCGACAAAGTGGTCTCCATTATAATGTTGACATTGTCATTTTGGGCCATCAACATTTTTGGTACTGTAAGGAAGGCCTAAAGACTTGTTGTCTTTTGGAGTTTTTGTATTTTAAAGTTTTTATTTAATCACAATGGCTCATCCTAGACTTCCAATTTGGAATTGTATCTCTGGACGCGCATCTCCCAATACTCCACTAGAAATAATGAGACACTTGTCAAAGGTAAAATTTAACAATAAGAATAATGCTTTTGCATTTGATCATGCCTAGGAATTTATTCAAAATTTTGCAAGTTCTAATTTTCATGATATTGATGAAGGTATTTTATGTAGAACTTTTACTCTTACATTCTCAGGAAAAGCCAGAAAATGGTGTCAATCTCTTCAAGTTACCTATATTCATAGTTGGGATCAATCTATCACAAAATTCCTTTGTGAATTTGACGGTTATGATTATGAAAAGGTTTCTGACGAATTTGAAGATTTACGGAGCTTTGAAAATGAATCTTTTATGGATTATACTGTTAGATTTTGATTAAATTTCTTAAGATTCAAAGTTGAAGATAAACCTTCCGAAATTAAAATGATGGATTGGTTTGAATATGTTTGTTCCCTTTCTCCCATTACAAATCCACTAGAAATAATTTCAAGCTTTTATAAATCTTCGTTAACATTTATTAACATAATTGAGAATTCCAATTTGGAAGTGCATACCAATCATGATGAAGTTGCATTTGTAATGTATGATCAATTCCTTCATTTATTTCACACCTATTATTGCATTAATAATGATCATGATGCTCTCTCTCATGTTAAAGAAACACTATCACAAAACTTGGAAATTTTTTATAATAAATTGCAAGAAGACAAAAATAACAAACTTGAAGAAATAACTGCCATTAGATCAGAAAATCAACCTAAAATTAATTCAGAAAATCAATCACTAAATCAACAAGCACAAGTAGAAATTTAAGATTCCAATATGCAATTTGTTGCTGAAATTCGGAAGCCTTTCATGATGATCAAATGCCAAATTCAGGGCAGCCAAACAACATTCTTCAAGAAAGCACAAGTAGTGAAATGGATGATTAGCAATACGAAATTTACAATGAAGAAAACACAAAAGAGTCCGCAAATAGAGATATTTTCATATTCATTTCTTTAAACTCACATTTATCTCTTTATCATGATATTTTTGCTTATAGTGATTTATCTCCTCTTTTCATTAATATTGTTCCACAAAACAAAGAGGATGGTTTAAATGAACAACCCTTTAGTTCTAATCAGGATAGAGAGATAATTGATAATTGTTCCAACATTGATGGAAATGTGCTCAATACCCCTTCTTGTTTTGATATATCATATGGTAATGAAGGGAATCCTAATTAATTTCATGAAGTAATTTATGAAAATTACTCTGACATTGAGGATGTTCATTTATATTACTCTGTTAAATTTTCATGATCAAAGTCATATCATATTTGAGAATGAAGAAAACTTCAAATTAGAAATTGCTCCAATTAATTCTCATTCTGAAACAAAGAATCGTCTTCTTAATTTCAACATTCAATAATCCATTCCAATTTATGATTCTTATGATGATCAAGTTCTCACTCTCGTTCATAATCTAGAATGGTTCTATCTCCCACAAGTTATTTCCTATAACTTTTCTAATTCTACTAGTTTGACAAGTTCTTGTGGGAAGGAAATTACTTCAAATTAGTCCCAATTATGTTGTATCATTAATTGTAACAATAATGTAATCTACGATTTGATTTTATTGTTTTTGCTTCATTTATTTTGTTTGTTTTCAGATTTATTTTCTATTAGCATTTTTCAATTTTTAGATGTCATTTTCTAGCATATTAAGCAATTAAGTGTTCAAAATTCACAATGTGCATTGCTAGAATGTGAAGAGGAATCACAAAATTCAGATCATGACCATCAAGAGATGATGATCTTCCAATTCCATTTGATGGTTATGTCTTATCAACTTACTTTTCCTTCTAGAGTGAATTTTCAACATGAATCATCTCTTTTGAATACATTGATTCAATATGTCCAACCTCTTAGTTTAACCAATGATCTTCCAATAGATTCATTAAATTCCCATCTGAATTTCATTGATCTATTACAAAGGTGTTTAGAAGCTTCATGTTCATCAAAGATCATTAATAGTTTGTTTTATGTACATAACACTAATGGTTGTTTGACCTCTCTCCCATTTGACTTCTTCCTATCTCCAATGAATACTCATCCATATTTTTTTGATCCCATAGAGATTTGGTTGGAGGAATCTTTTCAGGAGAGAATGTTTCTAAGTAAATTGATTGCAATAATCTGTTTTCTATAAATATGTTAGCAGTTAGTGTACATACTATATTCATATTTAATATTTTTGGTTCAATTGTAATTGTATTTTTGTTACTAATGTGTGCCTTGTACATATATGCAAGAAATAAAATATTTGATTGGTTACATTGGAAGTATGACTACACATAGCCATGTTTCCTTTTCATGTAGTTAGGATTAGGAATAGATTTATTTAGATTTAGATTATTTTCCTATTTGTATCTATTTCATTATTGCAAATTTTTAATAAACATGTAATGAGACCATGATCATCCCTGACATCTTCTTCATTCTCTAACGAAGATTGTTTGAAAAGTATGATTTCTTAAATTATGATTATGCTACGCTAGCTTATTATTTTTGGTGAAGCTTCATCATATTTTTGAAATGTGCAAAGAAAATCAGGAAGGGTGAAGTTCCAAAGAATATTTACAATCAAATGTTCTTGAAAAATTCAAGTTTCAATTCATAAGCATCTCTATATGTCATTTTTCCCACTCTTGTTCCTCAATGTAAATATGAAGTGGATGCAAAATTAAAAGCCCCCTAATAATTTTAATTTAGATTGAATAAGGAGATAATTGTGAACATATGCCAAATTGAAGATAATACATGGGAGAATGTTGAGATCTATAAGGTAAATTTACAATCAAAATTCTTCGACGTATGCATTGACATGTTCACCTTCATCTATTGTCAATTTATCTTTTTCATTAGCTTATTTCTTATTTATGTTTTTCTTCTTTTGCAAGTCTTCATTGATTTGATTTGTAAGCTTGATTAGCTTTATAATAAAGAGAGGAGCCAGCTCTTTCGATACCATTAACATGCTCAGGGAAGTATCTTATTTCTCATCGAAAATACTTCTTCTTTGTGCTTTGTATTAATGCTTCTCTGCATACTTCCTTTATTTGAAAATTAGTGATATGAGTCAATAATCATAACTATGCCTCTCGTTGATGCATTTAAAATTAAATTCTTGACTCTTTCTTATTTAGATTTGTCATAAGCAAAGGAAAATCACACAAATTGATTCTTGCAACAAGTTATAAAATGATCTTATCCATGATTTCATCTCTGCCTATTCCGAATCTTACATTTGCCAATTTGATTTGAGCCTTTGCATTTCACTCGTTCATCTTGCATCCACTTTAGTCACATTCCTTTCTATCGAAATGACTTAGAGCCTTTAAATGGTAAATCTTAGAATCTCTATCCTCTGCTATTCATTCTTCCAAGGATTCCATTTTTCTCTGAGCCTTTTAATTTCTCAAATTAATGAAAATCCAAATTATATAATCTCGTTGAACTCTTGCCAATTCAGCCATTACTATATCATCTGACTTATAATTATATTCAAATGGAGTCCTCTTTTCTTATCTCTATATCTTTGTGTTGAATTTCATGTTACCCTTGTATTCGAGAACTTGGATGTATTTTTAATTATAATTTAATCCAAGATCGAAGCATTCATTTCTCGGGATGAATTTGTGTCTTTTGGGATATATATTCTTCATGATGTGTGCACATGGGCCTCTTTTTACTCTTCTCAACAATCTTCCTTAGAAAATTCATCATCTCCGGCTCATTTACCTTTTGTCCTTGTCCCACTATTGGATGCCCATTTCATGATATGTTCATATTTTAATATGCATCCTTTCATTTTCTTTTCAAAGAAACTTTCGAGTAGAAACTATAATATTGCAGCAATTGATAAGGAATTTGGAACATGTAAAGGTAATAGACCATGGGAAATCTATATTTTTTAAAATTCTCTTGTAGTTTTCCTATTCTTGATGTATCACTCCATATTTATCAAGTGAATATTCAAGTCCTCTCCTTGTCTTCACAAACCATTGTTGCATTGTTAGGGTCTTAGTCTTATTTCTTGACATTTTATGAAAATCATGGAGCACATTTCTGAAGTATGAAATCTGAAATATAAAGAGAACATTTGGCACTGAAATTCATAGAGAAGTACATCATCATTTTAATTTATGATAGATTTTATTTACTTCAGATTCCTTGAACATGTAACATTGTTTTCTTCTAGTTTACTTCTTGCTTTTGTTTAGATTTAATGAGTTATGATTATGGGCCAATTAAAAACTACATTGAAAACCACTTCTTCATGATTTTACTTACAATTAAAAGAAGAGGTTATTTTTGTTGGAGAAAATGATATTTCTCAAGTAATATTTTAACTAAATTCTCCAATGGTAAGTTTCATATGTCCACTTTCATCCTTTTATATTTCTTTACATTTTTGTTTCAGTTTTATTTTTATTTTTTCTAATATATATCTTTGTTTTACAAGACCTCCAGAATTATCTTACACTTCTATCAACTCTGTTGGGTCCCTATAATACTAGTGATTACCCAATTACTATTATAGTAATACCCCTTATTAATGTTGTTGTGCCCATATTGCCCCCATATTGTTATTACTGTGCCCCATAGAATCCCTCTATTGTTATTTTTGTGGCTTTATATTATTATTGTTAGGTCGGCTGGATTATATTGTGACACCTTAGACTCCTATATATAGAAAGGAGGTTTTGTCATTTGTATCATCCAAGAATTGTTCATTTATGTAATGTAAAGGAGGTTGCTCCCTCGAAGAGGCTGAATTCTAAGGTGTTGATCTATCTTTTCTATCTTTTCTTGAGCTGGTTTCATAACATTTGGTATCAGAGCTTTGGATTCTAGGGTTTCGCTGCTCCAAACAGGTCATCGTGGCATTTTCGCTATAACTTTTTTTCTGTGATGTTTCAGAAGTCACAAATAAAACCCATTTTAGAAGAAATTGCGCTGAACCTTGGGTCCAAATTTTAGAGCTTTTTGCATGATATTTGCGGAGATATGATCTGAGGAAGTTGGTCTTTTTGGAGACTCCTGAATTACATTCAAAACAGGTGACCTCGGGAAAATCGTCATAACTTTCTCTCTGGGGATCGGATTAAAATTTCGTAAGAAGGTATAGAAAGAGCACGGACTATAGTTTCTTGTATGCATGTTGCAGATCCAAAGGTCGCAACAGTAACACGTGGCACGTCGTACAAGTTCGCTCTACTGAACTAGTCTATAAGCAAGTCACTGTGGGAGATTTCACATAAATCTTCCGTGGAGAATCCAATTTGGGTCAGACTTGTGACATTAGAAAGAGGACACAGAGGGCTACTACAGCGCACAAATTCAGAACTAGATGATTGGAAAGTACAGAGATACATCAGAGGCAATATCGAGCTCCTACAAAGTGAAAAAAGGTGTGTAGATTTTCTTAAATTTTTGCTTAAGCTTGGTTTGAAAATTTATTTTGAAGGAATTCAAAGGGCATAGTAGAGAATTATTATCGGTAACTGATGCCCCGAGGAAAGAAAATGCAAACACCTAGTAAGGAACTTGAAAGCTCTAGCATGACTCATGAAGAAGAGGAAGAAATGCAACATGATATATCAAAATTACAAGACCAAGTGCAACAACTGTCCCTTGCACAAAAATGAACAGAATCTAAGATGGATGGTTTAAAGAAAGATGTAGAAGCTAAGATGGATGGTTTAAAGAAAGGTGTAGAAGCTAAGATGGACTGTTTAAAGAAAGGCGTAGAAGCTAAGATGATTGACGTGGAAGCTAAGATGGATGATTTGAAGATAGATTTGAAGACAGACATGGACGAATTGAAGATAAATATGAATAAGTTTCTACAAGAAATGGTCCCTAAGGGTGAAAGGGTACTAAAGGAAACTCATGATGAGAACAAAAGAAATGTTAATCATTATTCCATAGATGCCAATGTTGGATCGAAGACTCACCATATTCCAAAAATCGATATGAGGAAGTTTGATGGCAAGGATCCTGCCACGTGGATATTACAGATGGAGCAATTCTTCGATCTCAATAATGTGCAAAACACACAAAAGGTACGTATGGCAACTTTATATTTGGAACCAAATCAGTTTGTATGGTATCAATGGCTTTGCTCTCGTAAACCATTTACCACTTGGGCAATTTTTACGGAAGAATTGATAGCACATTATGAGGATACAAAAAGCAACATTGTTTTTAGCCAATTGATAAGTCTCGAACAAAAGGGTTCAATAATGCAGCACATTGAGGACTTCCAAAAATTGAACATAAGGGTAAAAGATATTCCAGAAGAGCATAGGATTGATGTGTTCATAGGGTCTTTAAAAGATAATATCCAACATGATGTTCGCCTTTGGGAACCTGATTCATTAGAGAAGGCATTCAGGTTAGCAAGAAAAATGGAAAGCAAAATTATGGCAACCAGGAAGCATACCACTCACAACTATAAAGACGGAAGTGTTGTTGCCCCTAGTCTTCCACAACCTATAACGTTGACACCACAACAATTGGAAGAAAAAAGAGAAAAAGGGCTTTGTTACAGTTGTGATAGCAAATACACTAAAGGTCATAAGTGTGCTGAGAAGAAATTATTATACATAGATTGTGAAGAGGAAGAAGAAAAGGAAGAGGATATACTCCAAGAACAAAGCCTAGATGAAGAACAAATAAATCCGACCATATCTTGTAATGAATTGGCGGGAATTACCACTCCTCAAACCATCAAGATAGAAGGACAAATCAAGAAGAAAAAGGTAATAGTGTTGATTGATTCAGGAAGCACCCAAAATTTTATTCATTGTAGGGTAGCAAAAGAATTGAATTGCTTCCTATATCCAGCACCAGAGTGTCAAGTGATGATTGCAAATGGAGGAACAATAAATTGCTCTGGAAAGTGCCATAATATCAAGCTATCCATGGGAGAATATGTATTGACTAGCCCAATGCTTTCCATTCCAATGGGAGATGCTGATGTTGTACTAGGAGTCCAATGGCTACAATCCTTGGGTACAATAGCTTTTAATTTCCAAGAACTTTTCATCAAATTTTCCACGGAAGGAAAGGAAGTTGAATCAAGGGGTATTGCAGGGAAACCAGGAAAGATAATCAGCTCTAATGGTATGACAAAGCTTCTAAAAAAGGAGAAAAGAGGTGTAATTGCACAATTATGTTCGCTAGATGTTTCCACATTGGAATCATCTATTTCTCCAGATCTCCAAAAAGTCCTGGACAATCATTCCAACGTATTTGAAACACCCAAAGGTCTCCCACCTATGCGTGATCATGATCATGTTATTCATCTGATTCTAGGAAGTGTTCCTCCAAACATCAGGCCATACAGATATCCCTATGTCCAAAAGAGTGAAATTGAACGTATGGTTGCATAAATGCTAGAGGCTGGTATAATTCAACCGAGTCAAAGTTCTTTCTCAACTCCAGTAGTATTGGTGCACAAGAAGGATGGATCATGGCGCATGTGTCCGGATTATAGGGAGCTCAACAAGCTCACTATTAAAGATAAGTTCCCCATTCCTATCATTGATGAATTACTGGATGAATTGCATGGATCAATTTACTTCACCAAGTTGGATCTTCGTTCAGGATATCATCAAATCAGAATGAAGATTGAAGACATTCCCAAAACAGCATTTAGAACTCATGAGGGTCATTATGAATTTTTTGTCATGCCTTTTGGCCTTACCAATGCACCTTCAACATTTCAAGGTTTGACGAATTCAATTTTCAAACAATTCCTTAGAAAATTTGTGTTAGTATTTTTTGATGATATATTAATCTACAGCAAGTCTTGGAAGGATCATGTTGACATGTATGGAGTTGTTGCTTTCGTCTTTCACTTTAGTTTCGATTTCTTTTTCACTTTAATGATTCGTTACAGTTTGATTTTTGTGACTCCACTAAGATTTATCTGAAAGGACTTATTCTCACCCAACAATAGTTGGAAACATGGGAAATATTTGCTTTTTCCTTTCAATGAATTTCATTTATCATTAACTGTATATCTTTATGGAATCCTAAAGCCCTCCTTTTTTAAATATTTTCCATGGAGGAACATATATCCTTTCTAAATGATATAGTTCACCTTTTCAAGGAAAGAACTAACTTGAGTCTAATTCAATGGATCCCTCCCATCCCTCTAGTGTCCACTTTATAAAATGTCTGATTGATAGTTGTGGGGAAAGATTTTTGGAGTCAATATTATGGAAGTATTATATCCATTTTATTAAGTCTCTATTACCATCCCACCTCTCTCACTCAGGTACATAATAAACTAAACTCTCATATGTGCTTATCAAATGGGTGATCAAAAGGGGAAGAATGGGAAATACAAGTAAACCCGTTGGGGCTATGGGTGCTCGCTGGCAATGGGGCCATGCTTGTATGGCATAAAATACAACTTTGTCAAGGTATTGTTCAGGTTCACTGGAAGTGAAGCGATGTCAGAGACTATTCATATCAATGGATATATGCTTTATCAAAATAATCCTATATGTACCTTATTCTATTTTTCATAAGAGGTAATCTTAAAATATTTTATTCCCAAAATTTAGGTTCGTGATTTTAGCCTTAGTTTATTTTGAGTACTTATATTTTTAAACTTATATTGCTTAATTCATTAATGTGGGACCCTTGGAAATGTTTTATTGTTTGACGGTTTAATAGAATCCCTAACCTTTAGCCTGTTGTAGCAGTTGCAACACCCTCCAAAATTTTGGCTTACATCCAAATTTGAGAGCCTTCCTTGGTTATTCCTTTGATGGTTGAAAACACTTGAGCTCACCCCATGAGCTCTTGTGAAGTCTTTTCACCATTTTTCTTATTTGACCAATGGTCATCTTTTGGCATATTGATTGCTTTATCATGCTTAAGATCTTGTTCTGGTGAGTTTGAAGGTTTGTATTTGTGTGTTTGGGCTATCATCGCTATGTAAACATCCATCGTACTCACACAAAAAGTTGTAAGAACTGTCGCACAAGTGTCATCACGGTCGTCCGAAGGTCTATCTCAAGTGTCGAGCTTGTCGCTTTAAGCTCTACGACCATTTCATCGAGGGCATGTTTTTTCTTGTTTTACTGGTGGTCTATGTTGTCTCATCATCGAAGTATGCTAAGTGTATGATCACAATGTCAAGTCTAGACAAGTTCACTTTCTTTCGAAACTTAGCCATTTTCTTGAAAAATCTATCCGATCAGAAAACCTTCTTGCACCAGATCCCGACTGAGCTGCACTACATAGTCTCATCCCTCAGTGGCCTTGCTCTACTACCCAAAACTATGCAATGCTTGAGGTTTTCCTCCAGGTCAATTGCACTGCGCAATCCCAGAGGTGAGCAGCTTGTCTACATCCCAGAACTACGCAAAAACTGCCTCCATGTCTAGCTAAACTACACATTTCTCAAGCACGATCATTAAGCCTCCTTTTGGTCTACTGGAACCCCACACTGCACCAAGAATTGGGTATGCACTGATCTCCAAAAATACGCAGACATTTCCTGCTAGTCCTCTACTTCTTTTCTCTGTACTACCTTAAGAAACTACGCAGACATGTCTAGCAGATCTCGTACTACCTGTCCTGCACTAATCTCAAAACCTACGCAGACAAATCTAACTGGTCCTCTACTGCCTTGCTTTGTATTACCTTCAGAAATTGCATAGACATGTTTAGCAGGCCTCCTACTGCCTTTCCTACATTGATCTCCAAAACAGCGCAGACATGTCCAGCTGGTTCTCTGTTGCCTTGCTCTACACTACCTTCATAAATCGTGCTGACATGTCTAGCATGCCCTCTGTTTCATGTCCTGCACTATTCTCCAAAACTCTGCAGTCATGTCTAACAGTTCCTCTGCTGTTTGTCCTACACTATTATAAAAAACTACGCAGTCATGCTTAGCAAGTCCCTTGTAGCCCTATCATGCCTTGCTCCTGAAAACTACGTATAAATTCCCAACATGTCCCCTACAATTTTGTCTTGTCTTCCCTCCAGGAAATGTACAGAAGTGCCCCTTAGGGTCCTACCTTACAACTGCCATGGTGTCCTTCACTTTGTAATTCTACCTCCTAGTGGTCACTGCATAGTTTTTCTTGACAGTGTAAGCTATCCTCCCAAAGTTCCTCATTCCATCTTGAGTTGCAATCTGCGTTGTCTCAGTGAGTTGTCCTCCCTTCCCGTCACCCAGCACATGATAAAAATGCATCATGCTAGAATAGGAGGTTTTTGATTTAATGTCGTCCTCCCATGAGTGAATTGTAGGAACAAGTACAATGATAGATCATGGCAATATGATGAATGAGATTAAGAAGGAGCGCACATGCTAGAAGACTTGCTTGCAGCTGGATGAATGTACCAAGCACATCAACCAATAGGAAAAAAGAACATATGCATTGTACTATCATGCACATGTACCTTGTTGTTTGAAGATACCAGCTTAAAACTCGCATGGGATGATAGCTAAAGCCCAGGCAAATCTCTAGGTATATGGAAACTGGGCCTTCATACTGAATGAGACTCCTAAAATAAATGGTGTGAGGTATAGTTGGGACTTCTCATTGGGGAGATCCCCTTGTTGGCGAGTCTAACACCGTCAACAAAATGGCCCTAGAAGGAGGGCCAAATCACAGACTGTGCCCGTAGAATCTGGTTTGAATCTCTGATTTAAAAATGGATCTTCCGAACATCATAATTCCGGGACATCTTTATACAAAGTTTGAATATAGCATCCCTGTGAAAGTTATCCATGACCTATCCAAGTTAAAATTTAGTGCTGAGGGTGAACCATCTTTTGATGCACATATGCACCAAGTTATAAAGAAATTTCCACACCACAAGATAAAGTATGAATATGTCTAGACTGTATTACTCACCCTCACATTCGAAGGTCGTGCTCAATGCTAGTGTTACACTTACCCTTTGCCTTTATCAATTCATTTGATCATCTTGCTGAAATGATGATTAAACCATTCGATGAGTATAGCCACCGAGACTTCCATGAAAAAATATGTCATTTAAGTATGGAGCTTTGTGAATAATTTGAGGACTTTTCTAATCGCTTCCTTCACCTCTATTACAAAATTCCTGAACAACTTGTAAAATTTGAATTCTTTAAAGAAGAGTTTAAATGCTTGGTTCATTGTTCTTGATATGGTGAACCTACTGATTTCCCTTTCTCCCCAACTCTTGTAGATCATGAGGCACCTCAGATTGCAGAGGAGGAGCCCAACACCCCATTTGTTCCTTGTTCTCCTCCCTTTATGGTCCCGATGTGGGTGCCCCCTTGCAGTGATTGCAAAGCTGGGAAATATGTGCAACATGTACCCAACCCATCTTCTCATCTATCTCCCGCTACAATGGAGGAAGTTCCATAATGGCTTAGGAAGCCTATAGTGAAGACTCAACCCTCCAGTCTACAAGAGGAAGTCAGTGTTCATAACTCAAGTCTCGAATCTAATCTGCATCTCTACCATATTCCATCATCTACAAGTCATGACTCCTTGTACCATGACTTGTTTGATCAATCTACTCCAATAGCTAGTTGTTCACATCCTCTTGATTCTCAAGTTGTTGGCTCAAATTGTGATCAGGCACAAGGCAGTCACATTACATAGGAAGAGGAGCAGAAAGGTGAGGACACTATTAATCTTCCCTCTCTGTTTCAAAATTATCCACATCAAGACAATGAACTTCCATTCTTTGACGATTCTCAATCTGCTAATCTTAGTGCAACATCCAGTAAAATTAATTCTTTCGATCAAACAACAACCTTGGGAAGTCATCACTCCCATGCTTCCATATGTCATGATAAACGCCTAAGCACATCATGTGATCTTCCATTTTCTCATGAAGACTCTAACTCAAATCTAGAATGTGCTTCAGCCAAAGAAGATGTCCATATCGAAACTTCCTCTTCACCTCACTTTCCCATGTGTCCTACAATTCACAACACATCCACATGCATCGTAGATACTCCACGTTCTCTTGTTTCTTCATCTGATGAGTTATCTCCTCAATTGACACAAGGTAGTGAGGTTGTCCATCATTAAGTTGAAAATAGTCTAATCATATGGCGTAGTTCCCATTCCTTGTCATCTCTTCATGTGCATGATGATGACTCTTCAAATCATCTTGTTAAAGCTAAAAAATCTGGTGCAACCTGTGACAGAGATGGATGCCATTCTGAGAGATGTTTTGAAATCAGCAACAACAACCATCCTCAACCTATGCATGATCTAGTTCAAGCTTCAAAATATGATTCTTGAATTATGGAAAGTCCTTGGATGTGCCAGGGGGTCAAGGCACTTCAACATCCGTTGAAGATTATGTCAGGACCTCGCAACTCTGGTAAGCCCCCCAAACCTAATCAAATTTGGTTTCTCACACACAATTCTTCTATCTGCATGGTTTCATTTAGTGTGGATCCTTGATTAAAAAGTATTTGGCATTCTTGGTGTGATCTTTCAAATTTTCAAATTTTCGCTTATGACGAAATCCACAAATCTATTACAGCGCACCCATCTTCATGCACATTTTTTACATCAAACTCAAGTTGGGAGTGTTCGTCCCTCATGGAATCATGAAATTGTGAAGTTGATCATCTCAAAGTATCTCTTTGCCCACAATCATACTTATTTAATTTTCCCTCTCATGACCAGCTCCTCAGTCTTCTTGTGATCCTTGCACTACAAATCTATCTTCTCATCACACCAAAAATCTTCATGGGTGATGATGAGTGCACAAGCTATCACACGAATCAAGTTCCTATCCATTCACCATGCCCCAACTGGTTTCACGCATTCATAGTGCTGGCATCCTTTTTAAATTCCTATGAGGACCATGATGCCTGCGCAATTTTTCACTAGTTGCAAGAAGGTGGTCTATCATGTCTAGCTCACAACGAACTTGATTCTATTGTTCAGAGCATTCACAAGATTGGTCAAATGAATTTTTCTTTGTTCATTTCAAACTAGGAAACGGCATTTCAAATAACTCATCTGATCATTCCTCTATCTTCGGTTACTATTGTTCGGCTTATCATTTTCCCATGAGCACACCAAAAGAAAACTGCTTCTTGCACTCTGATCTTCATTGTTTACTATCTTTCTCTCCAAACTTCTGTCATGTAGGTGAGGCGCTTTAGCCTTTGCTGATGGTTATGTTAGGTCTTCATTGTCTTGGCATGACTGTTGAGAATGATTAGATCTATATTTCCTCCCCAAATTCCCATCATGATCCCATCTCTCGAATCAGAAATCTGTCTTTTCAAATATCACGAGGCTTTCCAAACAGCCATCACAAATTTTATGATCCAGTCACTGAATGGATAGAAAAAATATTACTTGGCAAGCCTTGTTGTAGGGAACAAATTTCAATCTTTCCTTGTGTTTTCTAAGAAGCTTGGTGCATACAAGGATGCATCTGCAAGAAGCTTCAAAGGTTTGTTTAGAAAGGGTATCCATCAAAAAGGTAAGAACATGTATTGGGTGGTTCAGACACATATTTTTCCCACATGCAAGACATTCCTTTCTGTGTGCAGTTCACTCAAGTTTTTGTATTTACTATTAGACACTACTTTTTATCTGTTTTAATCATTTGTATCTTTGTGGATGCAAGTCGGGAGTGACTATGGTAGCTTCACTAGAAATTTCACTTCACGTAACCCCGACTATTTAGCTGTTAGGATAGGAGTAGGATTAGTTGCATCTTAGTTTTCCCTTGCTTGCACTCATCTTTCACTCTTAGTCTGTCATGGTTTTCTTATTCTCGTTTTACATCCTTGTTTTCTTTAGCCATTTTTCTTTCTTGTCTTCTGGTTTTTTTTCTTGTTGTGTACACCTTTACTCTCATCTTGTTTTTCCTTTCATGTTGAGTTGTTCACTTGTGTGTACTACCTAAATAAGTGTTGTGCCTAGACCTGTTTTCTTGCTTCTGAATGGTTATGTGGCTAATATTCAAAGAGTCTTGTGACACTGCAGTGCTTGGCTAGCCCTGTGTCCATATTCTTTGTGCTTGGTTATAACTTCTGGCTGATGAAGTCTTGAAAGAAAATATGATCTGTCTGTAAGGAAAGTTTTGGTTGAACCATGAACTCGTGTTTAGTATGGAAAACCTCATGCCTATACTCAGTTTTCTACTCTGGTGTGTTCAAGCTTATAAAACTAGTAGAAATGGAGAAGGGGAAATCTAAACAAGCAAACCTGAATTAGAGGACTTTACATGCTTCTCTGAATGAACAACCTCTCTTGCTCTCAATAAGTTGAGATCCCTCTTCTGCCCGAAAAATAGATAAGTTCCTATGCACATTTCTCTTTCAAAAAAATAACAAAGGCGAAAGAAGAGAAAGGCTTCCTTCTGAGAGAGGTGAAGCAGGAATCTCCACCAGGGTACTGTCCAGGCTCACTGGAAATGGAGGAATTTTTTTGTTCCTACATAACTCTGTCGAGGTGCTGTCAAGGCTTGCTGGAAGTGGAGAAACACTAGAGATCTATCTACAAAGGTTTATCTCAAGTGTTGCAGAAGTCGCTTTCAACTCTAAGACATTCTCACCGAGGGAATGTTTTTTCTTGTTGTACTGGTGGTCTGTGTTGTCTCGTTGTCAAAGTAAGCTAAGTGTATGATCACAATCCCAAGTCTGCACAAGTTCCCTTACTTTCAACACTTGGACATTTTCCTAAAAATCTGTTCGACACGACAAACCTCTTCCACTGGATCCTGACTGAGCTACACTCTATGGTCTCATCCCTCAGTAACCTTGCTCTGCTACCTAGAACTGCGCAGTGCTTGAGGTTGTTCTACATGTGAGTTTCATTGCACAATCCCGAAGGTGAGAAACTTATCTTCCTCCCAGAACTGCGCATGAACTGCCTCCATGTCTAAATTGAACTACACATTTCTCAAGCACAATCATCAAGCCTCCTTCTAGTCTGCCGAAACCATGTACTGCACCAAGACCTGTGTCTACACTGATCTCCAAAACTACGCAAACATGCCTTGCTAGTCCGTTGCTTCCATAATTTAAACTACCTTCAGAAACTACGCAGACATGTCCAGCAGGCCTCCTACTGCCTGTCCCACACTGATCTCCAAAACTACATAGACATGTCCAGCTAGTCCTCAGCTACCTTGCTCTGCACTTCCTCCAGAAACTTCACAAACATGTCTAGCAGGCCTCCTACTGCTTGTCCTACACTAATCTCCAAACCTACACAAACATGCCCATCTGGTCCTCTATTGCCTTGCTCCACACTGTCTTCAGAAACTATGAAGACATGTCTAGTAGGCCCTCTGCTTCCTGTCCTACACTGTTCTCCAAAATTGCACATTCATGTCCAGCAGTCCCTCTACTGCTTGTCTTGCACTATTGTCCAAAATTAGGCAATCATGCTCAATAGGTCCTTTGCAGCCCTGTCATGACTTCCTCTTGAAAATTGTGAAAAACTTCCCAACAGGTCCCCTGTACCCTTGTCTTACCTTCCCTCTAGGGACTACGCAGAAGTGCCCCTCAGGTTCCTGCCTTGGAGCTACTATGGTTGTCCTTCACTGCTCAATTCTACCTCCTAGTGGTCACTACATAGTTTTTCTCGATAATGTAGGATGTCCTTTCAGAGTTCCTCATTCTAGCTTGAGTTGTGCTTTGCACTGCCTCAATTAGTTTTCCTCCCTCCCTGTCACCCAAAATAGGATTACAATGCATCACACTAGAGTAGGAGGTTTTGGATTTGATTTCGTCTCGTCATGAGTGAATTGTAGGAAAAGGTACACTGATAGATCATGGCGAGATGAATAAGCGGATGAAGGACTACACATGCTAGAAGACTTGCTTGCATCTAGAGGAACGTACCAAACACATCAAGAAAAAAGTGAAAGGAACATATGAATTGAACCATCATGCAAGAGTAAGACCATCAAAGATCTCACAACACTATGGCATAAGGAGGAGAAGACAAAGCACACCAAGAGTACATCCATCACTTAGCAGCACAATAGCTTGACATAGACACCACAGTCAACTAGTAGATGTCAGTAGTGTCATGTTGACTTGTTTCATGAACTATCTTGGCCACATCACCACTATCGGCCATATCTTTTGTAACTCAATGTAATGTAAAGTGAAGTCAAATGGATACACATAAGAAGTTGAAGAGTCATGTCAGTTGAAGAGTCATTGGAAGTTGAATAATGATGAGAGTAGTCCAAGAGTCACAAGGGTCAAGCATCACCCTTGGCTATATATACCCTTCGCATTGTATGAGTAAAGACTTTTCACCTTGGCTCCTCCCACATAGCCTTGAGAATTTGTAATATTTTCTTTGAGCAGCGAGGAGTGGCTCCAATGTCCCACTACCGGGACTAGTTATGTATGTTGTACAAATGTGTCTTGGTACTTTTGCTTAATTCAGAATCCTGTTAAGGCTAACATATTTTCATGCATGTTTTATAGATGTTTGTAAGACTACTCTTTAAACGTTTGTAATGCAAGTTTGCTTAACCTATACTAAGATAGTTGAACTATTTTGGTTGTTTTAGTACTTACATTGCTGAACATGTGTTGTATTTCTTATCACCATTGTCTCATCCCTGTGGACTACTCCGCGGGATACTAGACCGAACACCTTTGTGTATTGGCTATCACCGCTTTCACATCCTTGTGTACTACTCCACGGGATACTAGATAGACCATCTTTGTTTTTTGATTATAATGACCATCACATCCATGTGGACTACTCTGCTGGGTTGTGTACATGTTGTCCCCTTCACCTTGGTTTTAATGACTGGCACCTCAGTTGTGGAATATTCCGATGGATGCTGGATAGACCCATTTTAGTTCGTTTGTGTCTCTCCCTAGGTGGTACTACTACCTCTCATTTAGAGGCTCACTTTCCTCTCCCCCTTTGTAGTAAGAGAGCCTTGACACAATTACATTACGCACTCACCAGTCACACATACCTTTATGTTTGAAGATACTAGCGTAACACTCTCTTGTGCTCACAATAAGAGCCAAGGAAGATCTCTAAGTATATGACAACCATGCCTTCATAGCTGACGGGAATCCTACACCAAACGGTGTGAGGTCTAGTTGGGACTCCACATCAGGGAGATTTGTTCGTAGGTCTAGCATCGTCAACATCGCTTTTGGGTAAAGTGAAGTTCATCACTTTTAACCAAAGATAATTGGTTCTTCCCTATGTGTCATCATTGTTGAGGTGAAAACTCAACCCCCCATTTTTGACTTATTTATTTCAATAATGTGGACCCTTTCCGTAAAAATTTTGCCAAAACACCTTTTAATATAATTTTTATTTGGATAAGTGTCCTACAATTTTGCCAAATTTTTATTTTTATTCAAATTTTTCTTTTCATTGCTTCATTGCATTTGATTTTCTACTTGGTTTCTATCGGATTTAATTTAACTCATTTGGATGCACGGTTTGCAAATGAGGCTTCTCTGAAGTTTAATATTTTTTAGCACGAGGGCTGAAAAATGTACAAAACGTACAATATTTTATTTTTGTAAATTATTTGTAAATATTGATTTTTAGATAATTTCTACTAACTAATTCATTTTTTCACTAAAGGTCCTACAACATTACCACGGCCAAATTGTAGAGAAATTGAAATTATATGTGTTATCAGAATCTCGAGAGTCTATTCCAATTCCCAATTTCAAAAATTATGAGGATCTGAAATCTTGAATTTACAGAAGTGGCTATAGTACATTTTGTCAGATTTTTAATTACCAAATGATTGTAATTTATTATGGAAAGGACCCACTCCACATAATGTTCTCTCTCCTCCAATGTTCCCTTGGCATTGCGTTAGAACTTTTAATATTGTAACATCATTTTATAAGGTTCTCTAATATATATTTTTCTGATATCCATCAAACCTCTAATGCCCATCAAACCTCTGACATCTAATGCCAATCAAACCTCTGATGCCCAATGTACCTCGAAACTTCATCGTCCTTGAAAAATTTTCGTATAACTTACGATTTTTAACACCTTCAGTGCCTGATCCCATATCGAAACCTCGAGACTTATGGCATCAAAGGCCTTTTCTTAGAGACTTACGATAAAAAAGATCCGATGGGTTTACTAAAAGTTTGTCATAATAGAATTATTACATGACGTTATGTCATATGGGAAAGGTTTGGTTTTCGCACATATCAATATCAAAACTTTTTTACATTGACCTGCAATTTCATTAACAGCTCAAATGTACTAATATCATTATAATATCGGATATTCGTTGGCAGTAAAACCTCCGATATTCTAATCTTCTCTGATATCCTTATGCCTCCCTCCTAGCTTCACCCTTACTCCTACTTCATAATAAAACCCCTCCTCATTTATGTAGGGCTCATACGTTGACCCCAAATGCCACATTGGCCCATCCGTATTGTACCAACAACCACTAAGGTAATGACATGTGTCATTTTTATTTTTATTATTTTAATATAATTTAAATTAATTCAAAATTTTCATTATTTTGTTTTTATATATAATTTGTAATTATTTAATTAATAAATAATTTTTAATTAATGTATAATTAAATTATTTGTAACTAATAATTTTTTTTTATTAATTTGTATATAATTAATTAATTTAATAATTTTAATTAAATTTGTATATATAGTTAATTTAATATTTGTAATTAATTAGAAATTAATTAGTTTTAGTTGTACATTTAATTAGAATTAGATTTTTAATTAAATTTTCTGAATTTTAATCGAGGGAGATATTTTTCTAGAATTCAGATTATTTTGGCACGTCACGTTTGGAGAGATATATGTGGAGATTTACTAAACCAAATGAAGCCCACAATAGCTCGTTAGAAAGATAATATAGAGGAGGATAACATGGGATGGTTAATTTTAGAAAATCTTATTATTTGATTACCCATAAATCCAGCGGAAGGAAAAACGACGAATTTGAATAAAAAAATAAGTTTTTATGTTGATTTGGGGAAATGTTATAGGTTTTGGAAAATTATTGTTACTAATTCCTCCTCCAGCATTACTCAAAAGAAAATCAGACTCAATAGAAGCAATCACATCTTGATTTTTTTTGGATTTTAATTTATTGTTTTATTTTGAACAATTTGTTGAGAATGGTTTTTGTTTCCTATTTTGTTCATCAAATATGTTTTAATTTCTAAATTTCAATTGATGGTGGGAGGAGAGCAGTTGAGGAAGAAAATATTTTGATCAATAGAATTACTCCAGCAAGAAAATAAAATAAAATTTTCGCCAATCAATTTATTGGAGCAAATTTATTCTCCAACAATTCTCTCTTTTAATCCTCTTTTGTAATATAAATTGGGCTTTTGTTGAATGGAATAGGTGGTTCTAGATCGGAAACCTAGAGAGAAAATTCTCTGCAAAGAGAGGGATTTTTGCACTACTGTAGGAAGAAATATTTTTGTAGAGAATTAGCTAAGTTTGGGCCAGACTTATGGAGATTAAAAGAGATATATTTGAACTCTGAAAATTCCATGCTATCATGGAATTTTATGAGAATTTCATGTATTCAAAGGATGTAATTAGATCTTTAATTCTTGTATACTATTATCAACTATAGAGGTTGATTGGTGGTTTGCATTTAATAGAATTTGTGTTTTTGAGCTTTTCACTGTTGTGAACTCATTTAAATACATGCTTGTTTTAATGATTTGAAGGCTATCTTTTAATGACGGATGTAATTGTAGCCATGTTAAATTATGAATTCAAATAGATAAACAACGCATACTTGTTAACTATTTAGCAAATTCATGACATGTTTATCTTGGTTTTAATAATGATTGTTTTATGAGAACTATTTCATTAATGAATTCATATATATGTTTTAGTTTGAATTCAATTTAGTTGAATTTGGATGTATGTGTACCAAAGATCTCACAACTATTCATTATATAGATGAATACATATACTTGCTTGAACTAGTAATAAATATTAGAACTATTTCCTTCGCTTATTGACTTCATTTTTTTTCCAAATCCAAAGTTGGTTCAAATTCCCTTTTACCTTACCCTTGGTTGAGAGGGGGATGATCATTCTTTCAATCCAGATAGATTTAGGATTTACTTTTTGTTACTTAGAGTAGATTTGCATTTAGTTTTAATTATTGCATTCTAAATTCCTCTTATATAGAGACAAAATTTAGAGTGGCTTGGCTAAGCCATTAATTAAGCTTAAGTATCACTTTCTTGCATGAGCTCAACAAGAGGGTTGATCTGATGTCTCTTCTCTATTGGTAAATAATTGACATGCTTTAAGCTAGTAGAGATAGAGAGAGGGTGACTGGACCTAATTTAACCTATCAGAACCACCATTCCAAACAGAAAAGGAACTGCTTCCCTTATAATGCTGACATGGTCATTTTGGGCCATCAATAATGTCATGATAAGATTTATTATGCTTGTTTGTACGTTCTCAAATCCTAAAGATATCTTTGACCTCTTTGCATGTGTTGAATCCCTAGAATGAGCTACCCTAGTCACCTTTACCTAATGTTGGGAGCCTAACCCTATCAATTGTGTATGGTTGTAATAATCACTCCGAGAGGCAACCTATTATAGAAATAGTAATCAAAATTGCATCTTGAATATGTCTCGTAGATGTCTATCTCATTAACAAGGAAAATATGAGTAGGTACCCATGGGGAACTCTAGTTAGTTCGAATGACTTACATCTGTAACCTACACCTTCTTTCTAGCTTGGTCCTAGATATTTCCTAGTATGTTTTCATTATTCACCTATCAATTAGAGGTGTGATGTGGAAGTAGGGCATGAGAGAAAACCTAAATCAAAAGATCTTTTAGTTTATTTCAAACTAGAAACAACCTCTCTTGCTTGTAAAATAAGTTAGGATCCCTCATCCGCCCTGGTGTAATAAATGACCAATAATAATTGCCAATGTGTACATGAAAGAAAATAAAATTAAATAAAGGGTAAAGGATTGAGAAAGGATTCCTGTGCAAAGAGGTGATGCAATGACTCTACCAAGGTACTGACAAGCTTGCTGGCAACGTAGCAATGTTTGTGATTTCTTGAAGTGACTCCGTTGGGGCACTTTGCAAGCCAACTGGTAGCGGAGAATCCACATAAACCTATTTTAAAATATAAATACAATAAGTTCTCTACCTTATTCGATGCATCATCATTAACTAATGGCATGCATGCACTTCTAAGTGGTGTTTAATGACTAGCATGACCTAGCTAAGATGTAAAGGAAGGTCATATTTGTAAAGGTCAAGGCAACGCAAGAGGTACCCATAGTGATTTTTCAATGCTTCCTTGCATTATCATTCAGAATCAATCTATTATAGGGACATAACCAAATATGATGGATTCTACTAGTGGTTCGCCAATTGTTGTAGCCGCTACAACAACACCCAAAATTTTGGGCATATTGAAAATTTCAGGTCCTCTCCTACTCATGTCAGGCCATTAGGATTATGATCAAGTTTTTGATTTGACAAGATATCTATGATTCATGTTAATCGAACCCTATCAATTTACATGTTCATGTGATGCATAGTTCATTCATTTACCTTGTCTCATCACATATATGGATCTTGTGATTTCATTAGTGTTTTAAGGGATTTATTGGATTATGAGTATTATGCATCCCCTAGTCCTTCATTTTTGTATAACATGCATTGTAACATGGTAAGGAATTTTTTTACTAATGGCCATGGAATCACCCCAGTCGCATTAAGGTTTATGAAACCGTTTTCTCCCCCATGCATCCTTGAAGCCCTAGGCTGCCAGAATGAAAGTCCCCTTCATGTTTTAACCTCACCCATATGCCTCCACCTGTGCACTCTCATCAACATCACATTGCACTTATGTTGCATCATTACAAGAACCCCTGGTAATATCAACATTACCTTGACCACTAGGTTAATGCATGTGTTCACAACTAAACAATCTTGTATACGTGAACCCAAGGCACGGTAAATTGAGCACTTATGCATGCTTTACAATATTATTATATATATAAACTGATCTAACTAACACATGTTATTATCATTGTGATATGCAAGGAAAGTAAGGAAATGCAGTTATAATTTTCTTCAAGGCGTAGTAAATAGGTCCTATTCCCATATGTGCTAATGTTGTGTTTAACAAAAGGCCTTTTAATAACAGATACCAATTCCAACATGATGCTATGTTTTGAGGACCTCAAACTGACATGAGTGAAAGGGGGGTTTATTTAAATATATGCGTAAACAAGTATCAAAGAAGTTTAGCCCCTTTGCAAAATGTTACCTTCTAGATTGGTTGGACAATGGAACCTCTAATTGCTAGTCGCAATTTGGAGGCAGTCGATGAGAATAACTCACTAAGTATGAATATTGAAAGCACTTCAAAGAAATACAAATCAAAGCAACCACATTACACTACTAGATAACTGCTACAACTAGACTCCGCCTACTAATGGTTTTGGCATCATTATTGAGTTTAGGAATCTTAAGAAGGATGGGGTGTGAACAACGCATCACTTGGACCCATTGAAAATTCCATGAAATCATGCCTTATGCCAACGCATGCCCATGGGGTGGATTTATAACTATGCTAGCACACAAGGAACATAAATCCATTAGCATACACATCGATAAAGGCATTGGAAACTGATGAAGTGATAACCCCAAGGGTGTGATGAGCCAAATGGATAATGCACATCACAAGGGTCATGACACCGCAAAGAAATAGTTGCATTAAGCTAATATAACGTAGTGAAAACCTTGATCAAAATATATAAAACACTACTACAATGCCTTCAACCAAAATGCTACACACCCTCGGTGAACACATTGTTATTATCAATGGTTCTCTATTAGTTCAGCATGTGCAATAAAGAAAACAAATTGTTCAGCAATGTTAGCGTATGCAATTCACATCACGCAATAAAGCTTTGATTGAAGAAATGTTAAAAGCATTATGGAAATTCTATGCTGAAAGTAATGTAGGCACATGTCAAACACATTAAAGAAATTTCTCCTCAGAATATTGTGCATATGCAATGTCTCGAGGGCCATGTTAAAAGTGTAGTTGAGAGAGTATTAAATACCCTTGTAAAATCACATATACATCCCATAGCACTAGGTTCCTTCTGAGTAAACAAGAATGGAAGGCTTAGTCAAATATGCATTTGCAACTTTCTTAGTCATTGTCTGGGTTCATGACGAGAACAATAATAGTTGAAGAGGTGAAGGTAGCTACCCCAGTCCAAAAATGAAGACAAACATGCTTTAATCAAAATTACTCATATGCTCTTCATCCTTACCAATGCAATAGATTAAGTTTAATGATGCATGTTCACTCCAAGTACATCTCCAAGCCTAAATGGCATGATCGCTAATGACCTGAGGTTGCTAGGTTGCATCTGAGGGCTTCAGCATATAACCAGAAATGTGACCCTACTTGCGTTGCGACCTCATGAGCCCTCCACAAGCCGCAAAGTCACACTTGGATGCCCATGTGCAGTATGAAAATTTGATATCTTCTATAATGTGATTGTGCGACCTTTCCCAAGGTTTTTAAGTCATAGAATCACACTTGGAAAAGTTGATGGCTAGTGTGACCTACCCTCTTTGGCAACTATATAACCGACCCTCTTTGGCAACTATATGACCTCTCATGATATGGATGTGGATGTTATTCTTGATGTGGGTCATATGAATTCAATATAAAAGGGATGCTTCCTTCACAAGTGCATGAGTTTATACATGAATACACTTCAGAATCACATAGAGTTGACTGATGTTAAACACGATTTTGTCAAAATACGATGATGCAAAGCTATAGGCACTTGGTAAATTCTAGTACTCCCTTAATCGAATAGGCATTGAAACACATAAAAGATCTATTATGTACAAGATGAGCGATGGTGAATATTTCAGGCCATGTCATAGAAATATCATGAGGTTGTGTAGGAAGGGACCTGTTGAATGGTCTCAACACATCACAATCATACCAAATTGAACCTCAAGTGCCCTTACGAAGCGCATGGTGATAGTGCTAAGGGTTATTTTAAGTATCAATCATATTGACAAAATCTTTCCCCTCAACTTACTTCTCTTTTTCAATGCCAACAATATTAAACAAAATAAACGTGATACTTATATTGTACTCCAGGGGCTCAATGGGGTTGCAATAATGTGAATATACAAGGGACCTAACAATGCCTTATGGGAGTACAAAGTGATGAGAAGGGGTGCCCCAAATTTCTCTTTGGTAATTGTGCCACCACTTGCATGGGTTCATAATGCTAAAATTATTTCCTAATGATTGAGTATTGAAAGAGATGTGTGATGTGGTAGGATGAATGCAAGTCAATAAAGTTCATTTTGAAATATTATGTGTATTATGTGTAGCCAAGAATCATGCCACTAACTACTAAGGGTTGCTGCCACAACATTGAAGTTGCACTGAATAAGGAGGTTGAGTTTGGCACATAAACATAATGTAGTGATGGGAGAAATGGGGTGCAAGTTGTGCTGTCACATATATGAGGAAGCTGCATTAGATCACACATTACCATAAGCACAACGTTAAGGGTACAAGACAATGAGGATGTCATTAAATCTTTGTTGAAATACCAACATGGTCAAACAAAGTGTTACAAAACTTAGAATCACAAATAACACACATAAAGTTGTGATAGATCACGCCAATCAAACGATATAATGTGTAGCAAGTGTATCCATGAGTGGAAAAATGATATCAATCATGCAACAATGTTAAATAAATGAGGAAGATCACACCACCAACTAGATTAAGAAATTTGAATATTGTTATTGGGTTTCATGAATCAATCTTATTTTCAATAAGTGTTTCTTATTTGGTTAAAATGTGGAAAGATTATTAAGTTGTAATTAATTTTCATGTGTTTTGCAGATAAGCTTAGTGATCATTTATGTCTAGCGCTTTGAGGGTGCTTGAACCAAATGAGTGGTGATCATGGAACATACAACTTAATTCCAAGGTTGAAGTCTTGAAGAATAGACCTATAAATGTCACGATGAAGAATTATACAAGTTACAAACATTTAACACAACTAGTGAACGTCGCCGCGTCATTCATCAGTTCATAAAAGTTTCCACATCACTTCAACACTGGTGGCAATCATTAGGATTTCAACAACCTTCCTTATTGTTCTCACAATCCCTCTTTTATTGATATGCAATGTTCAAATCATGGTGTCAACAATTGTGCTGCGATCAATTGAGCATGTACTAGGTAGTAGGCATGAGAGAGAAGTGCGGAAGTTCAAGAGTCACAAGGCTAGGTTAAAGGGAATGGTAGGTGAACAATCACCTCACCTTTGTAGAGGTTCCCTCATGCCTCATTGTATAGGGGGGATTTTACCACTTAAGCTTAGAAGAGGAGTACATAGTTAACACATAGTTAATCTGTGCTTAAAGAGCTATAGGCACTCAACTGTTGACATCTAGGTGGGTGAGTTGTAGTGAGGATAAGGTTTTGCATTAGATGTTGGTATGAGAAGCCTGTGTTCGAATGTTGGGGTTTTATGAATTGCAGAACATGTACGTGAATTTGTAGAAGCATTAATAAGATGTTCTTCATGTCGGACATTGATTCCCATGCTTACTCATATTGGTTGTATTGGTTATCTAATATTTTCACTATATTTGTATGTGTGCTTTCATATAGGAAATATGTTAGGGGCTAGTTTTTAGCTATTGCATGCATGTTTTATTTTGAATCTTTGCTTACTTATTCCATGCCATGCCAATGACCTATTTTGAACTAATTTACAATTAACCTCTGGCATGTTCTTGTTCATGTATGTCTGAGGTGGTTTTGGCTCACTGGTCCTCATGGCATACTTCTCTTTATTTTTGATGTAACTTTCTTGTATCTCTTTCTGCCGTTTTTCAATCTTGGGATGACCTTGTTTCATTGCCTAGGCATTTCATTCTTGTCCTCACTTTGACACCTTTTCATTTCACAAACAAGAGCAAAAACATTCATGGTGGCGGCTAGACCCAATACTGAATGTCACTCCTATCCCAAATGGTGTGAGGTCTAATTGGGACTTCACACAAGGGAGACCCTCTAGCAGTTAGCGACATCCAACACCGTCAACATCTACTTATCTGGAGCTGGTGGCACGCTGCACTTTCCAAGTTTTCACATCACCCAACAACAAGCATAGGTAATGCTTGTGCCAATATGCTACCAACATTCACTTTAGTACAAATTTAATTTTCATAAGATTATGTGCCACATCTTCTTTGATTATCATACTCAGCTACCCGTCGATTTCTGATAACATTCTACTTGTACGCATTATCCATTCTTCAAGCCATGTTAACACAACAAACTCTTTGAAGTATTTAATATAAACATTTATTGTTGTATGTATTTTTTTTTTATAAACACATATTTCTTATGCTATCCTTTTCTAGCTTATGATATTTTCCAAAAATTTAAGAAAAAATATAAAACGAGAAACAACTAGGTTAAAAGTTTCCCCTTATAGTTTACGATTGTATCATTTGGTGTTATTATATATATATATATATTTATTTATTTATTTTCTACAGTTCGACTAGATTGCTCATGGAATCTAAAGTTGCATATATTCATGTTCATCTTATTGTACCAATTTAGATAAAATATTTAGATATCGGGGTTACTATTAATAATAATCTCAATCAATAAAAAAAATTATTATCTCGATTTCAATTAGACTTAAACTTTCCAATCGTGAGTCGATTAAAAAATAAACGAATTAGAATTTAATCATTTCGTGAATAGATATTATGAATATTTAACAACAATATCTAGCTCCCTACGTCCATAAGGTACATGAAATTTAAAATCTTTGTAGATTCCTTCTCTATATTTGGGGGCATTGTATTTCCTTCGTAGTAGATTCCATATTCTTGAAAATGACTCTATTCTTGCTCACTTTATACTTACTGAATATGCTGTGAAGCTCATATCTTTATGAGTATCAACAATACTATTTCTGAAGTGATTCTATTCTTATTTAGTGCCTTGAAGTAACTTAGATAATGTCACTTTCAACTTAAAATCTCAAATATGCTTCTCACTTCACTATTCCGAGACTAATCTCCTTTCCATCACAAGTTATTATGATAGTTTATTATATCTTACCTCCATTTCATTGGTTTTTAAAGAAGAAACAATTCTCAATTGCTTGACCTTTGCGGACCTCAATGGTGATGGTTTGTACCATTTATTCCATTGTTATAAGCATTCTTTTTGTAGTTCACTTCACGAAGATATTTTTTTAGTGAGAATGTTTTTTAATTCTCTTACTAGTTTCATTTTCATCAATCATGAAATTCAACTTATTTGTACCATCTGGTTATTAATGTATTAGACTTATTTATACATGAGTTACACTATTCACATATAGGGTTTTTTTATTATCTTTTATTGTCATCAATGTCTATGTCTACCATATCATTTGTTAATGCTTGATTTTGTGCAAAAGATTCCAACCATTCCTACCAATCACCCAAGATAACTCCAATTAACTCATATTTAAATACATTTTTTAATCATGAGCATTCTATATTCCCATTCAAATTTAACAAAATTTATCATTAAGTATGTCCAGACGACTTCTCTGATATATCAACAGACCATATATTTGGTTTTATGTACTACATGGTTCTCGATATCCTTTACTCCATTTCTTAATTCTATATATACTTTATTCTAAGTACATTCTTTTTTTTTTATTTGTTGTTTACTGCACACATACAATGCACTTATTATTGTGAGTGTTTCACCATATTTCTATAGCCTCTATCTGGCTTGCTTCCATACACAAGTAAGATTACTCTTTTATTAGGATTCAAAAGTTTATTTTTACTACCAAATATTTCCTTTATTCACTTTCTCAGCTAGGTTCGTGGCCAACATCCAATATATGTGAAAGGAGGTAGTTTATACCAATCGAGTGATTATATTTCTGACTATATTTAGTGTAACGATTAAGTATTACCTAATTTGGCACTAATAATATATTTAACCTCCTTTTATACCTGTCTCCATCAGCAACAATGTATACTAGATCTTTATGATTATTAATCGTAGAAATTACGTATACACACACACACACACACACACATACATAGTGAAAACTAACAAAAGGGACTTGCAACTAGAAACAAGTAATAATCACGCAGATAATCCTAAACCTTTTAGGGTGATTTTGTATGAAACACCCCACCTTCTCTTTTAACATACCCATATAATATTTTACAGTTGTTTAACATTATGGAACTTGATACTTTACTTCATTTACACACATTTATGTCTTCTAATTGTCTACATATATACTTCCCAATCGTTATAAATCATAGAATTTTCTTTATTGATATCCCACAACCATGAGATATGATTTACTAATTAACATATGTTAATACTTAAGTCGTCCAAACAACTGTTTGCTCTCCTAGGTGCCCAACATATCAATTCTTGTAAGGAAGGGTGCCCCAACAATAATTCAATTGGTATTTTGATAACTGAACTTATGTAAGGGAATTTATTTCAATGTGCTCATGACCAAAGTCTTCACTTCTATTTGCCTTTGCTTTATAACATAGAAATTTACATGATTTATCATTTATTGTTTATTTCCAACTCTTAATTGGTGATTTCTGCCCTCAATTCTACACTATTTTAAAACAACTTAGTGGATATGGACCGAGGCTTTTCACCTAACTGGACCCATAACTCAAGATTTGATTTAGTTAAAGGTACAAAATTGGTCATGTAGGTGGCGTTGACATATTTCAAAATTTTCCTTTCTATGAAACACAACACAGTTTGTTATTATTTTTCCTTAAAAATGCCACAATGTTGAACTCTTTGGCTCACTCTAATTGTTCATTATCAACTGTTAATTTAGCCATTTCTGCCCTTAGTTGTTGCGTTGTTTCTATTAACATGGATGTAGTGGTCTAGATTCATATCCTATTTAGACCCACATTTCTAGGTTGGGTCCTTGAAATGGTATTGAATTAGGCCTTGTTGGTGGTCTCGCAGGTGGCATAGTCATTCTGCCACTACCTCTTCTCATTTTAGTGAAACAAGAAACACAATTTTGTCATCAATGTGGTTTCCCTGTTTAGGCCACAATGCAGATACTATGGCTCTGATACCACCTGTAACATACCCCAATAATTTTTTATTTATTTATCCAAATAACATGTACATTTACTGATTATTTTCATTTTACATAGATTTTTTATTTATAATTCTTCTATGTCAATATGGGGAATTATAATTGGTTTACATATCCTGGTCATCTAACCTATGTTTAATACACGACACACAAAACTTATTTAATTAATAATATTACAAGACTATGTCAATGTTTTATTTATTCAAAAGTTACCGCTTAGAGAGTTCATAGTTGGAGACAAAATATATAGAAAAATAATGTTTAGAGAATTTCCAAACTCTCGCAAAGCTGAGAAGTCACACAGAACCTGATGATTTGAATAACATTGGTAATTGTGATGGATTAGATCTACGGTCCTCAGTCAATAGGGTTTTTTAATGCTGAGATGTGCAAGAGGTGGCTAGAGAGTAACCACCCTCCCATCTTGGCACCGCGAGAAATCCCATTTGCTTGCTCTCCATTCTCGAAAATGGGTCTGTAAACTCAGGGAAATTTCAAGTTTTGTTTATCAAGAATCACCCTTGTGCTCCGACAAGTAACCTGATGAATTTCTTTTACAAAAGATTTCTTCTACATATTTCATTTTCCTTTTGATTATGTTCATTTTGAACTCTCAAATTTAGTTGAATTTGATCTTGGTGCCAGGGTTACAAGAAACTTTGGCCATGGAAACTAGCCAAAGTAGTTGTGAAACCCAACAAAGGGTCCATTTTGCAACTGGTACTTGTAGTTTTCCCGTTGTTTTCATTCATTTACAGGGTATTTTTGTTAAGTTTGCATAAACAAACCTAACATCTTGGGATGTTAAGATCATAACAGGTTATTGTCGAGGGAAGAGGCCACTGTTTCACGTAAACTCCTTTCCTATTAATGGCTTGAGTTATTTCCTTCCAAATTCGATCGTTATGAGTTGGCCATGACATTTTCCCTCTTTTGATGTTTGCTCACTACAAGTGAGGTTTTCAATTATGGCATTTAATAACTCGTTTGGGAGTTTAATATCTTAATACCTGTTGGAATTTAATTCCAACTGCAACAATGAACAGTTGGATTTGCAGTAAATACTCCAACCTATTCGATGCCTTAAAGTCAAGCCTGATATTTTTGCACATTAATATGCATTAAAGTTTCAATTGAATTCCCCTGCAGACAGCCGACTTGTTTTTTGATAGAAGCATCACCGCCTTGCTGCATTAAATTCGGTGATAGGCATTAGAAGATATTCTGTAATATTTTACTGTTTAAATCAGATATGTTTTAACATATAAATTCATCACACAGCAGTTTGGTTTTAAGGTTAGCAAGAGATTGATAGAGAGCAGAGGAGAGCACGCAGCAGCATGAAGATAATACTTGCGAGATAGTGAAACGCACAGCAGTGCACAACAGGAGTAGATGCAACAGCGCAGCAAAGAGCAGAAAGGGAAAAATGCACAGCAGTGCAGATATTTGAATGAAATTTGTTTAACAGATGTTTATTTGTGTGGAACAGAAGCGTTCCTTGGTGAATCTGTTTTGTAATAGAAGTTTTGAAATTCCCTCAGTATGAGGAAGACAAATCTGTAACAATTAGTTTATTTTTAATAAACGCAAGCTTTTTTTTCTGTTGCTGTTACACCGTCACTGTTGCTGTTACACAAGTTACAACGTTGCTGCAACACCAAACTATGTTGCTGCAACACCATTTCCAGAGAACGAATTTTTCTGTTTTCTGAGTTAAAAACAGAGTATTTTTTCTGTGTTAAAAACAGAGTGTTATTCTGCGTTGCTGCAACACCAAACTCAGTTGCTGCAACACCAAACTCTGTTGCTAAAACACCGTTTCCAGCAAGCGATTTTTTGTTTTTCTGTGCAAAAACAGAGTGCAAAAACAAAGCAATTTTTGTCTGTCCATTATGGAATTTATCAGAAAATTCCAACATGGTATTAGAGCCGGTCTAGGCACTCAGTGAGTCAAAAACAGAGATTGTTTTTCACTGTAGGAGCTGTAAGAAGTTTGTTGAGCAGACTTTTTCCAGCAGAGAAAGTTTTTGCTTGTTTTCATTTTACAATCAATATCTCGTCTTTACCAATTCTGGTTAAGATGGCAGATGCTGGAACAGGTTTGACAAATTCCCAACTACCACAATTTAATGGGAAAAATCACAGTTATTGGTCCATAACAATGAAAGCATTGTTTGCTTCTCAAGGAATATGGGAGCTGGTTGAAACAGGCTATGCTGAACCTGCAGATGCAACAGCACTGGCTGCTTTGATAGTAGCAGAAAAAGACCAGTTGAAGGGCGACAGAAAGAAGGATGCCAAAGCCCTCTTTTTCCTCTTCCAATCAGTACATGAAAGTGTTTTTCCGCGGATTGCTGCAGCAACAAAATCTAAGGAGGCATGGGATATTCTCAAAACTGCCTATCAAGGCATGGAGAAGGTGAAGACTGCAAAGTTGCAGATGTTGAGGAGAGACTTTGAAAATCTCAGCATGAAGGAATCTGATACAATAGATTCATTCTTCACTCAGGTTATTGGCTTGATAACCCAGATAAGGTCTCATGGTGAGATTCTTGAAGATAGAAGGATTGTAGAGAAAATCTTGAGATGTTTACCCTCAAGGTTTGAATCTATTGTGGTAGCAATAGAAGAAACAAAAGATCTCTCACAGTTCACGGTAGATGAACTAAGTGCTTCACTCTTGTCTCATGAACACAGACTGAGTAGAGGAACAGATTCCTCATTTGAGCAAGCATTCAAGAATCATATGTCTTTTGGCCAAAGAAGAGGTCGACGCAGAGCAAATAACAGAGGTCGTGGAAGAAGCCAAAACAGAGGCAGAAATTATCCTGCTAGCACAAGTGGAAGGAGCTGCAATCAGAACGAAGCTGAAGGATCAAGCAAACATCAAGCTCATGGACAAAGGTATGACAAATCCCAAGTCCAATGTCATTATTGTAAAAAATTTGGGCACTACGCCAATGAATGCAAGAAAAAAAAAAATTACATGAATAATAGGCAGAATGCTAATTTTGCAAATGAAGAAAATAAGAACCCAAAGAACGTGCTGTTAACATGTAACATAGCACAAGACAAACAAGAAGATTTTTGGTTCTTAGACTCAGGTTGTAGTAATCACATGACTGGAAATATTGCAATGTTTGCCAATCTGGATGAAAATGTGAAATATGAGGTAACAACAGGGACTGATGATAAGATAACTGTCAAGGGTAAGGGCAGAGTCAGTATTCGAGCAAAAAATGGAGAACAGATGATTGTGCCAGAGGTATACTATGTACCTAGTCTGAAATGTAATCTTTTGAGCATTGGACAGCTCATAAACAAAGGTTACAACGTGTTCTTCAAAGATGATTTGTGTACTATCAGAGACATACCTCCAAGTAAGAAGATCATTACACAGGTGCAGATGACCAACAATAGAATGTTTCCTCTCAAACTCAGGGCAGATTTGAACGAAGGCAGAACTATTGCCGCTGTAACACAAGAAGTCTTTCAGGAACAAGTGAAAGATGTGAATTGGTGGCATTTGAGATTTGGACATCTCAATTTCGGAGGCCTGAATTTGTTGCACAGAAAAGGAATGGTAAAGGGATTGCCGTTGATTGAGAAACCGGACGGCCTTTGTGAAGGCTGCATCTTGGGCAAGCAACACAAAGAAATCTTTCCAGCAGGAAAGAGTATAAGGGCAAAAGCACCCTTGGAAATTGTTCACTCTGATGTGTGCAGACCGATGCAAATACCATCATTTGCCGGAAATAAATATGTTTTAACCTTCATTGATGATTACACCAGAAAGACATGGGTGTATATGCTGAAACAGAAGAGTGAAGTGTTTGAGAAATTCCGCCACTTCAAAACTCTTGTTGAAAAGCAGAGTGGGCATTATATCAAAGTGCTCAGAATAGATAGAGGAGGAGAGTACATCTCCCAAGACTTTCTGCGTTTTTGTAGAGAGAATGGCATACAAAAGCAGTTCACCACAAGGTATACACCTCAGCAAAACGATGTTGCTGAAAGAAAGAATCGGACCATTCTTGACATGGTCAGAAGTATGCTGAAGGCAAAACATTTGCCGCATGAGTATTGGGCAGAAGCTGTTACTTGCGCAGTTTACATCTTGAATAGATGCCCAACTAAAGCTCTCATGAACAGAATACCAGAAGAGGCATGGAGTGGTCAAAAACAATCTGTCACTCACATGAGAGTATTCGGTTGTGTAGCATATGCACATGTACCGGATCAGCTAAGGCAAAAGCTTGATAGTAAGGGGGAGAAGTGTGTCTTTATTGGCTATTGTGATGAGTCAAAAGCATACAAACTCTATAATCCATCCACCAAGAAGTTAATAGTAAGTAGAGACGTGCAGTTCATTGAAGATGAAGCTTGGGATGGAAGCTTGGAAAAAACAGTGAATGTGAAGACAATTGTGTCTCATGAAGAACAAGAGGAAGGGACAGCAGCAAATAATCCTTCCTTGGTGGCTCCTCCTCCACCACAGCAAGTACAACAAACCACACCACAAGCTGGAATTCGAACAGCCTTGAGAAGTCAAGGAAGAACAGTTGTTGTTACACCACAAACAGCTGCTGCTGAAACACCATAGGGATCAGATATACCCTCAAGTTCGGATGGAACTCCAAGCACACCAAGAAGACCAAGATTCAGAAATTTGAATGAGATTTATGAACAAGGAGAGGTAAGCAACAATATCGGTCTGAATTCATTATTCGCTTTGTATTGTCATATTGATAACCCAATCCATTTTGAAGATGTTGTAAATGAAGATAAATGGATTGAAGCAATGAATGAAGAAATTGGTGCAATTGAGAAGAGTAAAACATGGGAGTTAGTGGACCTCCCTGAAGGCAAAGATTCCATTGGAGTTAAGTGGGTCTATAAGACCAAAAGCAATGCTGAAGGTAAGATTGATAGGCACAAAGCAAGACTTGTTGTGAAAGGCTACAAGAAGCAACAAGGCAAAGACTATGATGAAACCTTTGCACCAGTAGCAAGGATGGAAACAGTGAGAACAGTGTTGTCTATTGCAGCACAACACAAATGGAAGATTTATCAGATGGATGTTAAATCTGCATTCCTGAATGGAGTGTTAAAAGAAGAGGTTTATGTTGATCAACCTCCGGGGTATGAAGTTGAAGGCCAAGAGCATAAAGTTTGTAAACTGAAGAAGGCTCTTTATGGGCTGAAGCAAGCTCCAAGAGCATGGTACAACAGAATTGATGTTTATCTGATTGAGAATGGATTTGATAAGTGTGATGGTGAACCCACACTCTACATAAAACAGAATGACGGTAAGATTATTATTGTTGTTTTATATGTATATGATTTGATTTTTACTAGCAATGATGCTTCTTTCATTGCTGATTTTAAAGCAGTCATGAAAAGTGAATTTGAAATGACTGTCTTGGGCTTCTTAAGATATTTTCTTGGAATTGAAGTAGACCAATGTGAAAATGGTGTTTTCATTTCTCAAGATAAATATGTAGAAGCAGTGTTGAAGAGATTTAACATGCAGAACAGCAAAGCAGCTGTGACTCCAACTGTAGTGGGGTTGAAATTGACCAAAGAAGACAGCAGCAAATATTTTGATCCAAAACTATACAAGAGCATAGTTGGCAGCCTTATGTACTTGACTGCAACTAGGCCGGACATTATGCACGCTGTGAGTTTAATTTCCAGATTTATGGAAAGACCGAAAGAGACTCATTGGCAGACAGCCAAGAGGATTCTAAGGAATGTGAATGGAACAAAGGGGTTTGGTATTTTATACTCCTCTTCTGAAAGTTTCATGTTGACAGGTTACACTGACAGTGATTGGGCTGGAAGTGTTGATGATAGGAAAATCACATCGAGATATGTGTTTCATATGGGATCGGGAGCCATCTCATGGGATTCCAAGAAGCAACCAGTTGTGTCTTTTTCAACAGCAGAGGTAGAGTATGTGGCAGCAACAATAGCAGCATGCCAAGCAGTATGGCTGAGAAGAGTTCTCAAAGATTTGTGTCATGAACAAGAAAAGGGCACAACCATTTACTGTGACAATAGCTCAGCAATAACATTGTCTAAAAACTCTGTTTTTCATAAAAGAACAAAGCACATAGACACCAAATTTCACTTCATACGTGAATTGGTTAACAATGGTGAGATTGTTTTGCAGCACTGTAGAACAGAGGATCAGCTTGCTGACATCTTGACAAAACCATTAGCAAAGAAAGGTTTTGATCATTTCAGGAAATGTCTGGGTATGCAGCAGTTGAAATTAAGGGGGAGTGTTGGAATTTAATTCCAACTGCAACAATGAACAACTGGATTTGCAGTAAATACTCCAGCCTATTCGATGCCTTAAAGTCAAGCCCGATATTTTTGCACATTAATATGCATTAAAGTTTCAATTGAATTCCCCTGCAGACAGCCGACTTGTTTTTTGATAGAAGCATCACCACCTTGCTGCATTAAATTTGGTGATAGGCATTAGAAGATATTCTGTAATATTTTACTGTTTAAATCAGATATGTTTTAACATATAAATGCATCACACAACAGTTCAATTTTAAGGTTAGCAGCAGATTGATAGAGAGCAGAGGAGAGCACGCAGCAGCGTGAAGATAATACTTGCCAGATAGTGAAACGCACAGCAGTGCACAGCAGGAGTAGATGCAACAGCGCAGCAGAGAGCAGAAAGGGAAAAATGCACAGCAGTGCAGATATTTGAATGAAATTTGTTTAACAGATGTTTATTTGTGTGGAACAGAAGCGTTCCTTGGTGAATCTGTTTTGTAATAGAAGTTGTGAAATTCCCTCAGTATGAGGAAGACAAATCTGTAACAATTAGTTTATTTTTAATAAACGCAAGTTTTTTTTCTGTTGCTGTTACACCATCACCATTGCTGTTACACCAGTTACAGCGTTGCTGCAACACCATTTCTAGAAAACGAATTTTTCTGTTTTCTGAGTTAAAAACAGAGTATTTTTTCTGTGTTAAAAACAAAGTGTTATTCTGCGTTGTTGCAACACCAAACTCAGTTGCTGCAACACCAAACTGTGTTGCTGAAACACCGTTTCCAGCAAGCGATTTTCTGTTTTTCTGTGCAAAAACAGAGTGCAAAAACAGAGCAATTTTTGTCTGTCTGTTACGGAATTTATCAGAAAATTCCAACAATACCGAGGTTCCTCTTTAAATGACTTTACCCTTATTATTTTATAGGTGCCAAAGACTTGTTCGCCTAGGATTTCATAATTGTTTTTCATCCATCAAAGTTTATTTTTCCATTTTTGACTTTGCTAGAGTTATAGCGTTTCAAGGGTTATTACAAATATAACACACACACATATTGTTGTTCTCAATTAGAAAGGTTCGCGGTCATTACTGCTGTGAGGAATTAGATACAAAGTTAATTTTCCATACATCGTTACTTATAATGTCTGCAATTTGTATTTGCTAATTATAGATAAAATTTGGCGTGATTTATTTAATAGTCCGAGACTTTGAAGAAAACCTTGTTTATTAATGTAAAATTCCCTTTTTTTGTTCGTTCTTAAATGATATAGTTGTAGCAATGTTATAATTGGGTGCGGGTTCAGTTATTAGCAACCTTCTCCGTTATGAGATTTCTTGCACAATTTCTTGTTACATCCTGCATATATATTTACGTTCAGTGTGACTGATATATATATCCTTCACAGATAGTTGTTTTTGAAATTTCATTTCAGTTCTGAGTACTCATAGTGGTATATCTCTTTGTTATTTGACACCCACTCTTAAATTGATAATATATATATATATATATATATATATATATATATATATATATATGTATGTATGTATGTATATGTAAATGGTATTTTGTATATAAGATTTTCATTCAGAAACTTGTTACTTTGTGGACACCTAATATTAACCCACTTCTGGGTTTTATGGGTAATATCTTCATTCACATCCTTCTATATATTTTTTAAAGACAAATAATACCAGGTCTAGAAGTCACAATATATGTCTACCCGTGGTGCTCTAGTTATCATTATTATTTTTTGTAATTCTTTGCATGAAGACTTCCTCATAACTATTTTTTAAAGAAACAACAATTTAGCGAGTTAGGGACTAATCCTAGGTCAACTTGGCTGAGGAACTAACCCAATTCTCACATAGCTTGATGCCATAATGTCTCTGTTACTACTTTTTCATCTTTTCTTCTCAGATATGGATTCCATATAAATGAAAAATAGTTTCCGTCCAGATTTTTTTCTCAGTGTTGTACAACAGTTTCAGCTATAACATTTATAGTCCATGCTACATTCTGCACAATTTACTAAGACATTTTCACAGTTTAAAACAACGTTTCACAGTTCTTGAAACCAACAAAATAGTAAGCTTCCATAATACTTATATGTTTTGTTCCTCTTGAATGATTTTGTTGGCCACAAAATCATAAGGTGTAGAATGCTCCTCCCAACTTGTGAGAATCAATATCTCTAGTAAAAATCCCCTTGAGCCAGCTTCATATATAGAACAATTTCAGATTAGGAACCTTCATAGGTTCACCCAAGACCACTTGATCCTGACGAGCTTCAGTTTAGGGCTTTTTATCTAAGCACTTAACTAACTCAAAAACACTATGTCTGACAACATCCTGCCTCCCTTTGCAATGTTGTGTAAGATGTTTTGTCTTACAATCTCTTCTCCTCAAGGTTGCCTCAAATAACTCTCTCTCTCTACCTTTTGGCTTCATTTTGCCCTCATAGATGCTCTATTTCCAGGGAGAGGAGTTTGAGTCTTCTTCAACGTTTATGGAATATGAAACTCACTACATCATTACTTTCCACTTAATTTTATGGCTTCTTATATAAATTTTATTTATTAATAGGACTAAAACTTTCATGTTCATAATTTATTCACACCAGATCTTTAAACATGGTGGTAACTCAAACATTTACACATTTACGAAAGGGTATTACAACTAAATTCAGGGTTAAAATTGATTTATACTAATTTTATATAAAAATTATAATTATAACAAAATAAAATTTAAATAAATATTATATGATTTTTTTAAATAAAAATGAGAGAATATATAATAAATGGTTAAATTTATAATTAATTAAAACATTTAATATTATTTATAAATAGATAAATAAAAAATATATATTATTTACTTATAAATGATAAAATCATTTATCAAAAAAATCAAAATTATTATATATTTAATATTAATAAATAGATTGTCCCAAAGTTTAGTTTAACTTAATTGATTGAGTTCTAATTGCTAAGTATCTTGCCAATTGGAAGATTATAGATCAATTCTTCTCAATACCTTTGTGATTAGGTCAGATATAATTCCCTTACCCAAAATGTCCATAAACCACCATTGAAAAAACAAACATTAATTTTATTTAATTTTTTCTTTGAAAACTTTGGACAATAATATCTCGACGCCTTTGTGAAGCGAATTTAGTTAGCACATGCAATCACTATAATTCTGACTATTGGACTTTACACGAGATTAATAATTAACAAGGAGCCACTGTCGTGGCGGTAGTCCCTGCCGAGGTCTGCAAGGACAACGCAAATGGATTGTATACTATCTGATTTGAAATGGGATTTGAAATGGAACTGAAATAGTTCACCTAGAACTGTCAAATCCACGGTGATGTGCAGAATTTGATATGCAATTGGGTTTTATTCGAAACCTATGGATTTTGTTTTAGTTAGACCTACTGATTAGCTGAAACAGAGCTTATGAAGGGTGCAATTTTTCCCTTTCCTTTTGCTTTTGCGGTCACAGATTGTATTTCCATTAACTTATTTACATGGTGTTAGCATAGGGTTGCTTATTGAAAAGACGAAAACATAGGTAAAATAATACCAAATACAATACAAACCTATTGTCATGTAAATTGTTTGTCTATTGTCATGTAAATTGTTGTATTACAGTAATATGCAATGTAAAAAAACACAAAGAACATGTTAAAATGTAAAAATATTTTGCTAAAACTGATTGCTATCATCTTCCAATCATCCAATATTAATTTATTCTGAATTAAATTAAATACAGGACAGAAACAGAAACAGTTCAAGCCATGTAAAAAACTAAAAATTCTTTTATTGTAAATGTTGAAAAAAAAAAGATGTAACATAGCATCCACAAGTAGTGTAGACTTTAAGTGTTACATTATTATTTCTTATAACATATTAGTAGAATAATTGAATATATATATATAAGTAATATCAAATTTCAAATACAATTATGTAATGATGCATAAAATAAATTTTAAAATTTATTGACAATTTATAATTAAAAAATAAAAATAAACTAGTTAAGACAATTATTTGGTAAAATTGAATACACATTTTCACTCAGAAATTTAATTAATTCATAAAAAATAATAAAATTTATTAAAAATTTATAATAATAAAATAAAATAAACTGGTTAAGACAATTATGTGGTAGAATTAAATAGACATTTTCACTCCAATCCAAACAACAAATATTACTAAAGTGAAAATACTAAAACATGGTCTTACTTTTCTCATCTACTTTTCTATTCATTCATTAACTTTATAACTTTATATACCTATGACACTTACTTTAAGACAAACTAACTAATAAGTAATCAGTAACATAATTGCGTTGCCAACTTGAGACAGAACTCTCATTATATTATTATATACTTGCATATATTATATTATATATACTTGCCCCATTGGCACAGTTATATATACAACACGCGGCACCATAAGCTCTATCCCATTTTCACTAAGGTAGGGAATTTCAATGTTTTAAGCCGAAGTGAATTTGAAAGATTGAGATTTTCACTTCGAAAGATAGAGATTACAATCTTGAACCATAGGTTTTATATGATAAAGACTTTCCAGCCTTCTTTCCTCAACCCTTACCCACATTATCCAAAAAAACAAAAAATAACAAAACAAGATGGCTTACAACAAGCTCATTATGACTAAAATTTCAAGCGACAACAGAAATTTCAATTTCCATAAGCATTTCAGCTTAGTATATTAATAATACATTAATATGTAATATTTAGAAAAATAAAAAATATCAATAATAAATAAATATTTCAGCTTAATAACTAATATAAATTCTTTCTGAAAAAAAACTAATATAAATTCAATTTCCATAAACATTTTAGCTTAATATATTAAAAATACATTAATATGTGATATCATTGAAATGCATAAATAAATATTTCCTCTTCAACGTGAACGAGGTAAAACACTAAAAACATAAATACATGTTTCTATTTGAACGTGAACAAGGTAGAAAACTGAAATAAATATGTAAAAATTGGTTTGAAGTAGCAATGGAATTTAAAATATTGAACGTACATTTTCTTGGTAAATGAGTAAAAATTGCAAGTTAAATAGTTCTATTACAGTAAGACCATAATCTGAAGAATTACTTGCGAAGTGCAGAACTTTCGTAGGGGAAAAACCGTGCTCATGTACACATGCTACGAGTAAGTTACTCTTTCAAATTTCATGTTTTATAAAATATTTTAAGCAATACTAAAATTTTTAACAAAAGCATTTCAGTATTTTTTCATGATAAAAATATGAAAATTACATAACTAACTCCTGTCAGACGTGCTTGGAGATGAAATATTTTGAATGGTTATTTGGCCATTCGGACCAATCTCTGCCTTTTAAATACTGGCCATGTCAAACTATCCTTCAAAGGAAAGGTCGGGCTCTGCTTGTCGTGTGGGAGTATGCGGCCACTTGCATGGACGATCCCCATATCGCCGCTGATGGTTTCACATATAAGTACAACACCATCAACACTTGGCTTGAAAACAAGATCAATACGTCCCCAATGACTAATAACCAGACCCTAGACAATAAGTTCCTCATTCCAAATCATGCACTTATGTCTGCAATCCTAGAGTAGACAATAAGTTCCTCATTCCAAATCATGCACTTAAGTTTGCAATCCTAGAGTGGAAAATTAAATCTGGATTCAACAATGCAGATTATGACACTAAACAATACTTGGAAAGACATAAAACTTCAAATAAAACCACCAAATTTCAGAATAAAAGAGATTTTCCATTCATAGTCAGGCTTGCAAAGGTTAATAATGCATATTTTCAATAATAATAATGCATATTTTCAACAATAACTCTTTTCAAAATAGAAAGATGATATTATTTACTGCAAAAGGCTCAGGATTTTGGAATGTTTGACACATTGTCTGCTATGATAGAAGGTTAGAAACAGAAGCATATGGACAAACCTTAAATATGAAATCGGAAAAACCACCTCCGAAGCATATAGCAAAGAAATAATAATGAAATGAGAGTGAAATTAATTCCTGATGAATTAAGAAAACACTTTATATAGTGAAAACTTGAGTGATAGAAGCAAAACTATTACCATGAATAGACGAAGGGAACAGTGCAAAGAGTTACATGCCATCAAATAACCATGTTAAACGTTTGTAGAAATTCAACATTTTTTTATGGTGAATATTACATTAGATGGGGAATGCCTCTGCTCCTCTGCTCCTCAAGTTGTAAAGGTGAAGCTCCGCTCTCTGCTCCTCTGCTCCTCAAACTAGCTGCTCCACACTCTCTGCTCTGAACTTACTCCGGAGAATTAGCTGCTCGATGCTCGACACTCTCTGCTCTGAACTTACTCCGCACTCCTGACAAGGCATTTGTAGACCACCATGGACGCCTCTGCATATGCAAACAGCTGGCACTTGCAGGATGCAGGACACTGCATGCATGACACGGAGAATAGGTAGCAAAAACTTAGGACAAACTAATAATGAATGATATTTTAATTTATTTTAAGACTTGATTTGCAATGAAACATTATATAATAACATGACATATATGTTAAACTATGCTATCTTAAAATATAAATATATGTAATTATGAAATTTAATTTTTGCATCCTTGTATGCCATTTAAAATATGCTTGGTTATTTATAATTATTTATTTCACATATTCACATTGATGTTAAAATAGGAAATAAATTTCCTAAACCTTAAGGATCAACCATATTTCTTCCGCTTACTAATGGTAAAAATAATGGATAGAAAAATATCAACTATTATTATCAAATGTATACATATACAATAAATTCTCATTTTGCATAATAATTGAGAGATATATTAAAAGAAGTAATTTTTAAAAAAAGAAAGCATAATAATTTTTTAGTTTGGTCCTATAGCACCAAAAATAAATATATTGAGATTTAAGTGATTCTTGAAAATCACCACAATTTATAAAAGTGATGCTCCAAACATAAAGTTATGTCAATTAGAGAAGGACAACACCTAAAAATAAAATAATAATGAATGGTATTTTAATTTACTTCAAGACTTGATTTGCAATTAAACACTATAGAATAACATGGCGTATATGTTAAATCACACTATCTTAAAATATATGTAATTATTATAGAATTTAATTTTTGTATCTTTACATGCCATTTAAAGCATGTTTGGTTATTTATAATTGTTTATTTCACATATACACATCAATATTAAATAAGAAAAAAAATTCTAAACCTTAAGAATGCAATCTACCATCAACCATACTTCTTTCGCTTACTAATGGGAAAGTTTATTACTAAAGAAATAATGAATAAGAAAAATTCAACTATTATCATCAAATATACTTATATACAATAAATTCTCATTTTTAATAAAAATGAATAAAACACATTTTCAAAATTTTATAATTATTAAAGACATAGTTTAACGAATATATAACAACAATGTAAAACAACAATGTAAAACTAGAACCTGACACTCCGAATTTTCTTAAGTTTATATAATTTCCATTATCTTCGTCTATAAATTACTTATTAGCAAACTACTTATATAAATTACTCAATCTTTATCTGTAAATTACTTATTGGTAAACTACTCATTTATGACGCGCACCCTAAATAATTGGACCTCAAATTTAAAGTAATTTTTGTTCACCCTCAAATACGTTTGAGAATAAAAAATTGTTCCACAAAACGTCAAATTTCCGCGACCCAGACTCCAATTTTCACATTCCACCGGGTATTCTGGTCCACCGATATGGCTCTGATGTACATTGCCTCAATAAGTCTGTACCCGTATATGATTTTCATGGAAAACATTTTTTCTTTCACTAATGTATAATGTATGTTTATCTCTGAAAACTTTGGATAACAAAAACTTTTCATCTCTGAAAACTTTGGATATCTTATTTTTACCCCGAACATAATGTCTTGAAAACTGTGAAGCGCGCAATAAGACCCCCAACTTTGTTGTCCAATCAAAAATTACATAATAAATTTTATATTATTTTGTAATATGAAAACTTTGGTTAAAGTTGTGATGTACAACAATATTTTTTGGTCAAACAAGAGATTAATACGCCGTCAACGCACAATCGATCGCTAAGAGTCCCAGGCAGGGACTAATAATATTGCCATTTTAATTTTAATTTTTGCTTTAAAAACTTTCAAAAATAATAGCTCGATGCCTTTGCAAATCGGATGTCGTTATCACATAGAATCGTTAAAACTTGTTATTTAGCATAATTTTGTTTATTCTGTTATTTATCATAATATAATAGAATACACAAGTCTACAGAACTCTGCTCATGGGGGTTTAACTTGCATGTTAATATAATAGAATGCCTTCAACATAAATTGTATCATGCAGATTGGCCTCGAGCACCGTGATTACAAAGAATACTCGTGATTGGGCGGCAAATTAATATAATAGAATACCCTAACCGTACATTGTATAATTGCAGCCTGACCTCAAGTACTGTGATTACGGAGAATACTCATGATTGGGATGGTTATACTCAGCTGATTGAGTATGTTACAGACATTTATTTATTTTCGAATGCATGCACCTATCGCTTTTTAATCTCGGCATTGTTTACTGATCATACCATTTTTATTTTATTTTTATTTTATTTTTAGTCATTTTTTATAATAAAAATAAATTTAATAACTTTTGAGATACCTAAAATCTTATCCAAACTTTTATTATTTTTCTAGTTAAATTATACCATACTTGCTTTAATCTCTTTCAAGTCCAAGTACATACTATTAAAACAAACAAAAGCTCCCTTAAAAGTCTGAATTGGATGACAAATTTGATCAGGTATGGTAGTCAAAACAACACTTTATGTTATGAAAATTTTTATTTCAAATGACAGATTAAAATAGATCTGGTACGGTGGTCGTAGCAACACGTATCTTATGATACTTTATTTTATTTTAGATGACAGAATAAAATAGATCTGGTATGGTGGTCGAAGCAACACATATCTGCATATTTTATTTTAGGCACATGAAAGAACAACTGGTCTTAACAGATGTCATCGTCTCCACATTAGTTGCTTTAATTAAACTTTTACATTAAAATATACTTTTAAGTCTTTAAGTTTATTTTAATTTTTTCAAGTTTATCAAATCAACCTTTTACATTAAAATATATTTTTTATTTTTTAAGTTTATTATAATTTTTTAAGTTTATCACATGTTTATAGGGGGAGCTTAATAGAGAGGGGACAGTTTTTCTAAGGCTTACCATTGCATCATGGATGATTGACCATTCATTAAATTCGATGAAACTGAAAATTTAAAAATAGTTTGGAGTGAATTATGTTAGGCTTCTCAGATGACAGAATAAAATAGATCTGGTATGGTCAAGCAAGACTCATCTAATGGGAACTATTTTTTTTTTTAAAGCACAGGAAAGAACACCTGGTCTTAACAGATGTCACGGTTGGACATTACTTCCTTTGCTGAATGAAACTTTTACATTAAAATATATTTTTTTAATTATTTAAGTTTATTTTACTTTTTTAATTTATCAGATGTTTATAAGGAACTCAACAGTTTTTCTAAAGAAAACTTATGATTGGATCATGGATGATGATGTGTGAGAAGTGGAATGAACAATTTTATGAGTATTAATAAATCCAGTTGAAACTGGAAAATTAAAAATGGGTTTGATTTTTAGAATTATATGTCAAAATATTTTCGAGTGAGTTATGTTCCACTCCTCAGATGTCAGATATACTTTTAATTTTTTAAGTTTATTATAAAGTTAAAAAATATATATATAAATTATATAAGAAAAAAATTTTATTGATGTTTTTCAAACCAATAATAATATGGTTAAAATATATCTTAATTTTTTAATTTATGATATATTTATAAAAAGTTGAATACAAAATGATATAATTTTTCTAAAAAAAATTGAAATTAGAACCCGGATAATTGATACAATTTTTATAAAATAGGTTGATATTAGATCCTGGATAATTGTTGATGAATGAAAAATGGAATGAACAATTTTATTTATGGAATCAAATCAAATTAAAAATAAAAAAAAATAATTAAATTTTAATATTTGGAGTGAATTATATTTACCATTCATTAAACCAGATGAAACTGAAAATTTAAAAACGGATTTAATCATTAAAATTTCTGTATATTTATTTCAAATTCCATTAAAATTAAAATAATCATTATTTAAAATTATAATTTAAAATAATTTTAAAGGTTTCATATTTTTCATAAATTAAATCTAATTTTATATTTAAAACATACCATTTAAACTATAAAACATTAAAATTTATCATTCAATCATAATTATTAAAAAAAACATCATTTCACTAAATTAAATATCCTTATACCTCACTTATTAAAAAGTTTCCTTCACAATTACCTATTTGAAAATGGTGCTTTCATATATACCTATTTCACAAGGTTGGCCAATTAAAAAGCTGTGCTCTTTCTTCTTATTTATTATATTCAAATCTAAGGTCATATTTAAATACCCTTATACCCCACTTATTAAAAAGTTTCCTTCACAATTACCTATTTGAAAATGTTGCATTCACGTATACCTATTTCACAAGGTTGGCCAATTAAAAAGCCGTGCTCTTTCTTCTTATTTATTATATTCAAATCTAAAATCATATTTAAATATCCTTATACCTCGTTTATTAAAAAGTTTCCTTCACAGTTACCTATTTGAAAATGTTGCATTCACATATACCTATTTCACAAGGTTGGGCAATTAAAAAACTGAGCTCTTTCTTCTTATTTATTATATTCAAACCTAAGGTCATATATAGAACAAAGAGTTAAAGTAGACTTACGAACAAGATTTCTTGATATGGAGAGGTTTATTAGAAATAAGAGTTAAAGTGGACTCATGAACCAGATTTCTTGATGTGGAGAGGTTTATTAGAAATAAGTAAAAAATTAAATTAAATATATTTTATTTTATTTTTTTATTTCAATAAAAATTTAATATTTTAAAAATTAAATTATACTTTTATTAAAAAATACAATTTAATTTAAGATGCTTTTTCCTCTTGACAAAAAATCATCCCCTGGAATCACTTATGAACGCATCATCCCCTGGAATCACTTATGAACGCTTATAATTTTATCTTATAGATCATTTCACAACCAATTCTAAGTAATTGTTTGTCGTCTTCTATTTGGATTCATGAAATGCCATAATCTAAACTGAGGAACCAATTCAAAATAACTGTATCGTTTCTATTTATATTAAAGTCCAGACTCTAAAGTGAATGTTTTCTTCTTTTATGCATATTCACAACATTTAAAGCCTTCGATTTGTCTCATACATCACCGCTTCCTTGGATCTCGGTTCAATGTCATTTTGATTTAGATTCTAATTTTTTCACAATTCTTTATCTAAGGAAATTATTCATGTATTTTTTAAACCAGATTTGTATATATAATATATATAGTTTTTAGTTTAATTAGTTATGATGTTATGTTCTTATTTATATACAAGGAAGGTTTAGACTTAAGTATTTTGAAACTAATATAAAATTACTTTATTTTAATTTCTAATTTCAAAGTATTGAATCTAAATTTCAAAGTGTAATTTTATAAATTGTTCTTAATTGAAGAAAAAACATGGTGTTTTGATAATATCAAATTTTTGTGACCTTATTCTATTTTTATTGATATTTTTTACATGGAACGAGAAAACAAGTTTTTTTTGCAAGAATTATTTTTAGCTATGTTTGTTCAAAATGACATTTGTGTTATTGTATTTTTGGTTTAATTGCGTACTATATTTACAGTTATTAGTTTGATAGATAACTTATTTTCTAAAACAAATACGTAAATAGCTACAACAATTTGACATTTGTTTCACTTTGCATGGAATCAACAAACAAAAGTAGAGAGTACAAAAGCGTATTTGTTGGTTATTAGTTTTCAGGAGTTTTATTGTCTATTCATTGTCTTACCAAATGCTTATGTGTTGCATGGTAAAATGAATGTACATATGTTGTAATGTTTGGAATAAGAAAACAAGGAGGTGACAGTTGAGAATAATTAATATTATTTTGTTATTAATGGAGAAAATAGTTACGTTGTTGTAACTTTCTCCCTAGTTTAGGATTAGTTCCTATAATTATGGGGTTTGGGTGCAACTTCCTATTTCCTAGTATTGTATTTAATGATGTAATCTTTGATTGATTGATGAATAGAGTGTACGAGAGTGATCTCTCTGTTTTGGTGAGTGTAGTCTCCAGGTGCAGGCCACACCTGAGAGATACATCTCTTTCTTTTCAATTCTGTTCACATTTTATCTTGGTATCAGAGCTCAGATTGAGTGAGCCTGATCTTTTGCCACCTGTGAGGCTGAAGTGCCTGTAGTAGCTAGCTTGCCTGTGTGGCTGGAATAGCCTATGTGGCTTGAAGTGCCTTTGTGGTTGTGTGTACACGAGAGCTCTGTGCTCGATTGAGCAGGTGGACTACAGAACACCTGGCTCGGACTCGAAAATTTTGGCGCGGATTTTGCACAGATTGGCGCGGATTTTGCGCTGACAGTCTTGCCAATATAGGAATTAGCGCAGATATTGAGGAATAAACTGTGCCAGAGCGCCAAAAAGCCCGATTAGCGCGGGATTTTACCGGGAAAGTCGCGCCAATTGAAATACTCTAAGCAATTTTCAGTTAGCGCGGATTTTTCACTCGGGGTAGCGCCAAGGGATCTCGTTTTTCAGTTAGCGCGGATTTTTCGCTCGGAGTAGCGCCAAGGGATCTGAAAATAGCGTGAACTTCATTTGGCGGTCTGCAAACGGTGCAGATCGGCGGAATGGCAGATCCGTCCGGGAGAGACAGATCGGGAAAGTGCCAGAGGAGATCTGCGAGAAACCTCGACTTCGTTTGGCGATCTGCAGGGAGAGCAAGATCGGCGAAGTGGCAGATCAATCCGGGAGAGGTGGATCGGATCAATTGTGATCAGATCATTGTTTCGGCTGTGTTGGAAACGCCGAATTTGCTCATTGGAGCGGGAGTGCCAGACACTGTAGATCGGTGGCAGAGGTGACAGATCGATCTGACAAGTATTGTTTTTTTGTTGTTGTTGTTGTTAAGAAGATTCACAATGAGTAATACGATGGAATCTTACCTTAACGAGTCTGGTAAACTCAACGGGTCTAACTTCATGAATTGCAAGTTTAAGATCCAGACCCTGCTCGAAGGTGCGAACGCTTGGACTATAGTGACAGGCAATGAGCAGAAGCCGACTGAGAGCACGCAGAAGGAAGACTGGGAAAAACGAGAAAACAAGGCCAAGGTCCTATTAAAGATGTCTGTGAAAGACAATATCATTGCACACATCAGAGACTGTAAAACGTCCGCAGAGATTTGGACGAAAATCAAGAATCTGTATGAGACCCAGAATACAAACAGAGTTTTGGCTCTGAAAAGCAAGCTATTTTCAATGAGGATGGATGAAAGGGAATCTGCTACTGCATTTGTCGCGCGAATTAAGGATGTTAAAGACGGATTGGTGGCCATTGGAGTGGCGGTGGCTGATGAAGATCTTGTTGCAATTACAATGAATGGGATGCGTGATGATTTCCAAACCTTCATCACTGGAGTCTCGGAAAGGGAGAAAACACCCATGTTTGATGATCTCACTGCGATCTTGCAGCAAGAGGAAGAGAGACGACAGAATCTGAATCTGAACCCCCAAAGTGACGATCTTGCGCTGGTGGCAAAACGACGGCTATCTAAAGGGAAGCAGTCACAGCAGCAATTAGTACAGAAAGGAGGAACATCACAGAAGAATCTGCATTCTCATAAAGGTATGCTTGCAAATCATTCTGAAAAGAAATGTTTTTATTGTGGAAAGAAGGGTCATATACAGAGAGATTGTTATTATAAGAAGTAGGCTGATGAGGCAAGGAGGAGACAGGTAAATCGAAAACACAGAGGATATTTTGTTGAAGAAGAAGACTTCAGTCATGAATTTCGACTGTTCACAGTCGATTGTGCCCTTTCAGCATCAAATGAAGATGACATCTGGTATGTCGATTCCGGAGCATCCTCTCACATGACAGGTAATAAAGAATTTTTCGACAGTCTTGAAGAAATTATAAATGGATCAAAAATATATCTAGGGGATGATAATGGATATCAGATTAAAGGTCATGGGGTGATTTCAATTAAGTTACCAAATGGAAAAATTAGTCACCTTTCAAATGTTTTATATGTACCCGGAATAAAGAAAAACCTAATATCTGTATCCATGATGGCTGACCAAGATATGAATGTCGAATTCTTCAAGACTCACTGTGTGATAAAGGATTGCAGGAATGAAATTGTTGCAACAGGCATGCGAGTTGGAAGCCTATACAGATTGGATGCAAAAAGTATATCAAAGCAAGCCATGGTTGCAGGAGAGTCGACAGCTGAACAACTCTGGTATCAGAGGTTTGGTCATCTGAATCTGCAGGATCTCATGCTGTTACAGAAGAAAGGTATGGTCGAAGGTCTCCCCATCTTTCGTAACATTCAGTTAAACTGTGAAGGTTGTGCCTTAGGAAAGATGCACAGAGAACAGTTCCCTGTGCATGATAGGAGGAGGCAAACAGAAATCTTAGAGCTAGTGCACACTGATGTATGTGGTCCCATGCAGACAAGGTCGCTAGGGGGAGCATACTATTTTTTGTTGTTTACTGATGACTGCACTAGGTATTCATGGGTTTATTTTTTAAACAAGAAAAGTCAGACTTTCCAATGTTTTATAGATTTCAAAACCCTGGTGGAAAGACAGTTTGGAAAAAGTATTAAAATTCTCTGATCTGATCAAGGAGGAGAATACAAATCAAAGGAATTCATGAAATACTGCAAATCTCACGGGATTGTTCAGCAGTATACAGTGCCGCACACACCACAGCAAAACGGAGTTGCAGAGCGTAAAAACAAAACCCTAGTAGAGTGCGCAAGGAGCATGCTGCAAGGTAAGGGTCTATCTAATACTTTTTGGGCAGAAGCGATAAATACTGTTGTATATTTGAAAAATAGAAGTCCTACTAGGTTTCTTGGCTTCAAAACCCGTTTTGAAGCCTTGTATGGATTTAAACCAGCAGTAAATCACTTAAGAGTCTTTGGGTCAAAGGCATTTGCACATGTACCCAAAGCTGATAGAAAGAAACTAGACCCTAAAGCAGTCAAATGCATCTTTGTTGGTTATGGCACAGAGTTTAAAGCATACAAACTGTTCAATCCTGAGTCTCGTAAGACATTTGCAAGTAGAGATGTAGTCTTTCATGAACAGGTACAGGAAAGGAAAGCTGATGTTGGAGATGATTGGCACATTTCATTGCTGTTGGAGGAAAGCAGCGAGGATGAAAGGGAGCAGGAACAGGAGCAGAAAGAAGAGAATGAAGAAGAACAACAAGAAGGTGAAAGAGCAGGCCCAGTTATTGCAGAAGAAAACAAATTTGAGGTAAGTCCCCTACCAAGAAGGTCAGGTAGGAAGACTCAATTACCATTGAAGTTGAGAAACTATGCGTTGATGTCAAAATTTTTGAACACTATAGAGCCCTCTAATTATAAAGAAGCTAGTCAATTTGAGGAATGGAGAGCTGCAATGAATGAGGAGATGGAATCAATTCTTGGAAATAATACTTGGGAATTAGTAGAGCTGCCTAAAAATAAAACACCTATAGGGAGTAAATGGTTGTTTAAACCCAAAATTAATGCAGATGGAAGTATAGATAAGTTAAAAGCTAGGTTGGTAGCAAAAGGATACTCGCAGCAGGAAGGTATTGATTTTGATGATACTTTTGGACCTGTAGCAAAGCTAAATACAATCAGATTACTCATTGCTTTAGCTACTAAATGTAATTGGGAATTACACCAGCTTGATGTTAAATCTTCATTTGTAAATGGTGATTTAAAAGAATAAATTTACTTAGTACAGCCAGAAGGATATGTAAAGCAGGGGCAGGAACAGCTTGTTTGTAGATTGAAAAAGGCTTTATATGGTTTAAAGCAAGCTCCCAGGTCATGGTATGAAAAAGTTGATTCTTTCTTTATAGAGCATGGTTTCCATAGAAGCTTAAATGGCCCAAATTTGTATACCAAGTATAATGATCAGGGGAAGATTATTTTGATTTCTCTATATGTGGATGATATGATTTTAACAGGAAATGCAGAGGATTTAATTAAAGGAATCAAAAGGCTCATGGCACAAGTTTTTGAGATGAAAAATCTCGGAAGCCTTAACTATTGTCTGGGATTAGAAGTATTCAGAGATACTGGGCAAACTTTTCTTACCCAAGGGAAGTATGCTAGAAATCTGTTGGAAAAGTTTGGGATGGATCGGTGTAGATCAGCAGCGACACCTTTGCAGCAAAATTTGAAATTGAGCAGTGACGATGGCACTAAGGAGGTAGATGCCACAATGTACAGACAGCTGGTTGGCAGCCTTATATATCTTACAACAACCAGACCCGACTTTGCATACTCAGTTAGTGTATTAAGCCAATTCATGTCAAAACCGCGTGAAAGTCACTAGACAACAGCAAAAAGCGTGTTGAGGTATCTTTGTGGTACTGTTCATTTTGGTATTTTATACACTGATGTATCTGATGTTACTCTAGCAGGTTTTTCAGACTCAGACTGGGCAGGTAACCTGGATGATCGGAGGACCATCACAAGTTATGCATTTAACATAGGTTCCGGGGTAATTGCATGGAGCAGCAAGAAACAAAGTAATGTAGCTTTGTCGTCATGTGAAGCTGAATATCAAGCATTGTGTGTAGCAACATGTGAAGCAATCTGGTTGAGGAGACTTCTTAACGATGCAAGAAAATAACAGAAGCAACCCACTTCTATCAAAAGTGACAACTAGAGCACTATCAAATTAGCATACAATCCAGTGTTTCATAAAAACACCAAACACATAGACACCCAGTTTCACTTTGTTAGAGAAAAAATACAGTCAAAAGAAATTGTTGTCGAATATTGTAAAACTTGTGACAATGTGGCTGATATTTTTACAAAGCCTCTTGCACGAGTGAAATTTGAATTGTTTAGAAAGATGCTACGAGTTCAGGAGAACCCTTTCTCCATTAAGGGGGGGAGTTGAGAATAATTAATATTATTTTGTTATTAATGGAGAAAATAGTTACGTTGTTGTAACTTTCTCCCTAGTTTAGGATTAATTCCTATAATTATGGGGTTTGGGTGCAACTTCCTATTTCCTAGTATTGTATTAAATGATGTAATCTTTGATTGATTGATGAATAGAGTGTACGAGAGTGATCTCTCTGTTTTGGTGAGTGTAGTCTCCAGGTGCAGGCCACACCTGAGAGATACATCTCTTTCTTTTCAATTATGTTCACATTTTATCTTTGACTTAGTGTGAGGACATGGACTGTAGAGCTAGGAATAGAGAATTCCTATTAGGGATGATAAAATTTATTGGGCAAAGAAGAAACCTTGACAATAAAAAATAAATACCTAGTGCTCCATGAAGTAAAGGAGATGGTTCATGAAAACTTAGTGCTCCATGAAGTAAAGGGGATGGTTAATGAAATTGAATGGCATTAGGAAAATATTCAAGTCCATGCTTTTTTGAAATAATACAAGGAGCAAAAGCGAACACAATTTATGAACGGATTACAAGAAAAAGGATCGAGTAATAAGGGAGGGACAAAAAACTTCCTCCAAAAGAAAAAGAGGCACTTAGAGGAGACGACAAGGATAGAATGATAGCTTCAATTTTACTGTAGACAAAAAAGATAAATGTTGTATGATTACAATTTCCAATTAATGGGTTATGTTGCATTGTCATTGTCATAGATATGGATAAATATCAAGTGAAATATGTGTTTGCTTTTAATATATATGTTATGCAACTATGAACCAATATTTTTCTAATTTGTATGTTGATTGTGTTTATGATTATGCATGGGCACATGTGTCCTATGGTTCCACGAAAAAGTAAATAAGTTAATGTAGTAAAAAATAGTAATTACAAAGTGTCTGATTTTTAGACTGAAGAAGAGACCGATAAAAATTTTCCCTAAATACTTAGTGATATCATAAAAATTCAATAAATGAAGTTAAGGATGTCAATGATCTATTAAAATTGAAAAACAACATTAGTTACAACAATTGGATTCTAAGAGAGTTTGTATTAATGTACAAATGTATACCAGAGACACTCTATTTGATAGAGACATTCAATGTGTACATTAATATATTTGTTTGCAAAATACTCTTATGACAGACAAACAATATGTGAAACATCAAACAAATGTACTCATACCGATTATGTTTTTTTGTAGTGCTTTTACAAGCTTTAGCCTTTATTGTGCACGAGTTTCCATTTCTGCCACAAGGAATAGTGTCGAGGAGTTGCGGAGAGAGTTCTTGAGAATTCTAAAATAGATGGTATGTGGCAGGTGAGGTGGAAGCCTGATGTAAGGTGGCTCCAAGCTTCTGTCAGATAAGAACTGGAGGAGCGCAAATTCCACCATGCAAGGAATTCTTTGCCCAAAGGCAAATAAATGCCATGAGATAGCAATTGCTTAACATAACTATCACCCAATCTCAGAAGAGGTAACATCGTGGAATGTCTTAGTATGGATTTGACAAAGTGGCAAGGTTCTCATTTAGATCTACAAGTGAAATTAATTCTTGAGAGAAGCCTGCAATCGAGAGGATTAGCTAGAGGTAGTTGATCCAACAATACACGTGTTCTTGAGGACAATACATAAATATCGACTAAAGAGTATGCAAGGTGCAGAGCCAAAGGGCCATGGCACAACCATTCTTGAAAAATAATAAAGGATGTTCAATGTGAAGCAAAGGGGAAAAATGATGAATTTATAGAGAAAATTGGATAAGGCTTATCTTCTTGCAGTTAGGAACGTGGGTGGGAAAAATTTTGATTCAAGCAACACGATTCTACTGTTGTACGATTAGACACCGTACATGGGTTATCCGTAGGGTTCAAGTGACATGATAGGTAACAGAGAGTTGGCAGGACGAAGTAATAGTTGCATAATAACATAATAAAAGTAGTGCCAAAAGCCATTTACTTAAGGCTTGGAGATCGGGCCATATTTGTTTGTAGTCACTTCGAGTCAGTAGTCACCTGGTGAGGAGGTCAGGTAGTTGTGAGGCTATGTTTTTTGTCAAAAATTTTCTAGATTTGATGTCTAACTTAATATTGGGTCGATTCTACAATCAGGAGCTCAAACAATTAGGTGTTTTTTGTTTTATTGCAATTGTTCTATCGTCAGTTGACTATACCATAGTTAAGAAATTTCATTAGTTCAGAAAATGCTAAGGTCAAAAAGTCTGGTAGTTTGATATTCGAGAATACTGAGATCTGGAGGTCAGGTAGTTTCAGAGTCTGACAATACTGATGTCACATACCCCCTAGGAAAAATACTACCAATTCCCTACTATGCTCTATTGGATCCATGATGTGGACTTGTAGGTTCAATTAATAACCTTAGATTACAAATCGACCCTTATTCATACATTACAACTGAGAGAAAAGAATCGATCATGTGCATTTAACATAATAAAATTTCTTACATTCAGATTTCATTCATTTGATGACCCAACACAAGCATTATTGGAGCATTATCATGAACACACTATAGCTAGCATTGCCATATGATCATAGGCCTACTGGCATAGTCAAAAGTATTGATGACATATATCTTATGCCATATCAATAAATAGCTAAAACAAGCCTCATGATGCACAATTCATCACATAAACAACCTGAACCACAGCCTATACAATTTTACACCTTAAAAACATAATTAATCCTCATAGTTCTCTCATGCAGAAATATTCACCAACTTAAAAACAGAGATAGCACATAAGTTCAAAAATGTGACAACATAAAGAGTAAGGGGTCACATACAATACATCCAAGAAATTGAATCAAACTAGATTAGAAGAGAGAATGTCACTTCGAAAATGGAGCACCACCAATGAACTTAGAACTGACTTCCTCCACTTCACCCCCAAGCCGAGATTTCTTGCCATGGATCAAATGCCTCTTGTTGATCTCTTCAATCGGTATTTAATACCCTCTTTCATGATATGGTTTCCATTAGCAACATCTTGCTTTTATGGATCTTTTTTACCCATTGGTCTAGGCTTTTTCTAGAAAAGCTCTTCTTCCTCTCTAGTGAGGCTTTTCCTCATAAAATATTTCCTTTCTCTCCCGCAAGGCTTTTATGTTTTTCTCAACTTAGCATCTTTCTACAACTAATTATCTTAATGGATATTTATCTCCAAACCCATTAAGCTTATCTAGAATTAGATCTAGAAGTCTTATCATGAAAGAATTATCTATTCCCATTCACCAATGGGATTTTATTTGGAAAGAACCTCATCTCTTGGTGTCCCATTTCCAAGTGTTTTACATTATCTTTATTTATTTAGCAATAAGGTATTTACTTTCATTGTTACACCTTGGACCTAAATTTTACTAGCTTAGATTAGCATAGTGTTACATATAATGGAAGGGTGTTACATACTCCCTCCCTTAAATTTACAACGTCCTCGGTGTATTACTACATCTTGCAATATTATTCCTCATTCACAAGTAGTTGTTTCTAAATTTACAAGTTCCCATGGCCTTGCCATCTAAATCAAATCTGCTGATATGTATTAGTTACAAAGGAGTTCTACCATAAATTCTCCTTCCAATGCTAACTGTAATATTTGTGTCAATCAATTTTGTTAGAGATTTTCAGATGTAGAAACTCAATTTTGTTTACCATAGTTAATGCAACAGTACTACTACATGAGTAACTACACCTTAGTGTTTCCAACCATTTAACTATGATTCCTCTATTTCCTAATATAAATTCATTCTCTTTCAAGGCATTCTTCCAATGCCTTTGTGTTCTTGCCAAAAACTTACTTCCTGTAGTTTCCCTGCATTATTCACAGTAAGTCAAACTAGCACGTTTGACCAATCAACATGTATAAAATATCATATCAGGTTAGCTCAAACATAACCATCAAAAGCATAAATCAACCTCATATGTCATGTGCATACTAATATTAAAACTAAATACGGATACTTATCCCTAGTTTCCAATACCAATCCTTAGTTTCCACCTTGGTCTTGCCTCTTTACGCACTCTGGATCGGTGGCCACACCAGGAAATCACCCAACTAATTTTCCTCAACCATGTGCATCTACACATACTGTGAATTACACACATACAAATATACATGTCATGTATCCTCATGCAATTCATGCATCCGTACCAGTACCATATGTATCATTTGTACACAATACCACATGTACATGTGTACCCAATACAAAATGTCCATAGCATCACCTGCGTGACATATACTTCGTCCACATGTTTTTAACTATGTTACTATTATGCAAAAAATTCCTTTATTCTTTCATTCACATTACTTTCAGGTAAGTTCAATTAGAACATGTTTTGTTTGTCAATTGGAGAATAAGAAATTCATGGAACTGTTCAACTTGTGCAACCAAAGAATAATTGAAAATTTTGATGTGAGAATATTCAAGTGCTTTTATTTAGCTAATCCTTTTCATGTATCTTGTGGTTGTAATAAATTTTCACCATAGATGGATAATACAAATTTACAAAACCAATAAGTTTGAGTTTCAGTATTGAATCTATCCCATAGACAAGGTTTTAAAAACAATGAAATAGGGCCCCCGCTTAATCATAAAGCAAACTATTGATTATGATAGTTAGTCTAGTATGGACTTCAATGTTATATTTGAAGTCTAATAACAATATTAACTTGTCTTTAGCCAATAACATAATTGTTTGGTACTCAAAAAGTACTCCACACTTAAACAAATCATGTCATATGATTTACTATTGCTCTTTTTACACTTCTTCCAACACCTTGTTGGCCATGAATAATTTAGTGTATGTCTAAAACAAATTGAACAATCAGTATGAAAGTACATACATTTCCCATACATGAGTTATAAATGAAGGTTACAATATTTTCAACTCCACACCCTCCAAGTTTTTAGGCACTATGTGTACCAAGGTGTGAACCTAGGTGATTTACATGTTTACACCTCACTTTAAACATTAAATCACCCCTGGAAAACAAGAGAATATAACTCATTTATCAATTATCAAATTTATTAACATGAATTTCCGCATCATTTATGCAACAATTGTTATGTTGCCTTATTCAGAACCAGACAACACTATCCATGAAATCTAACAGGTAAACTTCTCAATATTGCTTGGTAGGAATTAGAGGTACAACATATGCATCCCAGTTGGTATGATTGTGAATTAATTGATTAGATTGATAGATCCCAATATCTTTGTGCGCAACAATATTTCTTACCAGTCCCACTTAACCATCCAATATGGTTAAAGCATCCTATTGACTGAACAACGAGCTGTTATATGATTTATTATTCTCTCTTCTAGAACCTTTTATATGTCACTCCTTTGGTGCATGTATTATTTTATTACTAGCATAAGATCCTTAGATCATCATAAGTTGTATTAAAGTGAAACCTCTTGGGTTTATCAAGAATTTATTTATTAATTCAGACAATCATGTTCTGAATCTAGTGTACAATTCTTGTTATTCATTAGGCTGCTCTGAATTTCTCTATTTCTACTTCAAGTGCATCCAACACTACCATATCTAATATGTTTTCCATTTCATGAAACATGTATATTTTGTTTATGTATAGTAGAAACACAGAGTTTCATTTTAATCTTATCACTTCCCACAAGAAGTACATTTGTAGGATCTACAATCCTTCTACTGAAAACATCTTCTTCTTGCAGCAGATTTGAAAGGTCCCTATTTAGGAGATATTATTAACATAAACCCATTTATATCTGTATTGATATGCACATCCATGTTGTGGAGTTCGACACATCGAAATTGAATGATTTGAAAATGTGTCCTTGAGCTTGTATTAATTATTGTCTCTCTGCTATTTGTTTTTCCCAATATGGGCAGATCAACCTTGAAGGGAATCTTTTAAAGCACATCAGCCAAACTAATAGGGCCTAACCCCAAGGGCGTCGAGGAGAATTGACTCTGTGACCTCCCAATTAGTGAGGTACTTAACAAAAGGGACTCTACCAATTTAGCTAACCCTTGGGGCATGTCTCTCTACTATTAATCGAGATCCTTAGGAGTTGCTTTTACACTCCCATTAAGTTTTTATACTAGATGTAATTTTGGTTATCAGTACCATTAATCTAGTTATATCTTATTACAAAATTGTTATTTTCTCTCGCTCTATCATGAACCTTTAAAACTATGTCCTTTAAAACTATAAAAGTATCATGGTATAGAGCCTGTATGCCCTCACAAGAGAATTCTTAAATATGGAAAAACATTCACACATATAATAAGTAGAATTTTGATATTCACTAAGTAGGGACGATAATAAGTAACCACTTGAGGGTTGACCATTTCTACTTCTTAAAAATAATCAACAGGTAAGTTGTTTTTTATTTCTTTTCCTTACTCTTTACTCCACCATAATTCAACCTTGAAGAATTATTAGTTCTAGTGTAGCCTTTTAGGGTTTCTCCTCCCCACAATGCTACTATAGCTTTCCAAGGACTTGAAAAATTCATTGTTCATTTATATAAACAATTACTTAAAAATTTAATTAACAAATTATAAGATAGATATAGTTTAATATTTGACCTTTATGGTATCTATCAAGAATCAAATACATCACATATTTTGATTCTCTAAATTTATTGAAAATCTCCATTTTGATTATTCCTCAAGCTTGGTTAGGATTATCTAGCATCTTAACTCAGTTTTTAACTCATGTTAATTCGTGAGAATTTTGATCCATCCATGCATGTAAGCATAACAATGTATCTCATTGTAACCACACAATGAAGCCTACATGCAAGCCATACATATAGGTACATAATCACAACATGAGTTCAATGTATGCAATGAGAAGGTTAAGCATACATCCTTCAAGCATAATGTAATTTAACTTTGAAGAACAAGTACTTATATTCTTATGAGATGCATAAACAAAAATTGCTCATAGAAAAATGTACACACACCTCTATGTGGTTCGGTTATACTCCATGTGCACACACGTCATTTACTCTTATTTTTACTTAGATCAATGGTTTATGTAGAATAAGTTGAAAAAATATTCTTGCAATCAAGGAAATTATAATTAAGTATTGCATCAAATTGGCACTTTAATGAAATTGAAGCTAGTGATATTATTAGCTTGGTAAGTATGGAATTTAAAGTTCCATCACAACTAACATTGGACTTGCAAAGTTCATGATTGATCGCATAACTGCACATGCTAGAAGCTCTTGAGCAAGGCATCGATCAATAGGCCATTCAACATCCTGTTTCCTTAAGACAATTGTCACTACTCCTCCACTTAACTATTGGAAAACCTTTCACTCAACGTCTAAAGATATAAGGGCAGGGTGAAATTCCTTAGAAGCAGCCAAGTAGTGCTTCAACCTTCCATCTATTTCTTCAGAAGAGAGGGTAGCCATAACATCAAACCCTATACAAGCTTGGTTTCTTTTATAAATTTCTATCTGACTCCCTATCAGATCCACCATATCTCTGATGAGTAAGTCAGTGAGATTGATACGTTTCAGCTGCTAAGACACTTCCTTAACTACATAATTGATTAATAAACAAATATGATTAGGAAATTCTTGATCTAGAGTAATTGACGAATACCACAAATATGTAATAAAATCTTGTACAATATTCCTTGTAAACTCCTCCACCGTTGTTGCAGTGACTGGATAATTAATCTTCCTCTTCCATTTCTTTGAGATCGGCGGAGGAAAAATAATCCGATCAATATGAGATTCTTGTCTATGGTGAAAATGAGAAAGAGGAGACTCGTGACAAATAGGAACCCTCCTCCGAAACTCTACTTCCAAGGAAAAATATCTGAGGACTGGAGTTATAAGAATCGATAGTGGAATGTTGAAAAAAACTAAATTGCTTGTCAGCTATAGAACTTTGGGAAATATAATGATGAAAATGGCATACAATACTGCGCAGTTCTTGGCTTCCTCGAAAAGATATCGCAGTTTGTCCATACTTATATTCTCCACGGGAAGCATCTGGAGTCTTGCATAGCTAGAAAATTGAAATGAGAATGCAGACAACTCATCAGGATTTTCAAATAAATGGGGGCGTCATCTCTTTGTCATCTTATTTTTTTTTTTACCACAACCATAATTCTTCATTTCACGTTTTCACAGTCTACCAACATACATGTAGCCAAGTGGATGAGATCAATTTGAATTAAAAATCCCTCACTTAATTAAACAAAATTCTTTCAAAAGAGACCAATGGTAAAACATCAATATTACAGTGATTAATCTGTGACATTTTCAGAAATTTTCCTAATCTTCCTACATCATACCAATTTCAGACTTATTCCACAATTGTCCAATACATAGAAAGATTTAGTTTTGAGCATACAAAAATCAAGGTTTATGTATTCTCCTCGTTGAAAACATAATTATTTCCAATATTTTATTATGATTATAAATTATATTAGTAAAATTACTAGTTACGAATGGGAAAGAAACCTTCTTCTTTCATATGATAGATTGCACTTATGCATAATTAATCGAAACATTGTAATTGTACTCTAATATTGATGCAATCCACCGACAAATTTTGACATTACACTGACAAGTTAAATTTATAATTCATTTATACCCCTCACTTAATCGACTGTTTAATCATCAACATGCAGAACGACCCGGAAGAATTTTAACAAGGGTTAGAAAATTCTTGAGGCTACTTGAGCATACGGGTATCCACGTCTTGCTAGAATAATTATTCAGCTGCGAATAGGATGCGGTCACATCGTCCATATTCTCCTTATGGTGGCTACACTCACTTCATATTGCCAACCCTTTCTCTAGTTGTAGGCTGACCAGAATGCTTCAACATGCGGTCGAACTATATTAAACCACATTATATCATTCCAATGAAGGTGCAACCCGTAACACCCAAGGTCACTGATGCAATGGCTACAGTCGCTATTTAGTATGTTTTTACCCCCTCAAATATGCATTGTCTTTGTCCCTACCCCAGAGATGTGATAAATTTATCAAGAAACTGGATAATCATTATCTGACTGTTATGTCCCTCATAGAAACATCTCCAGCTCTGTGAATAAGGTGAGTAGAAAAAAACATCAGTCTTGTTGATCCAGTCTTTAGCGGAAAGGAAAAAATATAGTTGCGAGCGTTGTCATAGGGATAAGCCTTATCCAACCGAATTCTTTAAGGCAAATCGATCAAAAAATTCTCCCGAACATTTCCACATCAGTGGATAATGTAACTGAGAAAAATGATATTGGACTGAAAAGAAAATTCCTCCTCAAGGTGATTTTAAGGCAACTCGAACCTCTCCGGATCAGTAGCTAAAGTGAAAATCGATATTGTGAATTCGAAAGAAACCCATTGATCTTCAACGAGATGTTCTCTATTATTGCAATTGGAATGTACTACCCATAAAATAGGCTTCTAAGTCTACCATAACTAGCATACATTCAATTATAAAGCAATAAAAAAAATAACGCATGAAGAAACAACATTGTAATATCAATGATATCAGAAAAAAAAAACAACTACCTTGGTGTTTATATGCATGACACCTTTCTTATAAATTTCTTGCATGAGTTAGATTTTTCATTTCCAATGAATTTCAATATTCATTATCAACACACAAAAAGACTTCTAAAATATCTACACGGGGTTGTTTTGGGAGAGTAAAGTGGCAAGCCCACTATTTGGCCAGCCGGCAGGTGTTCATGGGGAGTTCTTCGCTCTCTCATACTCACGCCCTTTCTTTCCACTGACTGTGGCACACAACTACCGATGATTGGCCCGTTGTCCATATCCACAATGGCACCATGCTTTATTCAATCTTCTTGTCCTCAACCGTCCACAACAATTAAATGGGATATGGTATTGTCTCACGTCCTTTGGTAGGGCACCCAACGCTAGAGCCAAGTGGCGACGATTACTGCTGACAATTATTACGGCGAGTGCGATAGATCGTAAAAGTCATCACTGACTTTGCCATGCAGATGCCTACGGTTTCACATTTACTTGGCTCCCTTTATTATCATAAAATTCCTACGCACATTTTCAACTAGGCAAGGTGAATGCCATGACTACCAACTTAATTTTTTAATTTTTTTTTTAGGACAGGGGAAAATTTTAAGGATGGAAAATTATCTTGAAGTTTAAAGACATTGACGAATTTCACTAGTCCCTACTATGTGAACTATAAAATGTTTACTGATATTTTTGTAAATTATTCAAATTTATAATGAATTTATATATATTCTCTATATAATGTTGGCAATTTTTAAGGTAAAATAATTTTAGATTGTAAAATTTGGGTGCATCATTTTTAGAAAAAATGGAAATTGACGAATCTTATTTTTGGGAAAATCATGGAAAATTAGCCCTCTTGCGAATATTAGCCCCTAAAATTTTCCATGTCTATGATGTAGACAACCAAAATTTTTAATTTTTGTGAATGCTAATTCCTTAAAAGAAAGGACCAACCAAACTCCAATTGAGAATTTAATCGTTTAAAATTTAAAAAATTCTCATCAACTTTGGTGATCTTGGAAGCCTTAACAATAGCGTTGGCCCTGGTGATTGCCTCACGACCAAAGACCTCAAAAGCCCGGATTGTTTCTAATTTGAGAAACATCGGTTAGGGTATGGTTTTCTTTGGCAGTAGGCTACCGAGAGGAAGGTGATGATCACGCAGCATCCCGCTGGGTTGATGAGGTTACGACTATAGAAAATTATGCATGACTTTGAAAATATATGACCTGGAAGGGAAAATCCTCCTTCGTCGAAGTACTCTTGACAATAACTATTCAACGACGATCATTGCTTAGGAATCTTGTGCCTCCCTTCATCCTCTCTTTCATGTACCTTAACTAAGATTTGAGTAAAGGTACTCTTAAATTTTACTATTTAATCGAGGAGAATACCATTACACTAATGATCTTGTGTACCTTATTCAAATCATTCATAAACCTTCCCTTCACTATCTAATGATCTGATGGCTAATTATGTTTTAAGTGATCCCTTTAAACAATTGTGAAACACAACTAGTTACATGATTTTCCAGCAACATGGAAGACTTCACTCTTTATTCAATATCCATTATTTCAAACAACCTTAATCAGAATTAACTTTTCTTGCAAGAAATTAATATATATACTATATTATATATGTTCTTGCTACAAAATCCTCATTCCATAAATCATTTTAAGATTTAATTTCACCCTTGATGGATTCTGGAATATTTTCCTTATAGTTATTTATAACTGAACCCTACAACTCCTTCATATCTTGCAGATGTGGGGTGACCCTTGGGCCACAATATTTGAACTTAGCACTTCGATACCATTTGTCACATACCCCCTGGGCACAATACTATAAATTCCCTACTATGCTCTACTGGATCCATGATGTGGACCTATAGGTTCAATTAATAACCTTAGATTCCATATCAACCTATATGCATATATTACAACTTGGAGAACAGAATTCATCATGTGCATTTAACATAATAAAATTTATTTCATTCAGATTTCATTCCTTTGATGACCCAACACAAGCATTAATGGATTGTTATCATGAATACACTGTAGCTAGCATTTCCATATGATCATAGTCCTATTGGCATATTCAAAAGTATTGCTAACATATATCTTATGCAATATGAATAAATAGCTAAAAAAAGCTTCATGATGCATAATGCATAGCACAAACGACGTGAACCATAGGCTATACAATTTCACACTTTGAAAACATAATTATTCCTCATAGTTGTCTCATGCATAAATATTCAACACATTAAAAACATAGATAACACATAAGTTTAAAAATGTGACAACATAAAGAGTAAGGGGTCACATACAACACATCTATGCAATTAAATCAAACCAATGTAGAAGATAGAACGTCACTTGGAAAGCTAAGCACAACCACCCAACCTAGAACTGACTTCCTCCAGTTCACCCCCAAGCCGAGAGTTCTTTCCATGGATCAACTGCCTCTTGTTGATCTCTTCAAAGGTTATTTAATACCCACTTTCATGATATGGTTTCCATTAGTGGCATCCCACTTTTATGGATCTTTTATCCATTTTCCTAGGCTTTTCCAAGAAAATCTCTAATTTCTCTCTCGCGAGCATTTTCCTCATAAAATCTTGCCTTTCTCTCTCGCAAGGCTTTTACGTTTTTCTTAACTTAACATCTTTTTCCATCTATGTAGCTTAATGGAATTTATCTCCAAATCAATTAATCTTATCTAGAATTAGATCTAGAAGTCTTATCATTAAAGAATTATCCATTCCCTTTCACCAATGGGACTTTGTTTGACAAGAACCTCATTTCTTGGTGTCTCATTCTCCAATCATTTTACATTATCTTTATTTATTTAAAAATAAAGTATTTACTTTCATTGTTACACCTTGGACGTAGATTTTATTAGCTTAGGTTACCAGAGGTTACATACAATGGAGGAGTGTTACAACTGAGGTTAGGAGTTCATTTGGATTATTTATAAAACTCATAGTCACTCAGTGTTCTAAGTCGGGTGGATGGAAGGTCGAGTTGTTTGATAGCCGGGTGGTTTCATTATTTTGGTAGTTTCATAATCGTGCATTGTTGAAGTCGGTAGGTTAGTAGTTTGACAGTATGCAATATTGCAGTCATAGGTCGGGCTAATTATTTATAAAACATTTCGTATCTACTCCCTGTTGGTAGTCAGGTGGTCGAAACGTCGGGTAGTCAAAAGGTCGTATTTCTTTTTTACAAAATGTTTCTGGATTTGAGTTGCAACTTAAGTTTCTATATATATATATATATATATATATATATATAATGCTCTTGCTTTTTATGCATTTTGTGATGAACAAAAGAAGAAATTGCAGAATAGACAAATAAATGAAACTAGAGTTTCAGTAACTGACTCTAAAACAATGAAAAGTACATGATCATTATTTTGATTGTCACATTTTTTTTTTGCGAGTCGAACATACAATCAAGAAGCCATGCAGTCGAGTGTTATTTTTGTTTTATGATTCATTTATTCTATCTTAACCTGGAGTATACCATAGTTGTGTGAACTCTGTTGGAAATAATACTGAGAGGGGGAGTGAATTAGTATTTACAATTCAATAATTTATCAATCCCCGATCAGATTTATATATGCTACTTCAATTAAGTGAACTTGCGTGTGTACGCTAATGTGATTAAAGAAACCATCATATACCCAGAGAACTTATGATTTAGTCAATTTATCATGTGTTGATCTTTAATCAGTGCATCAATATATTATTATACAGTAACTATGTGTAGTAATAACATAATAAACCATCACACATTAACAACACACATGAACACTAGGATTTAAGGTGGAAACCCAATGCGGGAGAAAAACCACCTACTACTGTCGTTTCTATCTTCTTTTAATATAAAGAAAATCTGTTTACAATCTTGTACTGGTGAAAAATCACACCAGTACATAGGCACCCACTTACAGAAGGCCACAACCTTCTCTCGTTCTCTAGCTTCTACTGGAAAGGAGCTACAACCCCCTAGCTCTTGTACTAGCTGATGTGTTTATTAGTATATAGGCGCCGACCTATAGAAGGCTACGACCTTCTCTCTTCCTCCAGGGACCACGTTTCATTAATATTTAGACTGAATTCTCCTGGTACACAACAACACAATATGAAGGCCTCGTTTCATCAAATTTTCACACTAGACCCATTAGAACTTTGAAACTTAAACTGCATCAACCAATAATCAATTAATCTGAACAGTCAGATCATTGTCACCAGAACACTATGTTGAACCCAAAAACCTGCCTCATCATTCAGAACCAGCTACAACCTCAAAAATCATACATCAGAATGTATACGCTACTTTACTGAACCCAACCTACATGTATACACTACTTCCTTTAACCAAACCTGCGTATACCTTCAAAACTACTAAAACATAAAACTTCTGAATCAAAACTATACCAACCAGTAATATTATGAACCTCTACTATCAAATTACAGAGATCTAGATAGTCAGTAGTAAAGATCACCCTTCTCACTTAAACAATCAATCAATCAGACTTAATCCTTATGCATTGAGTTCTACTTTCATATCTAAGAAGACACCATTGACAGACAACAGTAAACTAGCAACGCTAATCAGATAGATCAATCATTTCTGAATAATAGGCCTTTCTTTTGTATACGCTACTTGGAAGAGTCAAACTTGTGTGTATACGCGCCTTTACCAAGGCGAACCAGTGTAGAGATCTACAAATATTAAATTACAAGTTTGTTGCTATTCCAGATTTTAAACATACCCAGATCATGACATTTAAAGAATAAAACATGTGTAAGCAATCAAATCTAGTCCAACCAATACTAGATCATTTAATGATAAGTCATTTTAGGTCTCATGATCCTGATCCAACATTGAATTCAAGGTGCACAAAATATTTCATATCATATCATAATCATAGCCCCTGCAACATAAAATATACTTCAAATAGAAGTATTCCTAAGAGACCATTTCACTTGCACACTTTTCCCTTTGATCTTCTCCTCCTTATATATTTTTTGGCCTTTCTCAATACCTCGGACCAAAAAACCTCTTAGAACCTATGGTATTCCTGGACAAAATCAAATAGTCATTACTCCACTCAATATTGTGGGCTAATACCATGGTATTGACCCTTGGTATTATTTAATCTTGAATTTCCTTCATTTTCCAACCCATATGCACTTTTCCTCTTGTGAAAGTGTGTGCATATGTATACACTCTTTTTGTGCTGTTAACCCGCATGAATACGTTGCTTTGTCAAAGTGAACCTACATGTATAGCTTAAACTACTTTACAACATCATTTTCCTTCAACTTCATGATTCTAATCAGTAGACCTTGGTTCCAACTTCCTGTTCTTCTGTACCAATGCCCTATTACCTCTGAATTGACTTGTTACAATGTGAGTTTCCTTTTATCAAATCTGAGCTGATCTATGAATGAGTTTCCATCAAGGACACCACCTGTATCATAATGCAAAAAAACTCACTACGTTTCGTAGTTTGACAGTCCGGTAATGCCGAGGTTGGTAGGTCAACCAAAAGTCCGGAAATGCCAAGGTCGACAGGTCGACCTAATTATTTATAAAAAAAATTATGGTCAGTTCAAGTTCCTAGTCGTGTGGTCGGAAGGTCGGGTATTCGGGAGATTGTATTTTTTTTACAAATTTTTCCTTAATGTGACCTGTGACTTAAGTCTTAAAAAAAACATTCTTTAAGGCTTTTGTTTTTATTGTGTTTGTGACACACAAAGGGAAAATAAAATTGTTGTAAACATGACAACAAGAATGCAAATTATTTAGTGAATATTTAGATTATAATTTTCATACCAAATAATTACATAACAAAAAAAAATAGAACACTGGATTTGCCTCTATCTAATAAACCGTGAAAACAGTTTACTGTGTGCACATTGGAAATTCTTTTCTGGACTCTCAGCTTAGTTATTGATATCATAAGTCTATATGGTATATGACACTATAAAGTTCTTTTAAAATTTCAGTAACTGTCACTGAAAGCCTGTATTCCTTGTATGATTGTGTTTACATTTATATCTAGCAATACATTTAAATCTTGTTACAATCGTATTTAGAGAAAAACACCTGAGGCAATTGAATACAAGAACACAATGTAGTGAGGAAACACAAATGATCAATCTATTTTAGACCTCTATCATGTAGTAACATATTCCAGGTCTTATATGACAAAATTGGAATGCCCCATTACAATTGCATTTAAACAAATTGACAAACAATCGTATGTTTTATCGAGACAACAAAGTTGAAGCTATTCACAAACTTGGAAATAGATTGCAAAATATACAAAAAAAGGTTAAGTGGACAAGAAATGCACATTGTTTTGTGTTTTTATTTGTTTTCAGTTGCTCGAAGTACAATTTTAATGAACACTAGTCGAGCTGAAGAGATAACATATGTTTTTTAAAGACCTACTTTGTTAGGAAAAAAATATGATAACTTTGGTTTGTATATTTTCAATTGTATTTAGAGCTAAATACTTGACACACATGAATCCAAGAACATAGTAATTGATAGAGAAAATTTTGACAAAATGTGAAAGTATTTTCTCAATTCCTTATGCTAACTTTGTGTATAATTAATCTTCTACCGGGACTGTGGTGTTGGAATTATGATACATGTGTTTTCCTTGATGGAAACTCACTTATAATAGAATTCACAGGTCAGTTTAGAGGTGACATAATGAATACAATAGAATACCAGAATGAGTACAGATGTGACAAAATGCATGACAATTTAGAGGAATCAGTTCAAAATAATGATAAAGTTCGAAGTTCAAGAACTATATGCAAGATCTATTAATCGAAGCCGCGTATGCACATGAGTTTAGTGAAGACAAATAGCGTATGATTTCTCTACCATGGTAATCTAAATACCAGGGGTGCTTACCATTGTATTGGCCCATAATAATGAGCATGACAATGAATATTGATCCTATCAAATATTACCACCGGTACTAATTTTGTTTTGACCCACGGTATTAGATGAGGGATAAACTATATAAAGAAGTGAATATCGAAGGGCTAAGTGTTCAAGAGAAAGAGTATTTGATGAATACTTCAATTTGAAGTATATTTGCATTGTAAGGGCCATAATTATTACGTTGATCTAAAATAATTATGCAACGATGAATACAATGATGGATCAAGATCATGAGACCTAAAATCACTGTTCATTGTATGATCTATTCAAGGATTTATTGAATCTAAGTATTGACGCATGTTTTTATCTTTGATTATTATGATATGGGTCTTTCTGAAGCTCTTAAGAGTTGCGCAAATTTAAGTCAAAATTTAGAAATCTATACACTGGTTGGTCTTGGGAAAAGTGTGTATACACGCGATTTTAGATCTGTAAATTTGCATTTATAAAGTAAGGAGTTTATGTTCATAAATGACTGATCAACCTAATCAGTGTTGTTGTTTCTCTGTTGTCTATCAATGATGTCCTCATGTTGATTTGGGTTGAGTGATAATGTGTGAAGTAGATCTAATTGAATGATGAAGTTGAATTTGGGTATTAACTGATTGATGAAGGTTAAGATTACATTCTGATTGTGATTAAGGTTCAGATATAGTTCTGTGATTGGTTCAGAGTGTTGTAGTAGATCTGAGTGTGACTCAATGTTCTTTTCAAAAACTACAGTGGTCAAATTTTTAGTTTTCAGCATATTAAGATCTATACGCAGGTTTCTCTCCCAAAAAGCGCGTATGCTTGCAGGTTGCCTTAAGTGAAGTAGCGTATACATTTTGGAAAATGAATGATTAGGATTACAGTTGATTCTGTGTGTTGATGCAGAATTCTGAGCTTAGTTCTATGTATTGATTACAGTGATCTAACTACTCCAGTTGATTGGTTAAGTTTTGATTATGTATCAGTTGTTTGGGTTTCAATGATTAGCTGTGTAAGAGATTAATGATTGTTTTACAGTGATGATTAACCATAAGTGTTGATATTGGATCCAGTCTGAAAATTTGATGAAACTTGGTCCATGGATGTTGTTGACGATTGGAGCCTTTAGTGAGGTAGTTGAAGCTTCCTGCCAGTAGTAGCTGGTGATCAGATTAGGGGGTTGGAGCTCCCTTCTAGTAGAAACTGGAGAACGAGTGAAGGTTGTAGCCTTCAGCAGGTGGGTGACTGCGTACTAGTATGAATCTGCACTAGGGCAAGAATGTAAGCAATTTTTGATATTAATAAGTTTTGAAGACTGAGATGACATCAGCGATGGTTTTCTCCCACATTGGGTTTCTCCCATAAATCCCGGTGTTCATGTGTGTTTTATGTGAGATACTTTATTCTATTCTTACTGCACCTATTTACTGATTATCAAATGTCTGTTAAATCTCTTACACCCCGGTTCAAAGTTTAACAGATAAAGAATTAGATGTTTTACAAAGTTTATTTGGAATACACTAGTCTCTATTACAACAGGGGTGTATATATTCTATTTGGGTTCAATCAAGTTGCGTATACATTTCTGAAAAGAAAAATTATTATTGTGACTTTTTGAAAAATAATGATTCACCCCCCTCTCATTATTTTTACCAACAATTGGTGTTAGAGTGTTATGAAACCAGCTCACAAAAAGATAGAAAAGAGAGATCCACGCCTTAGAATTCAGCCTCTTCGAGGGGGCAACCTCCTTTACATTACATAAATGAACAATTCTTGAATGATACAAATGAAAAGACCTCCTTTCTATATATAGGAGTCTAAGGGGTCATAACATAATCAGAGCCGACATAACAATAATAATGTAAGGGCATAATAATAACAATAGTGGGCTTCTATGGGGCACAATAGTAACAACATGGGCACTACATTGGTACATCAATATAATAAGTGGGTTATACTAATAACAATAAGGGGTTACACTAGTAGTATAGGGGCCTAACACTACCGCACAAGGGCTCAAGCTTTCTCTGATTAGCCCATTATCTAGCAGCTCTTGCACCTGTTTACAAATCTCTTCATTATCTTTCGGGCTCATTCGATACGCTGCTTTATTTGGTAGGCTCGCTCTGGGTATGAAATCGATATGATGGCTGATGCTCCTTTTGGGAGGCAACTTGTCCGGTAAGTCATCAACTACAATGTCTTTAAATTCTTCTAACATCTTCTGAATCTCTGTAGGCAATTCAGACATTTCTGTGTTCAGCAACACAGTCTTAGTTTTCCTCACGACCGCATAATTCACTTCGTTTTCCTCAATCTGTTTAATAAACTGCTTTCCTCCCACCAATAATGCCTTTGTTCCACTGGCTTCTGTTGTATCCTCTTCTCTGATGGGTACAAGTGTATGCTTGATGCCATCTTTCACAAATTTATAGCAATTCGTCTTTCCATCATGCATCACCTTCCGATCATACTGCCACGGTCTTCCCAGCAGTATATGGCACACATCCATTGGCATGATATCGCAGACAACCTTGTCCTGGTATTTGCCAATGTGAAATTCAACCTCGCACTGTTCATCAACTAATAGCTGGTGGCCTTTCTGCAGCCACGACACCTTGTAAGGTGTGGGATGCTTAAGTCGCTTCAATCCCAGCTTCTCCACCATCTCGGTGGCAACCAGATTGTCTGTACTCCCACTATCTATGATCAATTTACAACACTTTCCATGTGATTTGCAAACTGTTCGGAACAGTGCCTTTCGTTGTGTTTGCTCAGCCGTCTCCTTGGCTGGCTTCAACAATACTTTATTTAAAACCAACGCCTCTCCTATTTCCGCCACATTTTCCACCTCTGAGGTGGTGCTTCAACTTCCTCATGCTGTGCGACAAATGTTCCCCTCTAGCCAGCATGCTCAGCTTTCGGGCATTCATAGGATCTGTGCCCCCACTTGTGGCACCTGTAGCACTGGACATTGGCTCCCCTTCCTCGACCATTTCCTCTTCCTCGCTAATATGGTCGTCCTCCTCTCGTGCTATCCCCTTTCTCTACTGCTCCTGAAGCTCTGGAGCTACTGCCTTCCTCGCTGTTAGTGGCAGTTCTTCCTTTGCCATAGGACTGTCCTCATCCTCTGCCATTTCCTCGCCCTCTCCTGTTATTCTACTTTCTATTAATATTTTCCTTAGCCTTTACAGCACTCTGAAAGGCTTCTTCTATATTCCGTGGAGAGAGAATATTGATCTCATCCAGTATTTCCATCCTCAAACCATTCACATATCTCGCTGTCTTCTCTGGAGTATCATCAGTATAACCAGCCCTCAGGTTTACTCGATAAAACTCCTCCGTGTATTCCTTTACGGTCATACCCTTCTGTCTTAAATTCTGCACCCGTCGGTAAAGCTCGACCTGATAATCTTTAGGCAGAAATCTGCCTTTCAGTTTTGCCACCATCCTTGGCCACTTCCTTATCGGCAGCTTGTTCATTCTTCTCCTGTCCGCTTGGACACTATCCCACCACAAAGCGGCGTGTCCCTTTAACTTAGTTGCAGCAAATCTGACTCTTTTGTCCTCACTGATCTCTTCATTTTCAAAATACTTATCTAACTCACTTACCCAGTCCAGCAAAACATCTGCGGACAGACTGCCATCATAGTTAGGAATCTCAGGTTTGGGTTTGCTGCTGGCTAGCAATACCGACCTCAACAGTCTTAATTCTGGGGTCTCTTCATCTGATCCGTCTGTAGCAGTTACTGCCTCCTCTTCGCTGTCATCTCCAAGTTCTGGGTCTCTTCTCCTGCCTGCCTCCACTGCTTCTAAACGAGCAGTAAGGGCCCTTAATTCTCCCCTCAAGCCCTCATCTGCTGCCCTGCGCACACCTCTTCCACGTCCTCATCTTTGAACCTCCATATCCTGATTTCTTCAACAACCGGCTCTGATACCACTTGATGAGCTCAGCCCATGTGATCGCTCACTCCGATACCTACGCGGGAATTACGTGGCAACTTGCAATAATGAACTACAGATTATTTGGTATACAAGTTGATTCGCCGACAATTGGATTTATGGTCGCTTCAATTATTCCCTGTACTGGCACCGGTGATTGGTACCTCCGTCTCCCATTAACTGCCAATTGTCCTCCCTCGGTCTTCTCGTTCCGCCTAGGTATGGGCGATCAAACCCTCGCTATGGTCATTTGGTCTGTGCCTTCGTTGGGTTCTGTAAGCTCTGCGTATTCGATGTCTTCTGGAGGTTTCGACCTAGGGTTTATGCTATTCGTTCCCCGACTCAGAATACTAACCGGACGTTGCCCCTCCTCATCTGCTTACAATACTAGTCCGATAAGGCTTGTTATTGCTTGCTATGTTCTTGTTTTTGGCTGGTTACTGGTTAGCCACGGTCTGTGTTTGCATTTTTACACTTCTTGTAAATGACTGTATGAATGTTTGTGGTTTCGCTCTATTTGTCACTGCATTCGACTGTCGACTAGACTGCTCCAGGTGTTCGTTCTCCGGTTCCTGGTTATCCTTTCTTGTTCGTGGCAGGTTATGGTGTCAACTCCTTCCGGCACCTTCGTCAATCCACCAGGTAGGCTCTCTGGTTCTATGCTAGCAGTATGTACTCTTCTCTCACTCAGCTCACTAACGTTCTCGGCTCCTTCGTGAGCAGGGTATTCTGGTATAGTTATTCTGGCCACGGCTCGCCAACGTCAGGTAAGCGCTTTGGGGTTCTGTTTTGTTACCACCTGTTATACATTTGTTTCTCCTTGCATGCTTTTCCCTGTGTTATGACACTGTTCTGGTGGTTGCAGGGTCTGATTCCTCGAAAGGATTGGAGCCCGGCGACTTGGTTGGCTATTCAAAGAAATTCCACACCCGGCAGCTCGGTTGTCTCAGTTTGTCACGGGTAGCAACATTCCTCTGTTCTGGTCGTTGTTGTTTGTTCTTTTCTCGAATGGATGTGTCGATGGCTTGTTGTGCTTCCGTCGGTGGCAATCTCGGCTGTTGAACTTACAGTTGTGATTTCACTGTCTGGTTCCTTGTAGTGGCGTCGTGGGTTTCCAAACCCTTGTGATATCTTGTCCGAATATTTTTCAAGGAATTTATTTTCTTTAACACGACAACTGTAACTATTGAATGTTCCTGTTTCGACTGATATATCTATGAAATGAATGTGCAGTGATTTTCTTTTGTTTCGTTTATGCATACATTTAGATATAAAGGATTGTGAATATTCGTCGGGGATTCATACCTAGCAGTGTTTGAATTTGATTCCCGTTTGTAAATTAAGTGTTCGACCGGTCTTGTTATTTCTATTTATGGGTCTTCTCGTGAACTGGAAGTAGTCTTTTAGTCCCTCGTCCTGGGGTTCATCCGAGTGCTGTCCAGCCTCAATTCTCTTTCCTGGACCAACGTGCTTTTGTTCTTGTATGTGACCACACGCCTGTAAATTTTATCATGCACAGAAACTATACAATGCACATAAAAGAAACTGGGTGCGATATTGTATAACAGTTCAACTGTTTAGGGACGCTGTGGAGGTTAGAATACACAGAATAATTTTTGTAAAAAACAATTTCTTTATTTCCCAGAATATCGAAGAAGAAACTATGATGTTTTGTCCACCTTTTTAACCACTGTTAGATGGTTGGCAGTTTCTTTCCAACTGTTGTCGGTTATGTTTTGATTAGTTACATCAGTTTTGTTCCGAACTGTTTCTTTGTCGTTAGTCATTAACACAAGGACAAAATTGACTGTCTTAAAATCCTAATCCTAAATAATTAACATTCCTACTGTTCCTAATTACTGTTCAGTTACTTGACTCTTACAGCTTAATTAAATAAAAGACAAAAAAAAAAACAACCACATTATCATTCCAGTGAATTTACTCCTTCGTTCCCTTCAGAGACCATTCTGCCTTTATTTTGTCTTTGTCCTGTCAGCCAGATGCTCCTGCATCAACAAATTTCTTTGTATTGGTTAAGGCAATTCTGGTTTCCATGTCTCTTTATCACCTTCTGTGTTTGTTTTACACAACTCTAATTATTTTTGCAATATTAAAAACTCTCATCTCTATTATAATAGTTGTTTCATCAGAAACTGCAATGCTTTGTGACTCAATTTGGTGTTGATTACTACACCTTTCGTTGTATTACATCTTCAAACCTAGTTATTGCTACAATTTTTAGAAAAATGTTGTAATCCAAACCTTGCTTAATAAAAAACAATGTTATCACGTCATTAATTTTGTTCATAATTGATCCTTTTGATCTTAAATCGTGACATTCTAAACAGCCTAACTTGAACATTCTTCAAACCCTTAAAAAAAAATATCCCATTATTATTTATCTAGTTTCTTGATTCTCTTTCTAAATAGCCTAACTTGAACATTCTTCAAACCCTTCAACAAAATATCCCATTATTATTTATTATTTATCTAGTTTTCTTGTTTCTCTTATCTTATTAATAAAGTTAAAATTATTTAAAATATTAATTAAATTAAAATTACTTTGAAATCCAGCCGTCTGAAAACATCAAAATAAATTTCTCCGTAGCCTCATAAGGATCACCCAAATAAAAAAACTGGCCACTACTTTTAATATAACTAAATATAGCCACTTAATCAACCATCTTTGATTTAAAAAAAATTCAACCCTTTTTTAACGGGAAAAAAGTCAACATCCACCCATCCTTCCGCGGACCCGGCGTAATATTTGCAAGGTGGGCTGTATGGTGCTGCCTCCGCGGGGTTGGATGCGTTTCTTTCCGCTATATTATGGCGGGCTCGCTCGTTGGCCACGGGAACGGTGGCTTTTTTGCTAACGGCTTGGTTAGGGTTTGGAGAAATGTCTGTTCACCTCAGCAATCAGCTTTTCTTGAAACTTTTGATTTGCTGTTTTCCTATCTTCCTGTTGGTTTTGATACCATTTTAATGCACAGAGGAAATTATTCCATTAGAGTTTGGAGAGATGGCTATTTTCATCGGCAAACAACTTGTACAGATTTGTTTTTTTAAGATTTGATCTACTGTTTTCTTAACATCATGTTGGTCTTGATATCACTCTGATGCCACTCTGATAGACAGAAGACAAAATGCAACAGTTCACACAAATAACTCACAGAATAGTACACAAAATTGATTTAAAAATATTAAAAAAAACACACAATATTACGAAATGATCTAAAACTATTTTAATATGCTAGTAATAACACGTTAATATTAGCTTTTCCATGCATGTTAAATTCTTTTCAAAGGTTAAAATCTACATATAACAAATACAAACTGCATTTATGTAATTAAAAATTCGAACATTCCAACATAGAATACGCTCATCATGATACATTCACCGATTATTACCACTGGATCTCGAGCCCCGTGATGGAGGGAAAATTTTAGAGATTGGGATGTTTATCACATCCATTGACTACGCTGCAGACAGACCCTTCTCTCATTTTTGTTGTTTCTATTCAATTATGGAGAAATTATACGAAATTCAGGTAGCTACCTTTCAAAGTTTGATTTGGATGAAGGATAAACAATTGTTTATAGTACAAACTTATCTCCCAAAGGGATTATTAACGATGGAATGCACGTGTGATAGGCGTACTGTTGTTAGGGTGTTCTTCGGAACATTATATTTATTTTAGGCACCTGGCCTAAAAAAAAATAGGGTAAATGTGGGTATCCGTTTTATTAACATCATTGAATCCTGAGCTGATTCTCCAAATATTCTGCAATCAGAGGTACATGGGCGGTCACATAATTGACAGTGTCCATGTCCGTCTGATTGCGGAATATTCAGAAAATCAGCAACCAATATAAGGACATAACATCATTGAACTCTATGAATAATAGACAACCACAATCTTTGAAAACGTAATGTATGAATCTTAACGGCTACACATCCTTGGAGGTATGAACACCTGGCTTCGAAAGATACCCTAAAAGACTTATGACATAGTTCCTTATATTAAAAAATCTGGGTATCCGTATAATAACACCATTCAGCTCTATGACAACCATAACCTTTCAAAACGTAACGTATGACAGCATTGCTATTATGGCACTTTTGCACTTGATGAAAATCTTGTTATGGTGATTTTTTTGGAAAGGTGATTTTGCAAGAGCCTCCGCATTAATGCTTTGGATCTGGTCGGTTCTAAGTTATTCGATCAAAATAATCACTTTATTCTGTGCATTCTATTTTTAAAATATTCCCTCGCCTTTCAATTGATTACAAATATGGCAATGAACATAAAACTGTGTTTCCACCACATTTGATTCCATCGCTGTTGTAGGTAGTTATTTTTAATTCTGATTTCTAGAATATGCAGCTGGTTATACGTGCATATGAAGCAACTATGCAAATACTTCGGCTTCTATGGCTAAACTTCAGCGTACCATGGAAAGAAAAACAAAACCATGAAACCATCTTTATTTTTCCCGACTGCATAAGCGCTGCAGGCTAATTCCGATTTTGAAGCGCGGTTCACAAATATGCACTGTCACGCTAATTCCGATTTTGAATCGTGCTTCACAATAAGAGTTCGGAATCAGCGTAGACTGAAATCGTGTGGCCAATACATTACCAGCACGATGCAAATCCTCAATTTCAGGCAATGTAAATCACGATACATTGGACTTCACAAATTTCAAAATGTGAAATTGTAGTCTATCAGTTTGCGTGCCAAAGAATGTGTAAAAACCCTAAAACAAAGTACGTAGCGGATTGGTTCCATTTACAATATCAAAATCCTCATAATAAAACTGATCATATGATATGTAAACTCGGAGGGGACACAACTGAATCAAAGAAAAAGCGTAAATCGAAACATCATTAGGTATCACCATTGAGGAGAAACAACAATCAAAGAATAAGTGTAAATGGAAACATCATTAGGTATCACCATTGAGGAGAAACAACAATCACTCCACGGAGGGACCTTTTTAACTTATCATCAGCTGAAAGGAGTTGACCAAGTGATGGGCTGTTAGTCTCAAGACCGTAGCCATGAAAACAGAAGTTGCGGTGTACAAATGATAGTAAGTCAATTATTACACCCACTTAAAGGCATTTAAGCATGTAACAGTGATCCATGACTCTCTTAGCGTTTGGAAGCATCTAGTTCAATAATGACATCCCTAAAGTTAGCTAAGCATTTCAAGGATAACAATAACAACTATCTTAGTGTTTGGAAACATCTAGTTCAGTAATGACCTCTTTAAAGGTAGATGTCTATATTTTTATAGAGATTATAATTATATTATAGTTATAAATTACCGGAATATTCTAAAATCTCACTATCATAAAAAAAGTTAAATAATTGATCTTTCCTAACCTTATTTCCTGAATCTTCAATTGATATAAGATCAACAACCTCTATCAACAAAACCATTATCATTATATGGAGTTGAAATTTTGTAATTTAATATTTGTGAAGACCAATATTTAAAAAAAATGTACTCTGATCTCTATCAACACAACCATTATCATTATATGGAGTTGAACTTTTGTAATTTAATATTTGTGAAGACTAATATTAAAAAAATGTAGACTACAAAGGGTCATATTACAACTTTTTTAGCTTGATTAATATTCCATAATTTTAGAAGTGGTTTTACCTGTTAGCTTCTATGGTATATTGTTACTTTACTAAAATGTTATATCTCATACGTGTTATGAGTTTAATTTTAAGTTAGGTGTGCAACATTTCCATTGGGCTAGTTATTTGTATAGTTATTACATATTGTTTTAATTGTTTATTTTAAGTATATTTTATAATTTTTATCTCTCATTAAATTTTTTTAGTTGTAAATGTGGTTTTGCCATTTTTAAGTGAATATTGTGTTTGGTGTTGTGGTAGTGTAGATAATGGTTGCAATTTTAAATTATATTTCTTAGTCTTTTTTCATATTTAATTAATAATATTTATAATAATAAAATTGCTTAATTTGTTTTAAATAACATTAAAGATTTCAAATGGCCAGGACTTAATTGATAGAATAAGAAGTTGAATCAAAATATAGCCTATTTCATCTCACTCCTTTTGATGGGGCCAGTCCACGTGGTCCCGCCATCGTTACTACCCACTTGATGTTGTACTGTCAATTGATGTTTATAATCACCGGATTTCGGATATACGCAACTTTATTTTCAATCTATGTTTAATTAAGAGGTTCCACGGTAATGGTACATTGGTTATGTGTTGAGCGGACACCTGTCCCTTCTTGGAATCCTAAAACCCCGCCTTGGTATAGGGTTTTCGCCACCCTTGCGTTCATTTGGTTTTGTGTTTCCTCCGGTCCTTCAGTCTGCGAGCGCTCGGTGACCCTTGCGATTTCACTGTGATTTTTTTTGTGATGCTTTCGTATTTGTTCGAAACTCGTCCACCCTGTTCTCTGAGCTATGAGCTGGTAGTCTGCAAGTTTCAATGTGGGTTCTTTTAGCTGGTCCGAGGTTTTGTTGCTCCGAGTTCTTCGAGCTGCATGCTCTCGGCGATCTTCACGGCTCCATTGGTTCGGAATTTGTTTTGGAAGTGTCTCGTTCGTCTGTTGAACTGTTGAACCCTGGTAATGTTTGTTTCTCTGCTTGTGTCTAGACTATTCCTATGTTTTCTATTGTCAGCTGTACGGGTCTCTGCCTTTGTGCGTCCTTTTCTCGATTTGTCACCTGGGTTTTCACTATTGTCACCTCTGTGTGTTGGTTGATGAGTATGTGGTTCTCAGTCTCGTTCTCCAGCACTGATTCGGCTCATGCACGGTCTCGGCAAACTAATGGTGGCGTTCTCTGTCGATTCCTCCGCCAACTTGACTGGTAAGCTTTCCTTCTATGCTATATCTTTGTACTTGTTCTTCTTTCTGGTTCTAATCGTCTTCGGCTCCTTGTGAGCAGGAAGACAATCTGAGGTTACGGTGGTCATGGCTTGTCTATTAGGTAAGCGGAACCCCTATGTAGTATTTGCTCATTCAAAAATAAAATTGTTTTAATTCTTTGTATTTTGTTTCTACTGTAATTTGACTCTCGATTGTTGGTTTCCCTTACAGGTGGAGCGACGGAGGGTTTCGGTGCTTGGACACTTGACTATTCTGAAGGAATTCTGGGTAGCATTGTTCTGTTTACTTGTGGTTTGCTTACCCTGAGTCTTTCGGCGTGTGGTTTGGTATGGTTGTTGGTCTCGAGCCACTGTCTGTGCTTAGTTCTGTTGTTGAGTAATGTCTATGTCGAGTCATACGAGTGGGTTTGGGGATTTATGGGGTTTTGGTTTATGTTGGTAATGGTTACAGTTCCCAAGTCCGCGAACTGGTTCGTTCTTAAGTTTTTGCACAAAATGTAAATGGACAATAACTTTTTGATGACTGTATATGAACTATCTAGAATTGAATTTTGGTTATGCTTTTAAGTTCGCATACCTGGATTTACTATGGTTGTTCTCTTCACTATAATGGCAAACTTTGATTTCGTATATAGGAATTTGTACAGACGATTTCTTGTTGTGTGTTTGGTTATTCTATTGGAGTCGCCTATAGATGGGTGTCGTTACTCCTTCTCCAAATTGAACGACCTCTGCATTTGAATATCTCCCTTTTTCGATTTAAGTTCTGTGACCATGCATTGTTAATATTCACACAGTAGTTCACTACAAAAAAAATATTTCAGAAATGAATAGGAAGCTATAAGGATCTATGTGCACAGAAAATTGTATTTTTTCTTTCTATATTTCTCTCTCACTCCGAACCCCCGTATTGTGCTTTTTTCCACTATTTAATAACACTGTTTACGAACCGTTCTAACTGACGTTAGTTTGTTCAGTTAGTTACATCATTTATTTCCCATACGGAACTTTGTCTGGTTGTCTAGTACATTTTCTTTTCATGCTTTTTACAACAATAACTGAACTATTTGAAAACAATGACTCTAATCTAATTATTACTACTCCTAGTTACAACTTATTACAGTAAATTTTAAGTAACTTGATAAAAGAAAAGAAAAAAAAACAAGTATGCTTTCCACTCAATGAATTAATCTCTCTGTCCTCTTCAGAAAACATATTCCCTCACTTTTGTCTTTGCCCTGTCAGCTAGATGCTCCTGGATCAACCTCCCGGGGTAAAAGAAATTCATGGCTCCATTCCATGAGCTCCTCCACCGAATAGCCAATCTTCCGTATCTGTGCCGCGTCGAGCCATGAGCTATCCTCCATTGGACGGTCTCTCCACTTGACGAGATATCGTAGATATTCCTTCCTACGTGTCTTCTTGGCTACTTGTGTACTGAGAATTCCTTCAATCTCATGGGATTGAGCCGAGGGCATATGCCTCATCGAAGAACTATCTCAAACTTGGGTGTCCCGTTCTGGCCATACCACAATGTCTTCCTCTGATTGGGAAGTATATGGGAACAGATCCACCACATTGAAAATAGGTGATATGCCTATATCAGGTGGCAGCTGAATTTCGTAGGCGTTGGCTGAGAATTTACGCAAGATCTTGCAGGGACCAATTTTCTTATATTTTAGTTTATTATACGTGCCCTTAGGAAATCGTTCCTTGGGCAGGTGTGCGAGAACCTCATCTCCAACATTAAATTGCACTTCTCTTCACTTTGAATCTTCTTGTTGCTTATACTTCTGTACGCCGTCCTGCAATTTTAATTTGACTTGTTCATGTAGCTCGCTCATTGCTTCGGCAAAATCTTCCCCATCCGCGCTTCTCCACTCCAACTTTCCCAAATATCGCAGTTCATGTATTCCCCGAGGATGCATGCCGTACAAAATCTAGAATGGGCTATGTCCAGTGCTACGGTTGGGCGAATCATTATAAGCGAACTCTGCCTGAGCGAGAGAACGATCCCATAACCGTGAATTTTCTCAAGTCGAACTTCGTAATAAATTCCCCAAGCTCCTGTTCACCATTTCCGTTTGTCCATCAGTCTTCGGATGATACGCAGAGCTGAAATTCAATTGCGTGCCCAACTTTTTCCACAGGGTGTGCCAAAAGTGTCCTGTGAGTTTTACATTCCTGTCTGAAACGATAGATCTAGGTAGGCCACGTAATCTAACAACCTCCGTGAAAACAGGTGAGTTACGTACGTGGCATCAGTAGTTTTCCGGCAAGGAATAAAATGAGCCATTTTTGAAAATCTATCTACCACCACCATCACTGAATCATATTTCCGCTGCATTCTAGGCAGTCCTAAGACAAAGTCAATGCTGACTGAGTCCCATGGCCTGCTTGGAATAGGTAATGGCGTGTAAAGCCCAGTATTCTGACTGTGTCCTTTCACGAGTTGGCAGACTTTACACCTGTTCACATATCTTTGTACATCCCTGCTCATTTTGGGCCAATAATAAAAATGTCCGAGTTGCTCCAAATTTTTTTTGATGCCAAAATGTCCCGCTAGTCCACCACTATGCTTCTCCCGTAGAATATTTTCCCTCATCGAACAGTCTGGGATACATAACTGTCCACCTCTGAAAAATAATCCTTCGTGCAAATTGTAGTCTAACCATGGACTTGCATTCCTCAACACGGGATTTTGGCAGGCTTCAAAAGCTTCTTTGAAATCTGTGTCGGTCTGGTACAAATCCTTTAGATGTTCGAATCCCATCACCTGTATTCTGCTTTCCTGTAAGAGAAAAGCTCTTCTGCTCAAGGCATCTGCCACTTTATTGGCTTGCCCACTAATGTGCTTTAGCATGAAGGTGAAACTCTGCAAGTATTCTACCCATTTGGCGTGCTTATGGTTTAATTTGTGCTGCTGCATTACATATTGTAATGTTGAATTATCGGAAAATAATACAAACTCGTTGCCCAGCAGGTAGTGTCTCCAATGCTTTAAAGCTTGGACCACGACATAAAATTCTTTGTCATACGAGGAGTATTTCTGCCTGCTCTCATTTAATTTCTCACTAAAGAATGCCACTGGTCTGTCTTCCTGACTGAGCACAGCGCCAATAGCTGTCCCACTTGCGTCACATCGAACCTGAAAAAGTTTGTTGAAGTCGGGTAGTCTCAAGATTGGTCTCTCTGTAATCTTCCGCTTCAAAAGCTGAAAACTGTCCTCTGCTGCACTGGTCCAACAAAAAGGCTGACTGGCCTTCTTGATGGTGTCTAGCATTGGTGCACAGATTTCACTGAAATTTCTAATAAACTTCCGATAAAAACTTGCCAATCCGTGAAAGCTACGTACCTCAAACAAGCTCTTGGGTGATGGCCAGTTGATGATTGCTGCGATCTTTTCTGGATCCATCTTCAATTCATTTTCTGCGACTACAAACCCCAAATAAACCAGTTCCTTCTGCAGGAAAGTACATTTTTTTAAGTTTATCAGCAGTTTGTTCTGCTGTAACTTCTCTAGCACTCTTCGAACATGCTGAAGGTGTTCTCCCTTCGTTTTTCTAAAAATTAAAATATCGTCAAGATAAACTATCACAAACTTGCCAATAAATTATTTTAACATTTCATTCATCAACCTCATAAAAGTACTAGGAGCGTTGCTCAAACCAAACGGCATGACTATCACTCGTACAACCCTTCATTGGTTTTGAAGGCTGTTTTCCATTCATCTCCCTCTCTGATCATGATCTGATGATATCCACTCTTCAGATCAATCTTCGTAAAGTAGGCTGCTCCGCTGAGACAATCCATCATGTCATCCATTCTGGGTAGGGGAAATCTGAACCGAATAGTGATTTTATTGATAGCTCATGAATCTATACATGTTCGCCATTCTCCACACAAGGGCTCAAACTTTCTCTGATCAGTCCCTTATCCAGCAACTCTTGCACCTGTTTACGAATTTATTCATTATCTTTCGGGCTCATTCTATATGCTGCCTTGTTCGGTAGACTTGCTCCAGGTATGAAATCGATATGATGGCTAATGCTCCTCCTGGGAGGCAACTTATCTGGTAAATCGTCGACCACAATGTCCTTAAATTCTTCCAACAACTCTTGAATCTCTGTAGGCAATTATGACTTTTCTGTGTTCAGTGACACTACCTTTGTCCTCCTTACAACCGCATAATTCACCTCGTTTTCTTCAATCTGCTTAACAAACGGTTTTCCTCCTATTAACAATGCTTTTGTTCCACTTGATTCTGCTACATCCTCCTCCTTGATGGGTACAAGCGTATGTTTGATTCCATCTTTCACAAATTTTTAACAATTCGTCTTCCCATCATGTGTCACCTTCCGTTCATACTACCACGGTCTCCCTAGCAGTATATGGCATATGTCCATTGGCATAATATCGAAGACAACTTTGTCCTGGTATTTGCTAATGTGAAATTTAACCTCACATTGTTCATCAACTAATAATTGGTGGCCTTTCTGTAGCCACGACACCTTGTAAGGTGTGGGATGCTTAAGCCGCTTTAATCCCAACTTTTCCACCATCTCAGTGGCAACTAAGTTATCTGTACTCCCGCTGTCTATGATTAATTTACAACACTTCCCATGTGATTTGCAAACTGTTCGGAACAGTGCCTTCCGCTGGGTCTGCTCAGCCATCTCCTTTGCTGGCTTCAACAACACTTTGTTTAAAACTAATGCCTCTCCTGTTTCTGCCACATTTTCTACTTCCCGGGGCTGTGCTTCAGCTTCCTCAGGCTGCGCAACAAATGCTCCCCTCTGGCCAGCATGCTCGGCTTCCGGGCATTCGAAGGATCTGTGCCCCCACTTATGGCACCTGTAGCACTCGACATTAGTCCCTCTTCCACGACCATTTCCTCTTCCCCGCTGATATGGCCGACCTCCTCTAGTGCTATCTCCCTTCTCTGTTGTCCCTGAAGCTCTGGAGCTGCTACCTTCCTCGTTGTTAGTAGCAGTTCTCCCTCTGCCGTAGGAATCTACTCGTCCTCTGCCATTTCCTCGTCCTCTCCTATTGTTCTGTTTCCTGTTAATTTTTTCTTCAGCCTTTACAACACTCTGAAAGGCTTCTTCTATATTTCGTGGAGAGAGAATACTGATCTCATCCAGTATTTCCATCCTCAAGCAATTCACATATCGCATTGTCTTCTCTGGGGTATCATCAGTATAACCAGCCCGCAAATTTACATGATAAAAATCCTCTGTGTATTCCTTTACAGTCATACCTTTATGCCTTAGATTCTGCACTCGTCGATAAAGTTTGACCTGATAGTCTTTAGGCAAAAATCTTCCCTTCAGTTTTGCCACCATTCTTGGCCACTTCTTTATCGGTAGCTTGTTCATCCTCTTCCTGTCTGCTTGGACACTATCCCACCATAAAGCAGCGTGTCCTTTTAACTTGGTTGGAGCAAATCTAACTCTTTTGTCCTCACTGATCTCTTCATTTTCAAAATACTTATCTAACTCACTTACCCAATCCAGCAGAACATCTGCGGATAGACTGCCATCGTAGTTAGGGATCTCAGGTTTGGGTTTGTTGCTGGCTAACAGTACTGATCTCAACAGTTTTATCTCCGGGGCTTCTTCCTCTGATCCTTCCGTAGCAGTTGTTGTTTCTTCCTCACTATCATCCCCAAGTTCTGGGTCTCTTCTCCTTCCTGCCTCCACTGCTTCTAAGCGAGCAGTAAGGACTCTCAACTCTTCTCTCAAGCCCTCGTCTGCTACTCTGCGCACACCTCTTCCACGTCCCCGTCTTTGAACTTCCATTTTTTTCAATTTCCTGCTCTGATACCACTTGATGGGGCCAGCCCACGTGGTCCCACCGTCGTTACTCCCCACTTGATGTTGTACTGTCAATTGATGTTTATAATCATCGGATTTTGGATATATGCAACTTGATTTTCAATATATGTTTAATTAAGAGGTTCTGCGGTAATGGTACGTTGGTTATGTGTTGAGCGGACACCTGTCCCTTCTTGGAATCCTAAAACCCCGCCTTGGTATAGGGTTTTCGCCACCCTTGCGTTCATTTGGTTTTCTGTTTCCTCCGGTCCTTCAGTCTGCGAGCTCTCAGCGACCCTTGCGATTTCACTGTGATTTTTTCTGTGATGCTTTCGTATTTGTTCGAAACTCATCCACCCTGTTCTCTGAGCTATGAGCTGGTAGTCTGCAAGTTTCAATGTGGGTTCTTTTAGTTGGTCCGGGGTTTTGTTGCTCCGAGTTCTTCGAGCTGCATGCTCTCAGCGGTCTTCACGACTCCATTGGTTCAGAATTTGTTTTGGAAGTGTCTCGTTCGTCTGTTGAACTGTTGAACCCTGGTAAGGTTTGTTTCTCTGCTTGTGTCTAGATTGTTCTTGTGTTTTCTGTTGTCTGCTTTACGGGTCTCTGCCTCTGTGCGTCCTTTTCTCAATTTGTCACCTGGGTTTTCACTATTGTCACCTCTATGTGTTGGTTGATGAGTATGTGGTTCTCAGTCTCGTTCTCCAACGCTAATTCAGCTCATGCACGGTCTCGACAAAGTAATGGTGGCGTTCTCCATCGATTCCTCTGCCAACTTGACTGGTAAGCTTTCCTTCTATGCTATATCTTTGTACTTGTTCTTCTTTCTGTTTCTAATCGTCTTCGGCTCCTTGTGAGCAGGAAGACAATCCGAGGTTACGGTGGTCATAGCTTGTCTGTTAGGTAAGTGGAACCCCTGTGTAGTATTTTCTCATTCAAAAATAAAATTGTTTTAATTCTCTGTATTTTGTTTCCACTGTAATTTGACTCTCGGTTGTTGGTTTCCCTTGCAGGTGGAGCGATCAAGGGTTTCGGTGCTTGGACACTCGACTATTCCGAAGGAATTCTGGGTAGCATCGTTCTGTTTACTTGTGGTTTGCTTATCGTGAGTCTTTCAACGTGTGGTTTGGTATGGTTGTTGGCCTCGAGCCACTGTCTGTGCTTAGTTCTGTTGTCGAGTAATGTCTCTGTCGAGTCGTAGGAGTGGGTTTGGGGATTTATGGGGTTTTGGTTTATGTTGGTAATGGTTACGGTTCCCATGTCCATGAACTGGTTCGTTCTTAAGTTTTTGCACAAAATGTAAATGGAAAATAACTTTTTGATGACTATATATGAACTATCTGGAATTGAATTTTTGTTATGCTTTTAAGTTCACATACCTGGATTTACTGTGGTTGTTATCTTCACTGTAATGGAAAACTCTGATTTCATATATAGGAATTTGTACAAACGATTTCTTGTTGTGTGTTTGGTTATTCTGTTGGGGTCACCTATAGATGGGTGCCGTTACTCCTTCTCTGAATTGAACGACCTCTGCATTCGAATATCTCCCTTTTTCGGTTTAAGTTCTGTGACCATGCATTGTTAATATTCACATAGTAATTCAATACAAAAAAATATTTCAGAAATGAATAGGACGCTGTAAGGATCTATGTGCATAGAAAATTGTATTTTTTTCTTTCTATATTTCTCTCTCAATCTGAACCCCCGTATTGTGCTTTTTTCCACTATTTAATAGCACTATTTACAAATCGTTCTAACTGTTGTTAGTTTGTTCAGTTAGTTACATCAGTTATTTCCCATACGAAACTTTGTCTGGTTGTCTAGTACATTTTATTTTCATGCTTTTTACAATAGTAACTGAATTGTTTGAAAACAATGACTCTAATCTAATTATTACTACTCCTAATTACAACTTATTACAGTAAATTTTAAGTAACTTGATAAAAGGAAAGAAAAAAAAAACAAGTATGTTTTCCACTCAATGAATTAATCTCCCTGTCCTGTTCAGAAACCATATTCCCTCACTTTTGTCTTTGCCCTGTCAGCTAGATGCTCCTGCATCACCTTTGAAGTCTTAAAAAAAGGATTCCACGGTTTTAAAACTATGAACATTGAATCCTAGTACTAGACTCCCTTCACTAACTTATGAGTTACAAAACAAATTCCACAAAATCTAACCTAGAATTAGAAGCCAATTGTTAATCATCCTAGCCTTTAAATTTTTATCTCCATTCCTAGTTTACCAAATCCATTTATACTATTCACACTACTTAATACATATTAAGATCATCCCCGATAACCAACTTTACCTATCAAACCTTTCTTTGAACACACTTCCTTTTGTTTTTGCATACACGTCCCTTCCTTTGATCAATTTCGTGGTAATTAGAAGCTTCCTTGTGAAATTCGCTATTGAATACCAAAACCCGTACAAAATGGTGTGAAACTATTGAGATTTGGAAAACAAAAAATGTTTTCAATAAACCCATCTCATCTATTAGATACTTCTAAGGAAAAACTATTAACGAACCGTCTAAACGGAGAAGTATGCCTTGAAAATAAATTCACTTGGAATAAGCCTCATAATGTGACCCAAGCCTGAAGAGCTATAATTTATATTTTTTTCTTCACCAATATCCCTTTTGAAATAAAACCTATAGAAAATCCCAAATCACAATCCCTTCCAATGGATCTATTAGATAATCTACTGTATCCACATCTTTCTTTAGAACCATATCCCTTTTTCCTTCTCGTAAAGTTATTAGTGGAAACATAAATTTATAATTCTTAATATATATATATATTTAAGATTTAAATTCCAATGAAAAATTAAAAATAATAATGGTGTAGAATGTATTTTTCCTGGGTATGAACAAATTATATAATCGCTTCACAATCTAGTTCTACCTCTGGTCTATGCAATGGCAATCATTCGGGGTTCAATCCAGGCCAAAGCTCTTTGAAAGGCTCCAACAATGGATTTGTTAGAAACGCTCGATAAACAACTCTTCCTGGTAAATCACAATGGTTAGGGTTCGATGGCTATAAATAAGGTGGTTTGGGCAACACTCCAAATCATGTCGGTGGCTTTGTACTAGCAATGGCTTGACTCCTCCGAGAGATAATTTCTTGAGCTCTAATTTTCTCTGTTTCCATCTTCAACAACTATTCCTTTTTTTTTAATGCTCTGGCGCAAAGGCTTCTTTAAAACAAATAATAGATTTCCTTCATGAACTTGTCATAACCCTTGGGTATGCCATAACACTCACTCAGGTTTGATTTAGTATAAACTTATCGATTCATGGCTTTGCTACCTTAAAACCCTCTAGTCGAGGATGGGAAATCACAATGGCCAGGGAGAAAATGATGATGACTTGGTATCAACCTATCGATTCATGGCTTTGCTACCTTGAAACCCTCTAGTCGAGGATGGGAAATCACAATGACCAGGGAGAAAATGATGATGAGGATGAGACGGGTAGTTCAAGTTGGCACTGGTTATAGCATTAATTTAATGAAATTTTCTCAATAATCATTTAGATATTCCAACTAACAAAGGAAGGAATTAATTGAGAAAAGAAAAATAAATACGTACATTTTAAGGAAATATCCTTTATAAGTATTTTAATAGGTTAATAATAATTATGCTAATTTTAGATGGAGGCTAATCATTTTTCTAAATTTAAATTTTACATAGAACACATGAAAAGTAGATAAAATTCAGGAGTAATTAACACATTCCAATACTCTCCTTAATGATAAACATTACTTCCATTAAACATTACTTCCATCTAAGCTTACAATGCTTACATCAACTCAAAAAGCTTCTTGTACATGCTAACGGAGTTTGGAGTTTTCCATTAGCTTGTTCCATACAAACTCTTTTTTCCATTTGCTCCAAAATTTATATTATTCATACTTTTTCTTCCTTTAATTTCAGCTTTATTCTAGTTTTATGTTTTGATATTTCTTCAGTTCATTAGGTTTTCTTCTTAGTAGCTACTATTGATTGAATTTTGTCAACCTCTATAAAATAAAGTAAAAAATTCTTTAGTTCTTTTCATCTCCTCTTTTATTATTTCAATATCATCAACAACTCTCACGGTTTTCTTCATTTTTTTTCTTCTTTTTCTATAGTAGTATTGATATTTTTCCATACTCACACTCATTTTTATAACATTGCCTGGTCTACAAGTCTCTTCGTAATAAAAACTAATTCAACATCATAATCAAGCAAAATGAACATCATTTTCTTCGCCATGATTATGCTCTACATCTTGTACAGAGTAACATTTTTCTTCTACAATTTCTTCAACAAACTTCATTGTAGTGTTTAGTATGACTGTATCCATGTCTTATTTATCTTCTTTTGGTTTGAAAGAGTGTTTCTCAACTTCTCCAATTATTTTCACAATTCCAAAATCTTTTGTTTCTCATAATGAAATAGTCACTTCGTCAACAACTTCAATGCTATCTGACTCAATTTGATGACTTACACCATATTGCATCTTCATAATGTCCCAAGGTTCTTTGAACCTACATGTTGCTGCACTTTGAAAATAATATTATTATCCAACACTCTTGAATGTGTAACATTGTTGTTACATCATCTTTGTTGAAAATTTAGAGGTGTGTATATATATATATATATATATATATATATATATATATATATATATATATATATATATATATATATCCATTTTACCTAGCAAGAGTTAAGAGAGATCAAATCTCTTAAGGTGCAAACCTCTTTTAGAGTGAAAAGAGATTTGATCCCTCCTAACCCTTTGTAGATCTAGATCAGAGTGGCTCTATAAGAGAATATATAAGAGTTATGTAAACATTTTGACTAGTCACATAAAAATAATAAATAAATTAAACATAAAAATAAAATGGACATATATATATATATATATACACACACACACACACTATCGATCTACTTAGCAATCAAATCTATAGAGATGAAAATTTTTCTTAGAGTTTTGCATCAAATAAAAACTTTTGCACTTTGAGAGTTTTGATCTTTCTAAACTTGACAAATCCCAGTTTAAAATGGATCTAGGTTGGTCAGCTTAATAAATTCAAATTTACGATAGATTTAGGTTAGTCTTAATTTCTTTTTATACTTCATGACCCACATATAAACTAAAAAAACAACTAGTTTAGATTTTGGAGAGACTGTTACTCTCATCAAACAAATTTCCTTGTTGTGGTAATATACCAGCCTTATTAGCCAAATACCATGGTAAATAAAAGAGATATGATAAATAAATACAAATATAAATAAACGAGAGGTATGGTAAAAAATTTAAACTTTTTTTATATATTTATTCGATAAATTTTTTATACTTATTAACACTCAAAAAAAGAGGGAGGTTCTATTTTGGTGAACCCTATGGGTCAAATACCATGGGCCAAATTATTATTAATACCACGCAAAAAAACATTCTTAATCGTACTATTAATATTAAAATATTAATATTATTATCATTATTAGATCTAATATTCATATTAATATTAATAAATTTAATAACTTTGGATTAATACATAGTAAATTTTTATATTATAATATATTATAATATATCATGATATATATTTACTCTAGATATATATGGGAGGGAAGAACAAAGACAGAGAGTGATAGAGGTGGTAATATTAATATTAATAAATTTAATAACTTTGGATTAATTCAATATTAATTTTTTTTATATTAAAATATATATTAATATATCATGATATATATTAACTCTAGATATATATGGGAGGGAAGAACAAAGACAGAGAGTTATAGAGGTGGTAATATTAATATTAATAAATTTAATAACTTTGGATTAATTCAATATTAATGTTTTTTATATTAAAATATATATTAATATATCATGATATATATTAACTCTAGATATATATGGGAGGGAAGAACAAAGACAGAGAGTGATAGAGGTGGAGAGATAGAGGGAGTGACAAGGGAGAGATGGAGATAAAGTGAAGGAATGGGGAGAGAAGGAATGAAGAGAGAGAGAGGCAGAGGAGTGAGAGAGGTAGAGAAGGGTAAGTGAGGGAGAGGGAGAGGGAGACACAAAGATGGAGAGGGGAGAGAGAGAGAGAGATGTACAAAATGCAACTGAAATATTAGTTCATCAAATTTGAAAAATAATAAAAAAAAAGTATTTTAAATTAGACATTTTGGCCTAAGTTATGCTATGTGAACACACACATACCTCTTAAGTCATGCAAAAATTTGCAAGGATAAATATTTCACTTAATGGAAAATTCAGATTATTGGACACTAATTTTTTTTGAAACAAAAATCATTAGGAAAAAAAATAATTCTCCACAAATTGTTTTTTAGAATCAAAATTCACGAGGCTTATATGAATTTTGAGGGCTTCAATTTGATAAAAGAGTAAAATTTTGAAATTCCACTGCTATATTTGGCCCGGAGTGTAACCCATCTTCATGCATTTACCCCCTATACTTGCATTGAATATCATTTGTATTGTTTGTACGTCCCATTGTGTATCATTGGTCACGGGCTGTGCAGACTGTTTTGACTTGATTGCAGATAGCCATAGCACATGTTCACGGGGAGCATATTTAACAAGAGGAAGGACATGGAGTTGTCTTTGTTTTCATTGATATCATTTGCTTGCACGAGTTAAAAATATGAGCAACCATCTTTATTGTTTCCTAATATTTATTTAGAGAATATGTTATAGCTAATTATGTCAAGAAATAAAATGGTATCAAGATAGTCCAATTGGTGTCATCATGGTGTTCCAAGCGATTTTTGGTCATCCTTTTCCATTGATGTGAAAGGGGAAGAATCATACTAGCCACTAGTAGAGAATGAGTTTGCTAGTCATTGAATGAAAGCTACTAAAGGGAGTCAGTTGGTGATGTGGCTTTAGTGTTGCCATCAATGCCAAAGGGGATATTGTTGGTATCTTGGTGTTTGCATTGATGTCAACTAACAGTGAGCTAGCTTGTACATTGATGTCAAATAGCTTGTGTATGATGGCTTGATGTGTTCTAGTGTTAAGGGTCTTTGGCTTGGTGTTTACAAGCACCTTGAAGCAATAATTTCATTTCTTAGTGAAGAATTTAATGTTTACAACATTTCTTATGTCTTGCTTCTTCATCCCCACAACACTTAAATAAAATTTGCAAGAAATACTTTTTATTCCCATGACAATATTCTTTCTCTTGCCTTTATATACCCACGACACTACATGTAGGTGAAAATTTGGTGATTTATGAGCACACACAAAATACCATGGCTTTTTCCCAAAGTATTTTCTTGTGGATTTTGGTGGTGATAGAGTCGAATCAAATTAGTCATGATTAATTATTTGATTTAGCCTAAGATGATGAGTGTAAGTGATGGTAATTATTTCATAACACTTCATCAATTTTAAAATGTCAGAATGTGCAAAGGCATGGGTTCCATTAAGAGAAAATGTGATGTACATTACTCTATAGTGAAAATATATTTTATTAGAGATCAACTATGAAGCAATAATGTATAGATTCTAAGAGTGATCGGTGATAGAAAATGATTAGATTTTGTATTCCAATGGTAGCATTATGTTGTTGTTAATATGAAGAAAAAAGTATTTTTGTAGCTATTTCTATAGGGACATTGGACCAGAGATCATATTGTTGACAAGTTTGTGTTGCATGTTATAGAGAAGCTGAGAGTGAAAAGAAAATGATTTTAATATAGGGTATTGCTTCATATACTCATATATCATGTGTTGCTAATATATTTTCTTACATATGTTGTGGTTACCATGTATTGTGTGAGATGAAAATGATTTGTATTTCTTCTATTATCATGGTTGTGTGTATGCTAATCTTGGGATATCCCTTAGTTTATATGTTGAAGTGAGTCCATGTATTTTGTATTATTGTTCGTGATATGAATAACTACATGTGAGTCTGTTGTTGGTAATATTAGTTGTATTTATGTTGTTGTTATGATTTAATATTGATATTGTATTGTTGTTGTTAAATTGAACCGATGATAGAGAGAGTGGTTTGATATATTACGATGATTTTGTATTGCAAATATTTTTGTATTCAATTTTAGTAGAGAGTATATGAAACATGAAAATAGATGAAACATGGTCCATAATGATTGGAGCAGAGATTCATGGGCCCAATTTGAAAACATATGAGAGGTGGTCCACAAGGGTTTGAAGGTTGGGGTCTTCTTTGGCATATGGTGGTTCGCTAGCAAGTAGTGGATTTCTTAGGGAGTGGTGGCTTCCTTCATGTGGTGGCCTAAGAAACTATTGTAAGTTGGGCCCTATGGTAAGTTGGAGCCTGCATAGTTGTCGAAATGGTGGCTTCCATTAGGTAGTGGCCTTGATCGAGCGGTTTCTTTCATGCATTGTAGGTCAAGGCCAATGAATGATGTAAGAAGAATATTTTGGTAGCAAGGAGTAGAATACAAACATAGTATGGTAGTTTTTCTCTCAAGAGGATTTCCACCTAACATCTGGTTTCCTTGTGTGTTTATGTATTTCTCTCATGATTTATGTGATTTGATGTGTTTTTTTCTCATACAATCTTGTTAAATTACATGTCTTATTTACTGCTAATATCTTGTGGTGCTAGTTAACCAATTGACTTGTATATTAATTGTATGAAAAGGAAAAAAAGCTCAAATTTGTAATCCATACTGCACAATTCGCTGGTTCTCCCCCTAATATTCTCAAGCTCCCAACAAGATATTCATTAGTTTATTTTTTACCCTATTCATTATAATTTTGTTGGCATTTTCCTAAAATGATTGAAAACCCATCAAAATAAAAAATAAATATTAGCAAAATACTCAATTTTATGATTTTAAATGATTAAAAATATCATGGTATCTAGAATAATTCTTTATTATCTTATTTTTGTCTATAGTTTTAAACTTACCAACATATTCTAGATACTTGCATAATTTACAAACTATGAAATTATTGAAAATCTAAATGAAATCGAATCAAATAAAATTTTTAGTGTCAAATCAATTTTAAAAATTAATAACACAAGATGAATTTAAATGATAAATTGGATCTATTAAGCGTATCCTTCCCCTTTTTGACTTCCATAATCTCTTAGCTATTTGATCTTTTAGCAAAGTTGTGGGTCTTTTTTAAACCAAATTTTGGAAGAAATTTTACCATTAATCTTGCAAAAATAGTTTTATTCATCACATTCACATCTTTCCAATGAATTATTTCTCTCTTAAATTGACCAACTAAAATTCAAGATATAACTCATAGAAACAAGCATGCAATAATTGTTGATAATATCCTTAAATTAATTTTGTTGCACCATATATATGTAGGATTATTCATTATCCCATATGCATTTTGCGAAGGAAATAGATAGTGCTTATAAATAGGAAGTATGAAGCATGTGTTAGGTCAACTTTTTGCCATCATTTTCACTAATCAAAACGTTCATGATACGTCATTCCATCACTTGTTTTTCTCCATGAGTATCCTGCAACAACCTAAAGTAGTTATGTTATTTGTTGTTACTTTCATTATTTAACTTGTTGCCACAATTCCTAAACTGCATCCTTTTCTCAAATGGTTTTAGGTTAGAAGGATCAAATGTAATTTTATATTGAGCTTTTAGCGAACTAGTATCTACTAAAAAAACATACAGGGAAGGTTGTAGGTTAGAAGGATCAAATGCAATTTTATATTGAGCTCTTTTTTTTTCTTTTCTTTAGAACAAAAAAAACATAATATTATATCATATGTTCAAATATACAGGAAATGTTTTTCATCATCCAATCCATTACAACATTCAGGGCATCTAGGTGAGAATATCATAAGTCCCCACTAGATCTAATAAACTACACAAAACATACAAGCCATCAGCCAATGTTGTCCATTAAAATAAATAGTAGGAAAGGATAATCATCATAACAATGTCCAATAATGGATCCATACCTTATATCCAGGAAAGTGAGTTTTTAGCATGTCTATTCATCAATAATAGTTGTAAATCTGATGTGGATAAGCAAATTCATCATACAAAATTTTACAAAAAAAGATTGGAGAAGAAAAGAAGTTACCCTGGAAATGGAAATTCTCCAACTTCAAAAACATTTTGTTCCCATGTTACCTCCATATGCATATTACTGATCTTACCATGCAGTCCCTTTTTCGATAATTCATCAGCTTCCTTGTTCTGTTCTCTGCCTATATGGTATAATGTGGAGTCGTTGTGTTGTTTCCATAGAAGATCAATTCTCCCCAGCCAGCCGAGTAGCAAGGGATTGTTTATGGTTGCTTTACCTTTGACCTGTTCAATGATGATCTTGGAATCACCATAATATGAATGTGAGGAATGCCAAGGAAATTATGGAACCAAAGGAGGCCACATAGTGCCATGGTTCAGCCTTGGTGTTTGTGCCCCTACCACCATTCGAGTAAACCCTGCAGGACATATCAGTTGAAATTTATATCTAAAAGCCACAGCCACAAGTGTTCCTTTGTGCAGCCCCATCAAGGAAGCCCATTGGATATTCCATCTAAAGGTCAATTTTCTTGTGTTGTCTGATTATGGAGCATGTGGATTGTATGGAGTGTATGGAAATATTGGTGATGGTTCTTTCAAAAACCATGGAAAATTCTTCTGAGGAATTCTAGAAAATGTACTTATTTCTCCAATTCCAAATCACCCAGAAAAGGAAAAGTGGGATGATTCTCCATATAGATTTCTTTGTGCTCCACCATTTCAAAGATTCCACAATGTAGTCATGTTGAATATAAGGAAAACCAATGTGTGATGAAAGTTTTTTCCATACTTGTATTGTATACGGACATTGGAGAAATATGTGGTTATTGTTCTCTACATCCCTTTTGCATATGGAGCATATGCCAAGTCCATGCCATTGCCTCTTCTGCAAATTTTCCCATATAAGATTTTTGTTGTGGTAGACCAACCATGTGAAGATGATGATTTTGTTTGGGATTTTGGTTTTCCATAAGGCATATAAGACTTGATGCTCTCCTTGTCTAGCATCCATGTTGCATAGAGTTAAGTATGTATCAGCAACGATAATATTATCAGATTCCATCTTCCCAGTCCATATGAATTTATCATGTGATCCCATATGACAAATACCAAGTTGCTTCATGCCAGTAGTGATCCGGTTCCACTCCACGTCCATTTGCCCAAACAGACCTATCTCCTGTGCACTTTTCCATATGGGGCATGGGCCTTACCAATGAGAAATGACTTGGCACCAGAAGTATATTCCACAGCCATTTAAGAAATGTATAAGCCCCTTATAAATCTTATAGTCAATGCAAGCACCCAGAATCAGATCGACACTGATGCAGATTCTGTTGTCGGATTCCATCGTCCATTCAAGATGTTGGATAAAAAAATTAGCAATCTTAAGAAAACTAAGCCAGATAGCTGATCCATGACTGGTTCCAAAGGTACGTTTACGATACCATAACAAGAAGTCTTGATCCTTAAGGTATTTATGTCAGATGACCCTACTCCAAGTGCCATACCCAAATATACCCCTCCAAAGATATTTGATCAAAAGTGACCCCCCAAAATGATGCAGGTCCATGACTCCCCATCCACCCATCCCCTTTGGATAAGAGATGTTGGATAGCTTAAACAAATGATATTTTTTTTACCATGACTACCCCCTTGATGAAATTAGCCATCATACGGTTTAGAATATTGATAATAGAGACAGGGATATGAAAAATATGTGCCCATTAAACTCCCAATTGAGTAAGGACAACTTGGGTAAGTATGACCTGACCCCCCAGAGATAGACACCTAAATTCTCACCCAAAAATCCTTTTGAAAAAATGATCTACAAGCCATTTCCAATCATCAACTCTGTAACTACAAGGTTTAATATGATATCCAAGGTATTTCATATCATTTTGGATCATCACCACCTCGATGCCAAAAAAAAAATCGATATATGAAATAGAATCCATGTCACATTGTCCATGATACAAAATAGATTTATGAACATTCATATGCAGGCCAATGGCATTTGCAAATATTCTGGAAATATGTAAAAGACATAACCATGCAAGTCGACATAACATACCCATCATGAGTACATCGTTGACGAAGAAAACATCTGATATGCTGATGTTGTTTCCCATCTGTAGAGCCTAGAATTGATCTTGTGTGACTGCCCTTTTTATGTGCAAGCTCAACCCATCCATTACCAAAATGAAAAGCGGAGGTGAGAGGTAGCATGCCTGGTGGAGTCCCCGGCCATCACATAAGAAATTAGATGGATATCCATTTATAATAATAGAATAATTGACATTAACAACACATGCCATGATCTAATCAACACATCTGGGCTATAGGCCAATTTTGATGAGAACCAGTCTGAGGAAACCCCAATCCAGATAGTCATAGAACTTCTGTAAGTCAACTTGCATAATTTCAGCATTTAATTTTTTGGAATGTATTGTATGCATGCATTCTTGATCATTTGCAATAGTGTCATGTATAAGCCTGTCCTAGAGGAAGCCATGTTGTTTAGGTGAAATATGGCATGATAGAGTGCATCATATACGAAGAGGAATGGTTTTTGAAATGATTTTGTAAATGAGGTTGCAGAGTGATATAGGTTTGAAGTCTACAAAGCTTGTTGATGGAAAGCACTTCAGAATGAGTGCAATATAAGTGGAGGTGATATGGTTATGAATATTACCAGTGATCCTCGACTCCTCCACCATGCCCAGTAAGTCTTTTTTGAACAGATCAAAGAAGTGGGTGAAGAGTTCTACCATCCATCTGTCCGGTCCTAGACTTTTATCACCCTTGAAGGATTTTAGAATGCCAAGTAATTCCCCTTCTGTGACCTCCTTAAAAAGTTCTTCATTTGAATCCTCATCATACATAGTCGAGTATGGTTCAATCCCCCATATGAGGTCCTCCGCAACAATATCTTCATTACAACCATATGCGCTTTGGAAATGGGCGACAGAAGCATTACTAATCTCCTCCTGTGTCTGGATGTATTTTCCATCAGATTTTTTATCCCCCATATAGTGTTGATGTTGCATCGGTGATTTGCATAGCGATGGAAAAATTTAGTGTTGTGATCACCTTCCTTGATCCATAAAGCCCAACTTTTCAACCGCCATGTGGATTCCTCTATAGAGAGGAGTTGTTTCTTCTTTAGCTCAAGGGCATGTATACGGGACTGAGTAGTTGCAGATAGACAGTTGGAGGACATCATAGGGAGTAAAGAATCTAATTCCCACTGAATGTCAAGGAGATCCTTTTGCAGGTCCCTATATTTCTGTTTCTACCAAGATTTGACCTCCCCACGAAGGATGTCTAGTTTTTCAAGTATGTTACCCATAGGGGAAGGACCATTTGCACAAACATGACCCCATGTATCCATCACTAGTTTATTAAAGTTTGGATCCTCAAGCCAGGTCCTATTAAATTTGAAGGGTATGCCCATGTGGATGTCCATTCGCCTCCATTGCAATGTGATGGGTCTGTGGTCAGATATAAAATTCCTAATGATTTCTATGTGGACATCACCAAAACGGTCGAACAACTATTCATGACCCAAAAAATGATCTAGTTTCTTGGCAACATATGCCTCTCAAATGCGACCATTGTCCCATGTGGGAGCCATTTTTGCAGGGCAGATATCCACAAAGGTGTGCATTAGAATGACATCACGAATCATCCCATCCAGGGGATCAATCTTCCTGGTGCAACCCCAAACTTTGTCCAGTCTAATAGTTCAATTGAGGTCCCCAACGATGATGAGTGAGGCCAACTCCATCATACCAGAAGTTATCAACCTGTCTCAAAATACAGACCTATCCTTATATGGAGCATAAATGTTCAGGATATGAACACGACCACCTAGGTCGTGGATGTTTCCCTGAAGAAAAATGCATGAAAATGACTTTTAGGCTTTAATCTTGACCCACCGAGGGTCCCATGTGGCCAACAGACTGCCAGAGAGCCCTGCAGTAGAAGTACCAGAAATATACCATTTCAAAAACATTTTCCGAAAATATTCTACAGCTTGTGGAACAAAATGCATGGTTTCTTGTATAAGGATGATGTAAGGATGCAATGTGGAAAGGAGACTCTTAAGAGCTATGTATTTTGGGGTAGCCCCCAGACCCTTAATGTTAAGGGAAATGGTAAAAGTCATGAGAGCTTGTTTTTGGGGATCCGTGCTCTGAGGGTCCGTGAGGGAGGGATGTCAGCAATAGGTACATCTACGAGAAAGCAATCCATGGGAGAGGAATGTAGGTTAGGCCTGGGTTGTCTTCGAAAATGATTACTACCATAATTTTGTTTTCGTTGGACTGTAATGATCCCAGCTGAGGATGGGTTGATGTGAGGTGATGTGGAGCCAGAAGGTTTATGAATAGTGAGTGATCCAAAATGGATCCAAAACACCCTGTAAGTCTTCAAAATTAAAAAATCTCGCATATGAAAAAGCCTTACAAAAGGAGGAAAACATTATCAGGAGAGAAAAACATGAAGAAATGGCCAAAAATAGAGTTATCGGAGGCTTGGATAGCGATGCATAGGAGCCATCAGATCTGGCAGATCAATGGTCTAGATCTGATCAGCATATTGCAGTCGGCAAAGGTAGGTGAAGGCTATCGGAGGCTATCATATGACTATTGTGACAATGATTAGCGCAAGCCAATGAGGACTATCGATCAAGCGCGCAGATCGACGACCCAAGTTAAATCGCAATATTGCGTCAGCACAATTCAAAGGAGCACTTACCAACGGCCCGTGACTATGCAATATGCGATTGCGACATGTTTCATCACAATATCACATCAGAGCAACACAAAGGAGTGGGGCCGATACATGAGACTACGATAGCCAGACCTGACAGGATTATAGATGAAGCTTAATATATTTTGAGTTCCAGAAAATAGGTTTTTCTATGTATTTTGCATTTTCGTTAAATAAACGAAATGCAAAGGGAATGCACTCGATGCGATGAATCTAGACCGGAAATGGTTTATAAATGCAAATGTATATTATTTGAAGTTCGCCATAAAGCCATTCGATGGTATTTTCAACGTTTTAATGTATTTTTTACAAATACAAAGGAAATGTGAGTTGGGAGATATAATGGACCCAAAAGGGTTTTTATACACAATGAGATGTGTTTAGAGTTCTGAAACAAGCATGATTTCATGCGGGCCTTAGGCGGTAAGTGGTATTGGTCGGGCTTCGCCTGAGCCCATACACTGGCCACCACGTGTGCAGGCACTGGAGAGATAAAACCACCCTTTTCAGGCAGGTGATCCCTGGGCACATAAGCCAATCGAAATCAATAATAATCGTTGATCACCAATCACTTGTGATCGTGCCAAAAGACAAATCCGAAGGGAATATAGGGCAGAATTAATGACTTTTGAAGTCTGATAGACTGCGTTTGGGCAGGTTTTCCCATGTTTTAGTGTATTTCTCTATGTAAATAGAGAATGACTATTCTGAGGATTTCAAAGGCGTCGATGGTCCTTCTGTTACAGAATAGGTGGCCACCATCCCTGAAGGCGTTTAACAATGATTGCTAATACTCAAAGGGGGATTTGAGCGGATAGAGGCCAAGAGCTAAAGAGCCCAGAAGAGGAAACGAATAGACAGTGTCGATTGGCTTAAAAGCCACAGAAGACAGAAAACAAAGACACGCAGTGCTAAGATAGAGAGAAAACAGAGACAAAGAGTGAGAGAAAGAGTCTATGTACTCAGAGAGGCTTGAGGGATTCAAGCAAAAATCCTGTTGTTTTATATCTATTGTATTGAGACTCAATTTGAGCTCAAACCTTGTAAAACTCTGCTCTTGAATACATAATAGAGAGGTCAGCACTGAAGGCTAGACCAAGAGACGTAGCCCAAGAGTTTTTGGTGAATTCCATATTAAACTTGTTGTGTTTATGTGTGTTTATCTATTATGTTTCTATGACTGCTCATTGTCTATATTATTGAAAATCTTATCGATCCGTTGCACTAAGTAGTATAGGAAAATCCATGCACATGAGTCTGTAATACCTTAAATGTAATCTAAAATCTTCATTTTCAAATCAAGATATATCAGAGCTTTAGGTTTGCTAATGTTAGACAAGCTTGTGCTGGATTATTGAATGCTAACTAGGTCAAAGCTCAAACTAGGAGAAGGAGAACTTGTTGAGGCTAATCCAAAAATTGGAAGAGTTAATCCTAGGAGGAGAATGGTCGAAAAAACACCATTGGAAAGAAAACCTCGGTTCATGGACAGTTTCATGACCATGAGAGCCATGGTAGAAGAGATGTATCAAGAATTCAAGAAGGGTGAAGGTGAAATCACTTCGACACCCAAACAAGCAAAAATAGTAGAGGAACCTTCTTTAGATGCCCATCCAAAGGGTAAAGTGAAAGGGGAGGAACCTCCTCCATCATCTCCTCCACTAACACCTCCTTCTAGCCCTGAAAAGAAAAAGAAGAAAACATATTTGATTAAATTAGATGTAAAATTTGATTTCCCAATATATGATGGAGAATTAAATGCAAAAAAGCTAGATAACTAGATTAGACAGTTTGATTTATGTTGCAGGATGCAGAACATCGATTCAGAAGGGGAAAAATTCAGCTGGCTAGTCTTCGCCTTGGAGGAACTGCCCTAGTGTGGTGGGAAGGCAGGACACAAGCTGATTTGAAGAAGCATGGTAAAATTCTTTCTACCTGGAATGAATTTGTTTCTGCCATTAAAAAACTATTCTATCCACTAGCTTATATGCAGCAAGTAATGATGAGTTGGCAAACTCTTCACCAATGAAAGGGCCAAAGTGTACAAAGCTATACGCAGGAATTTAGAAAAAGAGCTTTAACTCTAGGCATTTCTCTAGACTCACCTAAAACTTTGCTGAAGTATATAGGTGGTCTTCATAGCTATTTGACCATTATCATGTTTAGCCCCACTAGCCTAGATGACGTATTAGTTCAGGCTACACATCTAGAGGCTAGAGGCAAGAATGTGAACCCAGAGATTGGGGGATCATCAAAACCCTCTGCAAGCAAGAAAAAGGAAATAGGAAGCTGAAATGGAAGGAGAGGAAGGCAAACGATGTACAGAAGGACAAACCTTCATGCACTCACTGCAAGAAGGATGGACACGATGATGAACACTGCTGGTCTTTGCATCCGAAATTGAAACCCAAGAAGTTAGGTGATAAGAAGAAGAAGACTGCTGCTGCTATTCAGAAAGACTTGGGGTTAGACTCAGGTGATGAAACAACAGTCACAACCACAGGTATAAAAGGTAAAAGTTTTGAAGAATCTACAAGTAATTCTACACAATCTATTGATAATGAAGATAATGAGAGGAAAATACATGAGCTTTTTCATATTACAGTTATTTCCAAGCATCAAAAGATTGATACTTTATTTGATAGTGGATCACAAGTAAACTTGATTTCTGAAGAAATTGTAAAGAAGTTAGGATTACTAACCACACCTCACAAAAATCCATATCCATTAGGTTGGGTATGTGATAAAGCAAAGCTAAAAGTCACTAGATAATGTAAACTTAGGTTTGCTATTGGGTCAACATTTGTAGATGAGGTTGAGTTAAATATAGTTCCCTTAGATATGTGGTTTTGTTTTTGGAAGTCCTTACTTGTATGATAGAAAAGCCATACTCTATAGAGCTGAAAATAAATATCAACTCACTAAAGATGGAATAGAATCTATTTTAAGAGCTCATAAACTTAAAAATAACTGTTCTCTCATAAAATTGGGGCAGATGAAAAGATTTGTAAATTCATGCAAGTATTTTTTACTCATGGTTGTAAAGGAAAAGAACCCTGATAAAACCAATGTATTTGAAGGTTGTGATGCTAAATAGAAATATGATTTTGTTAAATTTGTTTTAGAATATGATATGCTATTCCAAGAACCTAAAGGTCTACCACCCAAAAGGGAAATATTACATGATATTCATTTACAGCAAGATGCTCCATTGCCTAACATTGGAAGTATAGGTTATCCACTTTAGAGAATGCAGAGATCAAGAAGCAGGTACAAGAGCTGCTCAATAAAGGGTTCATAAGACCAAGAACATCACCATGCGGATCTCCAATCATGTTTGAGAGAAAGAAAGATGGTTCGTGGAGGATTTGCATTGATTACAGAGCACTGAATAAAATAATGATTAGGAATCATTATCCTCTTCCTTGCATTAATGATCTATTAGATCAGCTAAAAGAAGCAGTTTACTTTTCCAGGTTGGACTTGCATAGTGGCTATCATCAGGGTAGAGCTGTAGAACAAGATGCATGGAAGACTGCTTTCAAAACAAAGCAAGGGCTGTATGAATGGCTAGTTAAGCCTTTTGGCTTAACTAATGCTCCTGCCACTTTCATGAGAGTTATGAATGATGTACACATACCTTTTATTGATGATTTTGTAATTGCGTATTTAGATGACATTCTTGTTTTTAGTAAAACATGGGAAGAACATATGAAGCATGTAAAGCACACGTTAGATGTTTTGAAAAGAGAAAATCTCGATGTGAAGCTATCAAAATGTGAATTTGGCAAAACATCTTTAAATTATTTGGGTCGTATTGTAGGGGATGGTGAATTGAAGATAGATCCCTCTAAGGTTGAAGTCATTGTGAATTGGCCTAAACCCAAATCTGCTACAGAAGTTAGGAGCTTCCTAGGAGCAACACAATATTTGAGAAAGTTTATTGCCAAATTTTCCTTGATTGCAGCTCCCTTACAGGCTTTAATAGGATTAAATAAGGTGTTTCAGTGGGGAGGTAAACAACAGAAAGCCTTCGACACCTTGAAAGAAAAAATTAGTACAACACGAGTACTGGCATTGCCAGATCTTCAAGGACCATTTGAGACTAAAATAGAAGCCAGTGACTATGCCATGGGAGTAGTGACAATGCAACATGGAAAACCCATATGCTATCATTTTGAGACATTTAATTCTGCAGTAGTTAATTATCCCACATATGATAAAGGATTGTATGCATTAGTACAGAGTGTGAAAAAGTGGAAACATTACTTAATGAGCAAAGAAACAATCATTCATACAAATGATCAACCACTTCAATATTTGCACTCACAAACTAAAGTGCAACAATCAAGACACTATAGGTGGATAGGTTTTCTACAAAAGTTTCATCTTCTCATCATATATAATAAGGGCATACACAATAAAGTTGCAGATATGCTATCAAGACCAATCATAAATGCATCTACTATACTTAAGCATAACTCAGTATTGCATGAAAGCTACATTGAACAGTATGCTCAAGATGTAGATTTTAAAGATGTATATGCAACTTTAAGCCATGGCAAACAAGTAAAAGAATTGGATTATCATGTTAAGGACCAACTCTTATATCATTTGGGAAAGTTATGCATTCCTCAAAATGAAAGAGTTAACATAATCTGAGAAGCACATACTTCTCTAATATCAGGTCATTTTGGTGTAAGTAAAAGAGTTGCACAGCTGCAAAGGTTTTGTTATTGGCCAGGAATGCATGAAACAGTTTCTAGATATATTAAAGTGTGTGCCATGTGTGCTAAAAGCAAGCCCAGCAATAGAAAAATAGGCTTGTACACTCCACTTCCAATTCCTTCTCGTCCTTGGGAAAGTGCTTCCATGGACTTTGTTGGGGAATTGCCAAAATCTAGAAAGGGTCATTATTATTTATATGTTATTGTGGATAGGTTTAGCAAAATGTGTATTTTAGTACCTTGTAACAAGCAAATTACAGCTTAACAAACAACAAAGTTGTTCTTTCAGCATGTCTGGGTTCATTTTGGGTTACCCACTTCCATTGTATCTGATCGATATTCACGATTTGTTGGGGAGTTTTGGTCAAGTCTATGGGAATTGATGGACACCAGATTGAAGAAGAGCACAACATTTCATCCACAAATAGACGGCCAAATAGAGGTGATCAACAGGACAATGATTCAGTTGCTTACGGGTTATTGCAGCAAGCATCCCAAGCTTTGGGATGAACATTTGTGTTATGTGCAACATGCTTACAACCATGCTAAGCACTCTTCTACTCAGAGATCTCCTTTTGAGACTTGTTTTGGTTTTACACCAAAGTCTCCCTTGGATTTTGTCTTTGGAAAAGACATAGCCACTGATGGACATAGTGATGTGGAAAAAGAAACCAAGTTCATTAAACAGATCTAAGTAATTCACCAAGCAGTACAGGAACAACTGGAGAGAAGCCAGGCCAAGTACAAGGCCAGGCATGACAAGCATCGAATTGAGCATAGCTTCCAAGTTGTTGATCAAGTCTGGCTGTACATCAGCAAAGACAAAATGCAAGGTGAAGGTAAGAAGCTAAAGCCAATAAGATATGGGCCTTTCAAGATACTTGAGAAAATTGCTAAGAACGCTTTTCGCCTTGATTTGCCAGCTTACATGCACATCTATTCAGTGGTTAATGAAGAAAACTTGAGACTATTTGAACCTTCATTGATTGAAGATCCCGAAGAGCAAAGTCAATTGCCTTCTATTGATGATCTATTGCCTGAATATCTCAATGAGTTGTAGGAAGATACAGTTCTAGACAGGAAGGTGAGAACTACGTGTAGAGGAGATGTTGAGTACCTCAAAATCAAGCTCAAAGGTTCAAAACCAAGTAGTGCACAATGGATAGAGATTGGGCAAGTGAGGAAGCTATATCCTCACTTAATCAATGCTTAAAAACCAACTTTTGGTGGTCCAAAATATTTTTCAGTGGTAACGCGTGATCCAAAATTTATCCAAAAGACCCTCTAAGGCTTCAAAATAAAAAAAAAACTATAGCATAGGGAAAAACCTTACAAAATATAGAAAACACTATCGAGAGAGAAAAACATGAAGAAATGGCCAAAAATAGAGTTATCAGAGGCTTGGACAGCGATGCACAGGAGCCATCGGATTTGGCCCATCAATGGTCCAGATCCGATCGGCGTATCGCAATCAGCGAAGGCAGGCAGAGGCTATCATATAACTGTTGTGACAGCGAGTAGCACGAGCCAACGAGGACCGTAGATCAAGCGCACAGATCGATGGCCAAAGTTAAATCGCAATATCATGTCAGCACAAGTCAAAGTAGCGCTTACCAACAGCCTGGGACTATGTGGTACGTGATTACGACATGTCGCATCGCAATATTGCATCAGAGCAACACAAGGAGCAGGGCTGATACATGCAACTGCAATAGCTGGACCCAATAGGATTATAGATGAAGCTTAATATATTTTGAGTTACGGAAAATGGGTTTCTCTATGTATTTCACATCTTTGTTAAATAAACGAAATGGAAAGGGAATGCACTTGATGCGATGAATCTGGACTCGAAAGGGTTTATAAATGCAAATGTATATTATTTAAAGTCTACCATAAAGCCATTCGATGATATTTTCAGTGTTTTAATTTATATTTTACAAATACATAGGAAATGCGAATTGGGCGATATAATGGACTTGAAAGGGTTTTTATACGTAGCGAGATGTGTTTTGAGTTCCGAAACGAGCAAGATTTTGGGCGGGCCTTAGGTGGTATGTGGTATTTATCGGGCTCTGCCCCAGCCCATACACCAACCGCCACGTGTCCAAGTGTCAGAGAGAGAAAACCACCCTTTTCGGGCGGGTAATCCATGGGCGCATAAGCCACCCAAAATCAATAATAACCATTGATCAACAATCACTTGCAATCACACGCAAAGATGTTTCTGAAGGGAATATAGGGTGGAATTAATGATTTTTGAAGTCTGATATATTGCGTTCTGGCATATTTTCCCATGTTTTAGTGTATTTATCTGTGTAAACATAGAATGACTATTATGAGGATTTCAAAAGCGTCGATGGTCCTTTCGTTACAAAACAAGTGGCCACCATCCCTGAAGGCATTTAGAAATGATTACTAATGCTGAGAGGGGGATTTGAGTGGATAGAGGCCGGGAGCAAGAGATCCCAAAAGAGAAAATGAACAGACAGTGCCGATTGGCTTAAAAGCCACAAGAGACATAAAGTAGAGACAAGCAGTGCTAAGGCAGAGAGAAAACAAAGACAGAGAGTGAGAGAAAGAGTCTGTGTACTCAGAGAGGCTTGAGGGATTCAAGAAAAACTCTTGTTGTTTTGTATCTATTGTGTTGAGACTCAATTTGAGCTCACACCTTGTAAAACTCTACTCTTGAAGAGATAATAGAGAGGTCACCATTGAAGGCTGGACCAGGAGACATAGCGAAAGATTTTTGGGTGAACTCCATATTAAACTTGTTTTGTTTATGTGTGTTTATCTTTTATGTTTCTCTAATTGCTCATTATCTATATTATTTGCAACCTTATCGATCTGTTGCACTAAGTAGTATAGTAAAATCCATGCACATGAGTCTGTAATACCCTAAAAGTAATCTAAGATATTCATTTTCAGATCAGTAAGAGTGCATAAATCAAGCATTAGGCCAGGTCACTCCCAATAGAGCTAGAGGGAGAGGCTAGTGGGGAATTAGGTGGTGTGACACTATTCCTAGGACCCTTAGCCCTATTAGGGAAGTGGGAGGGTGATGGTGAAGGAACGTACGAAATATGTGAGGTGGATGGAATGTCGTGGTATGGATGGGGTGCCGAAAACAAAGCAGGTATTTCCTAACAGGGGTAAGGTACCGGAGAAGGTTTATGGATGCATGGGACAAGATTAACAAGAACCGCAAATCAAATTTGGTAGAGGATATCAGGGAAGATGGAACCGTAATGGGCAAAGATCCATACATGGAAGAACCAAAAGCATGAGGTTGGTTTGAATTAGAGCCACGTAACATACTTGTCTATTGCCAATGTGGAACCCCATGTTGCCCGTTCGAACCAGGACGACCCCTGCCAGAGTGTAACATAGATGATCCACCGAAACATTTTTGACCATGCAATCGGCGTCCCGGTCAACGTGGGAAATGAGCCACCAGATGCCCAGTATGGTGGAAGAACGAGCACCTGAAGGGTACCCCCCAGTAATCCAGCCTCTAAGATAATTGGGTGTCACCCCAGTCTAGTTCAATATGGTCCGGGAAACTGCCCCGATACTCCTTCTCAAAAAGTATCCAGGTGACTCATTTCTCTGGAGCCGCTAGACAGTGCGGGTCAACATAAAAAAATTTGTCAATTGCATTGCCAATATCCGTTAGAGCATGATTATTCCATAACTCAATTGGAAAGCCAAGAAATTTCACCGAGATCAACTTGTTCTGCGGCGTGTTGCAAAGTGTATTATACCCGATATACCATGAGTGAAGAGCTAGGAAGCTCTTACCATTTATCCACAGGATAGCTTTGATTTTCTCCAAGTCCTCCTAGCAGAGAAAATGAAAGCTATACCAGCCTTTCAACAATTGTACAATAGTCAGAAAGTACCCAAGCATAGATTTCCATTTCCTTTCGACCTAATGTCGCATCTTAGAGTCACTCATTTCAGAAAAGTACCACCTGCCGACGAGAGCCTATTTCTGGAGGCTGGTTATATGATCAAACAGAACAACATTATCCAAAGCCAGAGCTGGAGGTGGGGTGATGGTTTTGATAGATCGATGCCTCTGCTTAGAACGTCGACCATGAATTTCATGCGTTCCACCCTATGGAATAGGAATTGCATGAGCACCATTTGGCACCCGGTCATCCCCTAGGATAGTATGCCATGCATCAAGGGAGCGTGGGCCACTACGACATTCGTAGCCAGAAGTGTTTTTTCAAAGAGACTCAACATCCAAGGTGGCTCAGATGAGAGCCTCGTTGGCAGACATGTCGGATTCCAGACCCTCCATAATCCAAATATGGAAAGAGAAACACACAAGAAATACCTGTAGGCCCCTCTAACAGAGTAAATGAGAAGTTCAGGGAAGTAGTTGGGAAAATCAGGAAGGAATGTCCTGAATTAATCATTTCGTATCACGGGATCAGGTATATAGCATTCATGAGGGAGAGAGAGCGTGCAGGGAATAAAGCATACAACCCACGAAGGATCAGGATGCCAGTGGAAGGTCATCCAAAATGGGAAAATGCCAAGTGTACTAACACGAGGAATAATCTGCTAGATTTGGAGTGATGTGCAAGGCTTGAGATCACATGGGAAAACATCCAGATGATGTGTGGTGATAAATTTGATGTGTTGTAAGGTGGTACATGCCACCTACCCACCATGGATTAGGAAAACCGCCAGAAAAGGCAGTATTTCGACAATTAGAAAATAATCAGAGGGATCCCAACACCAATGGCCCATCGAAACTAGTAGCAAACCAAAGAGAAGGAAAGGTGATAACAGTAAAAAGGAAGTCCTATAGTCCCTCAAAGCAACAACAACAATAATGCCCAATGCAGGTCATCTAATAGTTATAAATGCAGAAACCAAAATGCTTACAGGGCCTAGAAATAATGATGGAGTTGGTCCACTGGAGCCAATGCAGAATGTAAATGTTTGAATTCAAACAAGAGCGTAGCCCAGAAGAAAATGTAGATAAAAATTCCCAAATAGGGTCAAAACCGGACGACATATGGGCGAAAAAAGAGAGGATGAAAGTGGGTAGTGAAGATGCAGTATAGAATGTAAATAGCAAGTGCAAATATCAGTAGAATGTGACAGAGTTCCGACAACAATAGAGTGAGAATTAACATGCTAATAAATGCCATAATAACAATGTTGTCATTTAATTTACATCCTCATTCGAACCACTTGATTTAACTGTTGTTTAAATATCATAACTTAGAATATGAATAGTTGTTACACTGTGAAAGACTATGGTTATCTGTAATTCATAGAGTTGAACATTGTTATTATCCGGATACCCAAACGTTTTAATATACGAAAGATCTAAGAACTGTTAAACGTGGAGCCAAACTTACGTGTACTACTATAACACCAATGTCGACACTCCACCATTTTCAGCCATCATAGGCTGCCACTTACGCCGAACGTACCAAACCTCTCATTTGTTTTGCATGAATTTCACATGTAGCTACGCCCTCTAATACTGTTCACAGAAGAACCTACCGCATCGCCTACTTGTTTTGAATGAATTTCACAAGTAGATAATTCTTATTAACTTTATGCTCATCTGTAAATTTGTATTTGCATGAGCTTTAAAATTCAAGCCAAAGGAAGGCCTGTGTGTAATACAAATATGATTTTTGTTTCTCCATTGTCTATTAGCTGTGATGATTTTTTATTATGTTGTGCTTCTCGGTATTGGAGACGAGGGAGAGCTGCTCGACGATGAGAGGAGACCTAGGCGTCATGGTCTCTTTGGAAAATTCTTCATTGATTCGACTCCTAACTGATGTTCTTGCAGTGTCGAGTCTCTGCTGAGAGATTTGCAACGGAAAAGACTATATAGCATTGTCGTGGAAGGTGAAAGAGAGTGTTGGTGTTCCTAGCACATGAAGGAAACTTATAATTATATTTCATTCCTTTGGTTTAGTATTGTTTTTCGTATCACATGAAAATAAATGACTTGCTAAAATTATAGTCATATAATTAAAAAGGAGTGGATATGTTATATAAAATTTTATATGTGGTGACACATATATAATTATATGTATTTTATAAATGTTAAGTTGTCTTCCTTTAATTAAGTTTGTATACTTTTATTAAATTATTGAAAAAATAAAAGGAGAAAAGGTGATTATAATAAGGAGATTAATTTTTGGCCAGTGTAATAATTAAATCTTTATATTAAGTGGAGTTTTTTTTTTTGTGGATTTGAATTTTATTGAGAATGGAGGCAACAATCACTGATATAGAGAAGTTGAGTAGGGCCAAGTTTTCCCTATGGAAATCATAGATGGTGGATATATTGATTTTGAAGGATCAGTATTTGTTTGAGGGTGTAGCAAAGAAACCCTCATCGATGATAGATGAGGAATGAAATAAGCTAGATAGAAATATGATTTTGACAATCCACCAATACATAGAAAAGAATGTGTATTTTAGTGTGTCCAAAGAAAACACAACAAAATGATTATGGAAGAAGTTCCATGATCTACATGAGAAGAACACGACATCAAAAAAGTGTTCTTGATGAAGAAGCTTTATAATCTCAAGAAGAAGGAGGGTGCCTCAGTTACTGAGCACTTGAATGAATTCAATATTATTACTACTCATCTTGCCTCTATTAAAATAATTTTAGATGACGAAATTATAGCTATTTTGTTAATGTGTTTTATGTCAGACATCTGGGAAAATTTAATTATACCTATGAGCATTTCAAAAACTGTAGTGACCCTGAAGTTTGATGAAGTCAACAGTAATTTAATGAATGAGGAGCTACGAAACAAGTCAATTGTGGAAAACCATGGAGGAGAAGCTACAGCTCTAGCTGATCATGGCATGAGAATTAATCAAGGCCGACAAAGGCAATCAAGATCGAGAAGCCGATCAAAATCAAGGATGGGTAGGATCATTTGCTTTCATTGTGGAAAACCTAGGCACATGAAGAAAGAATGTCGAGTATAGAAGAAAGGACAAAATGATCAGAGACTGCCTAGTACAAATCACAATTCATCTAGCACAAATGAAGGTGAGACTACTGTTGTATCACAGATGGTGATGTGTTGTTTATTGTTTCAATAGAGGATGCATGTTTATATAAATCTAGGAGTAGCTTTGATTGGATCTTTAAACCTGGGGAATCTCACCATGTAACCCCATGCAAAGATAGTTTTGTTGCATATAATCTTGATGATTATGGCATAGTTCATTTGGGGATAATCATTTTTGCAATATTGTTGGAGTGAGAGATGCCCAAATCAAGATGAAGGATGGACAAGATCTATTGTTGAAACAGGTCAGGCATGTACCATAAATGCACATGAGTTTGATCTCTATGGGAAGATTGAATGATGAAGGTTATTCCGCAAGCTTTGGAAAATAAGGCTTGAAAATTAGCAAAGGAGGATTGGTTGTGGCCAAAGGACCCAAGACAGGAAGATTATATACATTGAAGTAAATGATAGGAAAATTAGATTTGGCTATTGTCACAAAAAAAGCAAATTCAGCAGATCTATGGCATAAGCGCATGAGTCACATGAACGAGAAGGGCTTAAAAATCCTTGTTGGCAAACATTTATTGGCAGGTTTGAAATCATATAATCTTTGTCTTTGTGAGAATTATATATATGGTAGACAAATAAGGGGCTAATTCCTTAAAGATGGCCATGACAGAAAGAAAAATGTGTTAGAATTGATATTCTAATATGTTTGGGCATATTAACATCAAGTCATTAGGAGGAGCATCATATTTTGTGGCATTTATAGATGATGCATCCTGGAAGGTTTGGGCTTACCCTATAAAAAGTTAAAATGAAGTGTTTGAAATAGTTCAAAAATTCCACATTGTTGTTCAAAGAGAGACTAAAAAATTCTTCAAGTGCTTGAGAAAAGATAATGGGGGAGAATATAGGTCAAATGCATTCAAGGAATATTGTAACAAGTTTGGCATAAAGCACGAGAATATTGTGCCTAGTACTCCCCAAGAGAATGGTGTTGCAGAAAGGATGAATCGCACCATTATGGAAAATGTGAGGACTATGTTGTCCAACTCTGGTTTGGAAAGCATTTTTGTTCAAAAGTTGTAAGGAAATCTTGTTATCTTATAAATCGATCTCCAAATACAGCCTTGGATGGCAACATCCCTAAAGAAATTTGGACCAGTAAGAAGTTTAGTTATTCTCATTTGAAAATATTTGGATGTGAAGCATTTGTACATATTCCCAAAGAAAATAGAACTAAGCTAGATGATAAATCTATGAAATGCATTTTTCTGGGATATGCAGATGAAGAATTTGATTATCGTCTATGGGATATAGTCAAACATAAAATTATTAGAAGCAGGGATGTTATATTTAATGAGTCAAAAATGTTTAAGAGAACTATAGGTAAGATGGAGCTCAAGAAAGTTATTGACAAGTTTGAGGAGCAGCATGAAAACATCCCACCAATGCAAGAAGATGAACATCAAATTCAAGAGAAGGAAGGACAATAACTCGAAAATGATGAACACCAAGAAGAAGGAATATTACAAGAATATTTATAGGAGATTCAACCTGATAATGCATCACCACAGTTACTTCATAGATCTTCTAGGCCTCATGAGCCTTCAAAAAGGAACCCTCCATCAAACTATATTTTATTGACTTGTGAAGTTGAGCCTAATTGTTTTCAAGAGGCTTGTAAATTTGAGCACAGTAAACAAATGGAAGAAATCAATGGAGGAAGAAATGAACTCTTTGCTTGAAAATAAGACTTGGGAGTTGGTAAATCTTCCAAAAGGTAGAAGGGTTCTACAAGAAAAAATGGGTTTACAGGATTGAGCATGAAGGTGACAAAAAGGAGAGGTATAAAGAAAGGCTGGTGGTGAAAGGATCTCCCCAAAAGGAAGGTATTGACATCACTGATATTTTCTCACCTGTTGTCAAAATGTCATCCATTAGAGTCATTCTTGGTCTTGTTACTTCTTTAGGATTTGAGTGTGAATAGTCAGATGTAAAAAATGATTTCTTTCATGGTTAATTGGAGGAAGAAATTTATATGGAGAAGCCATAATGCTTCATAGGAAAATGAAAAGAAGACTTTGTTTGCATGTTGAAAAAGAGTCTCTATGGGTTGAAATAGGCACCTCAACAATGATACAAGAAATTTGATTCATTCATGTTGGAACAAGTTTTTCACAGGTTGGAAGTTGTTCATTGTGTTTATATCAAGAGGTGTGATCAAGCAAAGTATATAATATTATTATTATATGTGGATGGCATGTTAATTGTTGGGCATGATAAGAATATGATCAATAGGTTGAAGAAAGATTTGGGTAGCAACTTTTCAACGAAGGATTTGGGTCTAGCACAATAGATATTGGGCATGAGGATCATGTGTGACAGGAAAAATAGAAGGTTATGGTTATCACAAGAAAAATATATCAAGAAGGTGCTTGACAAGTTTAGTATGAAGGATTCCAAGCTAGTTGGTACACCCCTTGCAGCTCACTTCAAGATAAGTACTGAGTTATGTCTATGTGATGACAAAGGGAAGGAAGAGGTGAGCATGATTCCTTATGCTTCAACAATTGAAAGCTTGATGTATGCCATGGTATGTACATGACTAGATATTCCATATTCAGTGGAGTAGTGAGCCGGTTCCTTGCCAATCCAGGAAAACAACATTGGCAAGCAGTAAAATGGATTTTAAGGTACCTTAAGGGTACTAGTCATTATGTTTTTGTCATAATGAGACTCTGCTTGAAGGATTTATAGATGTATATATGGTTGGAGATATGGACACCAGAAAGTCCACTACAGGTTATTTGTATACATTTGCAGGGGCAATAGTATCTTGGGTGTCAAGGCTACAACAAACAGTAGCTCTCTCTAGAACAAAAGCATAGTAGATAGTTGCAACAGAAGTTTATAAGGAGATGGAATGGATGCAACGATTCCTAGGAGAGATATGAATAAAGAAATACAAATATGTGCTATATTTTGATAGTCAGAGTGTCATTAACTTGGAAAAAAACACAACATTTCACTCAAAAACCAAGCACATTGACTTAAGGTACCATTGGATCCGACATGTGTTGACAGAAGGACAAGTATCCTTGGAAAAGATCCATACAGATAGGAACCCTGCTGATATGCTCACTAAGATTCTACCAAGAAATAAACATGAGTTATGTAAAGGCATGGTAGGACTCAATGTGACTTGATTCATGACTCTTATTTGGCTTCAAGTGGGAGAATGTTGAACATGAAGCCAAACTGACGTGTACTTCTCTAACACTACCACTGACACTCAACCATCTTCAATCATTACCTACCACCGCTTATGCCAAAAGTTAAGCCATCTATGACTGACACCATCCACAACCGAACCTACCACACCGCTCATTTGTTTTATTCCGAAGAGCCATCTAATAGTAGTACGCTTATCACATGTTCACTAAGTTTGTACCATAAATAATTCTTTATCATTCATCCAAATCAACCAGAATTTCTTATAATTTCTCCATAATGAAAAAGAATAAAAATGGAAAGGCATGTCTACAACGTAGACAATGGAGATGATAAATATTCCAATCACAAGTATTCTTACTCCATCACGGGGTTGGAGGTCCACCGGCAATAATAAGATGAATGCCTGATGATGGATATTCTAGCCTAGATTATTTGAATTTTTAATTAGATAACTGTAGTTTGTATCTGTTGTATATACAGTTTCGGTTTCGAAAAAAAATTAACTTGCATGGACAAGCTAAAATTATCATGGATATCATTTGCGTGTTAAAATATTTTCAGAAGTTTACAAACAATATTTTTGTTTTTAATTTTTCGATCAATTTTAATTTTTAAGGTATGGTATTACGTGAATTATTTGTATCAACTAGTACAGTTTTTTATTCATCAAAACGGTATAATTAGATATTGATTTGTAATCATATTTGATATAATTTTATTTATTTATCATACCTCTTTATACCTCTTCTATAAATATAGTATTTGGCCCATGGTATTAATAATTATTTGTTGTCCCATAACTCTTTTTTTAGGGTTAGGAAACTTCTTTATAGCATTCAGAGATGCTCTACATCCTAGTTTAAAGTTTAAAGTGAATGTGTGAACATATCCCACTTTAAAGTGAATGTCCGAGCATTAGATATGTGAGCTTTATATAAGTAAGTGTTAAATATAAGATGTTAGAAGTGAGAGCGTTAGATGTAAAATATTAAATGTGTGAAGGTCAGAAAAATAAATGAGCGTTAAATGGATAAGAAATACTCGTAATGTTGAGAAAACCCACTAGGAAGCTTACAACGCCCAATGATTAACAGGATGTCGTTTCAAATACAAATGATCGACCAATGTTATAGTTTTTTTTGGAACTTCATGTTGATCATTGGGGCGACGAAAGGTCTATGCGCTTTCCTTTCTCACATCTTTTTCATACGTTAAAAATCTGTGATACCAGTCCAGAAATTCTTGAAGTCTAAATTACCACTGTCGTGGTTTCTTTTTTTCTATATTTTCTGAAAAAACAAAACAATTTATTACGTAGATTCCTTGGCTTTCGTGATAAAGTATGTAATATACAACTTTCACAATAATATATTTGGATCCAATCTCTCTTTATTTACCATTACTTCTACATTTTTCCAATTTTCACTTTGGTTAGAATCCGGAAAGGATTTCTATCGTAAAATATCTACCACTGCATCTCGTAAAATACAATTGTTCCCTCACTAGAGACACGTTTGCTACAATAAATTTATGAGTACCACTTACATTTCGATTGCACGTTCCTTTGTCCTGTAGATGCACAGATATTTTTTCAACACATATTTATGTGTTGAAAATAATACCACATTCACAGGCAATATGCAACGGGATTGACAAATTCAATTAGAATAACTTGAAAGTCATTCTTGAACTGATCACATTCACATCAAGTTGCAGGGATATTGCTGCCAACCATCTTCATTTGGAGCATCGTGATTCGTCGTTTTGCATTATCACATTTTTTTTTTAAGTATTTCTAATATCTAAATTTTAAAATATTTGATGATAATTTTGTAAATTTTTTATATTGCTAATTATTTTATTACGTAGATAGGCATCCCTCTTATTGGAGTTGGCCACTTTAATTATTTTATTAATTAATTTTTTTGATCGAATGGCCTAAATTGAAAGATGTCAGTATATTCTCGTAGTCATCACTATATCAATGGGTATAATTCACACCACTAACTTACCTACATGTCTAAATCACATGCTTAAAGCATACTTAAATTATTTTTTTACAAAGAATGATTAAAAATTATTGTGCCTCTTGTTGATAACCATGTATGTTGATTAGTGAAAAATGTATTTAAAAAATATATAAAATAGATATTCCAAACACCATTGATTCTAAAACATATGTATGTTTACATTCTTAAACTTATGTGTCTTCAACCATTTGCCAAGTGTTTTTTAGCTCCGAGAAATATATTTAAAACAAATTATAAAACATATAGTCAAACCTAATTCTGAAACGTATGTCTATTCACATTCTTAAACTTATGTGTCTTCAACCATTTTCCAACTTTTTTCTCCAAAGAACAGGTGTCCATCAATTTCACCATTCCATCCCATCGTTCCATTAACCTGCAATGGAAATAACTCTCCCACTCCATGCCCGATAGAATAACAGCGCCACTCGATCTTGAGCATTCCAAATTGTCATTAAATATTTATTATACTTATTATTCATTACCATTCCATATATTATAATCAAATGGTCCATGGATGCATTCATTTCTTTGTTAGCACATAGGGTTGTTGGAATTGTTGAAGGATAACTGGAATGCTGGAAGGATTACTCTAAAGACTTGAAGGGCTTCCCTCGTCTTTTATCTGGTAAAAAAGGTGACAAATCTTTCATAGCCTTCCTTTTCTCTACCTACTATTTTATCAGGTTTCTACATTAGAGAAACGCTTTCACCTATGTGCTTAAAATGTAAGATAGTGTATGTTGGGAACTATTATTTTGGAGGAGATAATTTGGCAGAGGGATGTCATGGACACAAAGTAGCAGCCTACAAGATTGAAACACCTCAAGTATCAAGTCACGGTAAGTCATATCGTTCAATATTTTTACACTGTACATTGTATATGTCTATACCAACTTCGATAAATAATAATATTGAGATTATTGTAGATCCATGGTACCAAGTCGGCCTCTTTCTAATAACATCACTCAACAGTGCGTATGCATTGGGGTATTCAGGGATCATCATGGTTCCCTTGGGATGGGTAGGGGGCACCTTAGGATTGATAGTAGTAGCCTTCATATCACTCTATGCAAACACCCTCCTAGCGCATCTCCACGAAACTGGAGGCATCCGACATAGTCGATACAGAGACCTAGCTGGTCACATTTATGGTAAATTTCTTTTACACTCACCCATCCCATTCAATATAATATTTTCTTGTTACTTTCATCAAATTAACATCTTCATACTTGCACATAATCACTTCTTCCTTTCATATCGATTGTGATTGTGAATTTTCCCAGGTAGGAAAATGTATTTCTTGACATGGACACTACAATATATCAATCTATTCATGATCACCATTGGATTTATCATTCTGTCTAGACAAGCTTCAAAGGTAGCTCCCTACTCTTATACTTAATTACCTCTTATCCCCAAGCCATGCTCCCCTACTTTCACATGCAGCAATTCCTTATTAATTATCTATCTTTCATCTCTTCTGATTGACTGTTGTGCAGGCAATATATACTTTACATAACAATGAAGCTACCACGTTGAAGCTACCTTACTGCATCGCAATTATAGGAATCATGTGTAGCATTTTTGCATTTGGCATTCCCCACTTATCGCCTCTGAGGTTGTGGCTTCGTGTTTCAACATTCTTAAGTTGCATCTATATCATTGCTGCTATAGGATTATATATACGCGATGGTATATCTCTTTTATTTTAACTAGGATACATCTTACTTGTGATGCTTACATATCTTATGGTTCATGGTCCCTGTAAAATTGGGTATTAAAACAATCTCTTGGAGAAAAAACTTAATTTTTTGCTTACTTTGGATATGTAGGTCTCAATAGCCCAGCTAGAGATTATGATATTTCAAGTTCAGGTTCAAGTAAAAGAAGAATGTTTGGAACAATTTGTGCTGCAATAAATCTCATTTTTTCATTTAATTCAGGAATGCTTCCAGAAATACACGTATAGAAAAAGTTTCGTTTAATGATATGACTAGCACAGAGAAAAAATAAGGTTCCGGTCTTTGTTTTAAACGCTCTACCAAAATTTATTACTTCTCTGTCATTGATCTTCTCCCGAAAGATCCAATGGTTCACAATAGATTTCGGGTTGACAAGACACATGGGGGTTGATTGCCTGATAAAGCAGTTTCCCCACACTCCTCCGCTGCTACGTGTCCTCTTATTTGTGGAATCAAAGCCAAAAATCTCAATACCGCTTACTGTTTCTTTGTCGCCTGAAATACCACTCCAGGTTATAAACACTAATGGAATGGTTGTAGCTATGTGGAAGCCCCATGTACAAGTTTCTAGATACAAAGTTCGGAAGGAGGAACGAAAGTGTGTATTTTGTTCGCAATTGGATAGTGAGAATGCTAGCTTGAGGGACATATCTGATAATGACCACACTTGTTGGGGCTTTGCTTCCATTTGTGGGTGATTTTATGAATATTACTGGCGCAGTGAACGTGATACCATTAACATTTGCGTTGGAAAACCATATTTATATTAAAGTGAAGTGAAAGGATCTGAGTTCATTAGGGAAGACATGGCATTCGGCAAACATATGTTTTTTCGCCTTGTTATCCATGATAGCAACTATAGCAACATTCTGGTTTATGGTTATTGACTCCAGAACATTCCATGTCTTCGCTGATCTATGGTCATACATGTAACTATATAATTGTAGCTGCTACATTCATGCGTGCAAGATATTCATTCAGTTCCAAATCGTACTGGAGGTATTCAACTAATTGTTGGTAACAATCATAAGAATCATTAAGTTTCTCACTAACAACTTATTTCAATGCAACAATCTCACATACTTTCATAAAATCCTTAAATAGAGTTTCATTAAGCATATAAAATCCCCCTAACTCAAATAAATATGACATAAATAGAATAAAAGGCTGAAAAATCCAACATATATTTATGACATAAGTAGAACAAAAAGCCCAAAAATCCAACATATAATCTTATAAATATAAAATGCTCACATACTTTCATAAAATCTTTAAATAGAATTTCATTAAGCATATAAAAACCCCACAACTCAAATAAACATGACATAAAATAGAATTAAAAGCCTAAAAAGGTAATATCTAATCTCATAAATATGAAATTCATGAAATAAGTGCCCACAAATATGTGTTAAGAAAAAAAATATTGTAAAATCACTTGAAAGCTAGAGATTTTTGTCCCAGAAAGTCTATGGTATAGCATATCTCACCACCATGTATTCATAGTCTTGTAAATACTCTATACAACAAGACCTAAACTTTATGTAGAAGCTAAATTAATAAAATTTGCTAATCAAACATGAATGCCAAGAAAACATTATAATTTTTTAGTGATAAAAATATTCGTCTCCACATTAAAAAATATAGTTTGATTCTAATACTCTATACAACAAGACCTAAACTTTATGTAGAAGCTAAATTAATAAAAGTTGCTAATCAAACATGAATGCCAAGAAAACACTATAATTTTGTAGTGATAAAAATATTCGTCTCCACATTAAAAAATATAGCTTGATTAGTAGAATCATTTCCAAGATTGTGAACACAAATAACCAATATATACATGTATTAATCTATTTATATATGACCTCTTGTTTCTAATTTTAACCAGATGTATGTAAATCTCCAAACTCCACTTTCCCTTTTCATTTCATAATACATTGTATGTTTATAGTTTCATGATATGTTAAAAAAGTTCCATGTTTGACACAATACTTAGTCTTTTCAATAATTTAGATGAGATCCCTTATGCTATGCAAAGATTCATTTTTCCAAAACTCTTTTCTTGTACTTTGCATAAAACCTTTCTCCGCATAAGTCATGTTCTTTTCCTTATGGATGGTTATGGTTGTGTACACAATCTTTCATGTCCTACTCCTTGCACACTTTACTATGTACTTTTGTATAAATAATTTTGTGCTTTTGTATAAATAACCTTCAATGGATCTATCTAACTAAGGATTTATCATGCACTGAGAAGTACCAAATCTCTTAATGTGTAAACCACTCAGAGGGATCAAATCCCTACATGTGCGAACCTCTTTTTTGGTGTGTAGAACTTGAGGAAATGTTTGCACATGGAGGGATTTTATCCCTCTGAGTGTATGATAAATCGAAAGTTAGATGGACCTAAGCTGATTTAATCTTTATTTTTTAACCCTCTTTGTACACTTCTCATTTTTTCAAAATTGTTATTATTAGTTTCCCTATGACAAATACTCATGATGTTGTATTCATATAAAAAAATCAAAGATATAAATTAACCATATAGATAGATAGATAGATAGATAGATATATGACCTAGCTACAAAAAAAGTTAATAATGTGTATCATGTTTAAAATTAATTTAGATCCAATTTGTATTTCTTGATCAATATTTTTTTTAATATATATATGACATAGCTACAAAAGAAATTAATAATATATACCATGTTTAAAATTAATTTAGATTCAATTTATATTTGTTGATAATAAATCTTTTAAAAGAAAAAATGACATATTAAATTTTTCACACTTATTAATTTTCGCAAAAGTTAACAATAATATTTACATTTTTTCCATAAGATTGTCATTTCAATTATATATGGTTTCATTACTTAACGCATGAATGTCTTCAGATATAACTATCGTTGCAATTGGTATTAAGCTTATTATTTCAATGATATTTTATCAATAATTATTTTCAAAAAACTTATATGGATTTGTCACATTAATAATTAATGCATACAAATCTATATCATTCATGGTCAACCATTATCCAATGTTGCATTGTGACAAAGATTGTCTATATATGAAAATCAATCATGGCCAACCATGTTCCAACGTCACATTGTGACAAAGATTATGGGAATATGAAAATAAACTATGGTCAACGATGGACAACCATGTTTATTTTAGGGTTTATAATATCTATTCAAACATCGCATTGTCACATAGATTATATATAAAAATAAATCATAGTCAATTACATGCAACCATGGTTAATCATGGTCAACCATGGTCAATATGAAAATCAACCATCGTCAATCATGGTCAGCCATGGTCCAACATCAAATTGTGAAACAACTGTCTCAACATGAGAATCAACCATGGTCAACCATGTTTCTACATCGCATTTTGACAAAGATTGTCTCAATGTGAAAATAAACCATGGTCAATCATTGTCAACTATGGTCAACCATGGTCAATCATTGTCAACCATGGCCATTCATGGTCAAACATGGTCCAACATCACATTATAAGAATTATTATCTCAATATGAAAATCAGCCATGTCAACCATCTTCAATCATGGTCTACCATGGTTAAATGCTGCATTGTGACAAATATTGTCTCAAATGAAAATCGATCATGGTCAATTGTGGTCAACCATGGTCAATATGAAAATCAACCATGGTCCAACGTCCCATTGTCACAAAGATGTCTCAATGTGAACATCAACCATTCTTAATCATGGTCAACCATGGTAAATAATCATGGTCACATTGTGACAAATATGGTCTCTTGGTCCAAAGTCACATTTTGAAAACCATGGTCATCCATGGTCAAACATGGTACAACGTCACATTGGGATGAAGATTATCTCAATATGAAAATCAACCATGGTCATCCATGGTTCAACATCATATTGCGGAAAATATTTTCTCAATATGAAAATCAATCATGTTCAATCATGGTCCAACATCGCATTGACAAATATTGTGTTAATATGAAAATCAACCATTGTCAACGATAGTCGACCATGTTTATTTTAGGGCTTTTAATATTTATCTTACGGTTTGTATACCTTGGGTTTATAATATTAAACCCTTGGGTTTAATATTATTCCCTTGGGTTATAATCCCTTGGGTTTTTAGTATTAATCCATTGTATTTGTTAGTCCCTTGGGTTTATAATATTAATCTTAAGGTTTTATAATATTAATCCAAAGGTTTATAATATTAATCTTAGGGTTTAATATTAATCGTTGGGTCTAATGTTATTCCCTTCAGTTTATAATCCCTCAGGTTTTTAATATTAGTCCAATGCTTTTAGTAATTGCTTTGGTTTATAATATTGATCCTAGGGTTTTAATATTAATCATAGGGTTTGTATTCCTAGGGTTTAATATTAAACATATGGTTTATAACATTAATCTTATGGTTTAATATTAATCTCTTTAGTTTATAATCCCCTTCGTTTATAATATTAATCCCTTAGGTTAATTAATATTAGGGTTTATGTTCCTAGGATTTAATATTAATCATCAGGTTTAATGTTATTCCCTTGGTTTTTCATATTAATCGCTCGGGTTTATTAATTAGATAGGTCTCTTTGTCCAATGTCGCATTGTGACAAAGATTGTATCAATATGAAAATAAAAAAAATTCAACCATCATCAACCATGGCAATTCATATCTATGGTCCAACATCACAAGATTTGAGAAATATTATCTCAATATGAAAATCAACCATGGTCAACCATTTTAAACCGCATTTAACAATGGTTGTATATGTGGTTTTATTAAAGGTCCAACATCTGATGCAGGGTACCCCTACTTTACCCATAGTATGCATGTAGAACTATTCATAAACCATTTTCCCGGGAATAGATACGACCTACCAGGTCAAAACTTCATTAATAGTAATGGTTAAGGCCCTTTCCATTATCTCTCATGTGGAGGCATATTAATATACTAACCCAAATTCTAAACCCTCATTATTGGGACTTTAATCACCCCTTAACCTTCATTCCCTTTAGTATCGGAACTCATACAACCCCTCTAATCCATTATTAAATCCTTATTTTGCACCATATACAAAACCCTCTTTTAACTTTGGGTTATAATTGTGCTTAACCTTAAAACCCTTTTATCACACTTCAATCCATTATAAACCCTTTATAATTGATAACACATAAAACCACATACGTCATACCTTTTTTTGCCAATCCTCGATCTTTGCACAATTCCCGAGAATCACCTTTATCGCAGTCACTCATCGCCAATTACCATGGTCGTACCACATACATACCTTTATCCCCCTCCGACTCCGATATGCAACTATCGAAATGTTTGAATAACACTTTTCCAGAAAATCCCTCGGCACAACACTTTATACAAATACAAAGGAAATACATTAAATTTCCTTTCCGAACCATATAAGCAGATCTCAAAATTTATACATCTGCATTTATAAATATCATCAATTCCACTCATTGGCCTTTGCATTATCCTCCGCCGTTGATCTCCTCCCGCAGATCCAACGCTTTACATTGGTTTTGGGTTGCCAACACGCACGGGGTTTAACTTGCTAATAAAACGATTTCCCCACTCCACTCACTACTACGTGTCAAACACTAAGTGGAATTGGGTTGTCGCCCTCCAATACCACTTACCATTCTTCCTCCACCCGATAATCCACTTACACTATTTAAGAACCACTCTGACATGTATTACAGACCTAATGGGGTTCTATGGTTCATTTGATAAGTATCTGATTCTACTACATATTGCATGTCGCAATCGTTTCGTCTTTTTTCAAAGATTGCGATGTGATCCCGATGTTCCACTTTATTTGATTTGATTCCAGTCATTGATCTGTGAGATCTAACGGTTGTTGTTCAATGATACTTTACTCCCCCACTACTTTGTTTACTTATGTTTTACGCTATTTCTTCAGTGTATCTGTGGTTTTGGGGTTTCTTCAAGTTCTGGTCCTTCGGCTAATTACTGCGCACTCTGCCTACATCTATGATATGTAGAATACACTACTCACTCGTAATTCATTGTTGATGCTTAACAGCACACTTATATATTAATATTAATATTGATTAATATGAATACCAACATTAATATTACTTTTAATATTATTAATATTTATAATGTTAATTTTAATATTAGTTACTAATATTTATAATTACTAACTATTAATATTCATAACATTTAATTAACAATATTAAAATTATGCGCAACCATGGTCAATCATGGTGAACCATGATCAATATGAAAATCAACCATCGTCAATCATGGTCTGCCATGGTCCAACATCATATTGTGAAAGAATTGTCTCAACATGAAAATCAACCATGGTCAACCATTTTCGACCATGGTCAACCATGTTTCAACATCTCATTTTGACGAATATTGTCTTAATGTGAAAATCAACCATGGTCAGTCATTGTCAATTATGGTGAACCATGGTCAATATTCATGTTCATATTGTGAGGAAGATTGTCTCTTTGTCCAACATCACATTGTGATAAAGATTGTCTCAATATGATAATCAACCATGGTCAATCATTGTCAACCATGGCCATTCATGGTCAAACATGGTCCAACGTCACATTATAAGAATTATTGTCTCAATATGAATATCAGCCATGTCAACCATCTTCAATCATGCTCTACCATGGTTAAATGTTGCATTGTGACAAATATTGTCTCAAATGAAAATCAATCATGGTCAATCGTCATCAACCATGGTCAATATGAAAATCAACCATGGTCCAACGTCCCATTGTCACAAAGATATATCAATGTGAAAATCAACCATTCTTAATCATGGTCAACCATGGTCAATAATCATGGTCACATTGTGATGAAGATGGTCTCTTGGTCTAATGTCAAATTATGAAAACCATGGTCATCCATGGTCAAACATGGTACAACATCACATTAGGACAAAGATTGTCTCCATATGAAAATCAACCATGGTCATCCATGGTCCAACATCACATTGCGACAAATATTTTCTCAATATGAAAATCAATCATGTTCAATCATGGTCCAACATCGCATTGGCAAAGCTTGTGTCAATATGAAAATCATAATATTAACAATCCCATGGATTTACTGATCCATTATGTTTATAATATTCATAGTCACGTGGGTTGATCAATCCGTTGGGTTTAAAAAATTAATTCCTATTAATCCCTTGCCATTTTTTATCCCTTTGGTTTCTAATATTTTTCCCTCGGATTTATTAATTCCCAATGGTTTATAATATCAAATTATTGGTTTTCTTCGTTCTTCAAATTTTTAATATTAATAATTCCTTGGGTTCATAATCCCTTGAGGTTTTAGTTTTAATCCCTTGGGTTTATTATTCCTTTGGGTTTATTATATCAATCCCTTGGGTTCATTATTCCCTTGGGTTTATATTATTAGTCCCTTTTGTTTAATAATATTGCCTTAGGTTCATAATCCCTTGGGGTTTTAGTATTAATCCCTTGCATTTATAATATCAATTTCTTGGGTTTATTATTCCCGAGTCAAACATGGTTTATTATAATGTCGACCATGGTCCAACATGGAATTGTGATAGGAATTGTCTCAATATGTAAATCAATGATGGTCCATAATTTTTATTTAAATCTTTATAATATTTTGTATACGGTTTATATACGTTTCGTTTATAATATTAGTCCCTTGGATTTAATTTTATTCCCTTGGGTTCATAATCCCTTGGGGTATTAGTATTAATCCCTTCGTTTTATTATTCCTTTTGGTTTCTCATATTAATCCCTTGGGTTTATTATTCCCTTAGGTTTATAATATCGATCATGGTAAACCATTGTCAATCATAGCCAACCATGCTTGAATGTCACATTGTGACAAGGATTGTCTCACCATGAAAATAAGTAATAATCCCTTGGGTTTATTGTTCCTTTGGGTTTATTATATCAATCCCTTGGTTTTATATTATTTGTCCCTTTTCTTTAATAATATTCCCTCTAGTTCATAATCCCTTGGGATTTTAGTATTAATCCCTTGGGTTTATAATATTAATCGCTTGGGTTTATTATTCCTGAGTCAAACATTGTTTATTATGATGTTGACCATGGTACAACATGCAATTGTGATAAGGATTGTCTCAATATGAACATCAATGATGGTCGATCATGTTTATTTCAATGTTTATAATATTTTTCCTAGGGGTTTATATACGTTGGGTTTATAATATTAGTCCCTTGGGTATAATATTATTCCCTTGGGTTCATAATCCCTTGGGGTTTTAGTATTAATCCCTTAATTTTACTATTCCCTTAGGTTTATAATATCAATCATGGTCAACCATTGTCAATCATATCCAACCATGGTCAACCATGTTTGAATGTTGAATTGTGACAAGGTTGTCTCACGATAAAAATAAACCATGTTTATTTTTGTGTTTGTAGTATTTATATTTGTGTTTATCAATATTGGGTTTATAATATTAGTCCCTTGGGCTTAATATTATTCCCTTGGGTTCATAATCCCTTGGGGTTTTAGTATTAATCCCTTGGGCTTAATATTACTCCCTTAGGTTTATAATATGAAAATCAATGATGGTCGATCATATTTATTTTAATGTTTATAATATTTGTCTTGGGGTTTATATACGTTGGGTTTATAATATTAGTCCCTTGGATTTAATATTATTCCCTTGGGTTCATAACCCTTGAGGTTTTAGTATTAATCCCTTCGTTTTATTATTCCTTTCGGTTTCTCATATTAATCCGTTGGGTTTATTATTTCCTTAGGCTTGTAATATCGATCATGGTAAACCATTGTCAATCATAGCCAACCATGGTCAACCATGCTTGAATGTCACATTGTCACAAGGATTTTCTAAACATGAAAATAAATTATTTTTATTTTAGCGTTTGTAATATTTATATTTGGGTTTACGAATGTTGGGTTTATAACATTAGTCCCTTGGGTTTAATATTATTCCTTTGGGCTCATAATCCCTTGGCATTTTAGTATTAATCCCTTGGGTTTATTATTCATTTGGGTTTATAATATCAATATCTTGGGTTTATTATTACCTCATGTTTATAATATCAATCATGGTCAACCATGGTTGAATGTCACATTGTCACAAGGATTGTCTCACCATGAATAAATCATGTTTATTTTAGTCTTTGTAATATTTATATTTGGGTTTACAAATGTTGGGTTTATAATATTAGTCCCTTGGGCTTAATATTATTCCCTTGGGTTCATAATCCCTTGGGGTTTTAGTATTAATCCCTTGGGCTTAATATTATTCCCTTGGGTTCATAATCCCTTGGGGTTCTAGTATTAACCACTTTAGTTTATTATTCATTTCGGTTTATAATGTAAATAAGTTGGGTTTATTATTCCCTTAGGTTTATAATATCAATCATGGTCAACCATTGTCAATCATAGCCAACCATGGTCAACCATGTTTGAATGTTGCATTGTGACAAGGATTGTCTCACCATCAAAATAAACCATGTTTATTTTAGTGTTCGTGGTATTTATATTCGAGTTTATCAATATTGGGTTTATAATATTAGTCCCATGGGTTTAATATTATTCCCTTTGGTTCATAATCCCTGGGGGTTTTAATATTAATCCCTTAGTTTTATTATTCCTTTGGGCTCATAATATCAATCCCTTGGGTTTATTATTCCGTTAGGTTTATAATATCAATCATGGTCAACCATGGTTGATTCTCGCATTGTGACAAGGATTGTGTCACCGTTAGAATAAATCATGTTTATTTTAGTGTTTGTAGTATTTATATTTGGGTTTACCAAATTTGGGTTTATAATATTAGTCTCATGGTTGAATGTCACATTTTGACAAAGATTGTCTGACCATGAAAATAAACCATGTTTATTTTAGTGTTTGTAATATTTATATTTGGGTTTACCATATTAGTCCCATCGTTGAAGTCCCATTTTGACAAATATTGTCTCACCATGAAAATAATTCATGTTTATTTTGGTCTTTGTAATGTTTACATTTGGGTTTACGATTGTTGGCTCTATAGTATTAGGCCCTTGGGTTTAATATTATTCCATTAGGTTCATAATCCCTTGGGGTTTTAGTATTAATCCCTCGGGCTTATTGTTCATTGGGGTTTCTGTATTAATCCCTTGGGTTTATTGTTCATTTGGGTTTATAATATCAATCCCTTGGGTTTATTATTCCCTTTGGTTTATAATATCAATCATTGTAAACCATTGTCAATCATAGCCAAACATGGTCAATCATGGTTGAATGTCACATTGTGACAAGAATTGTCTCACCTTCAAAATAAACCATGCTTATTTTAGTGTTTGTAGTCTTTATATTTTGGTCTACCAATTTTGGGTTTATAATATTAGTCCCATGCCTTAATGTCACATTTTGACAAAGATTGTCTCACCATGAAAATAAAACATGTTTATTTTAGTGTTTGTAATATTTATATTTGGGTTTATGAATATTAGGTTTATAATATTAGTCCCTTGGGCTTAATATTGTTCCCTTGGGTTCATATTCCCTTGGGGATTTAGTATTACTCCCTTAGGTTTATTATTCATTTGGGTTTATATAGTTATTAATAATCCTATATGTTTATTTATATAGTTATTAATAATCTTAAATGTGTTTGATAATACTTATATAGTTATTTGACGCAGGAAACAGGTGAATACACACAGTGTACATAGATCATGAACAAATTCTATTATCCCTAGGAATTTTGTAACTCCCTAAGGAGCTAAATCTTCAATACTTAGTAGAAATATGCGAGTTGCATGTATCAGTGCATTTTACGCCTTTTCCAGTTATACTGTGAATATATGTATTGATGTCTTGAATCCTGTTTGTAAGTATGTTGATTGACCATCGATTACTGTGGGGTTGATGGCGATCCAAAGATAATCGAGTTAATTATGTATGGGATGATAACAGTTTGAACACAGGTGTGGCAGAGAACTATGTTTAACATAGAAATCCATCAAAAGCCAAGTGATATTAAGTTAAGGGAGAACCAGACGAGAATGCGCAAGAACCTTTTGATCACATGGATCAACGGTCCAGATGATGTCACTGAGGAGCAAAGCAAAATATCGCATCAGCGAAGTTTGTTTGCATAGTTTGGTTCCACGAGCGTAAATCCAAGTTACACTAAGATTTAGCGCAAAACACAGTCGGATCCGAAATCCAAACTTGAAACATTATCGATGGGAACCTATACCATTATCGGGTCCATAAGGCAACATCACATCAACGGATTTTTTTAAAAAGGGGCGAGTCTCAGGCTTTAAGGACTTGCGATTGTGATCACATCGCTTTATCGCATCAGCGGGAAGCCTTGGTATTATCGAAACCTGTCATGGGCCGAAATAGTGATACTGCGATGGCTGATATGCCGACCGCCGATGAAGCCAATCAGAGAGGGCAGAGATCGGAGGAGTGCAGCGATAAGACTTTGAAGGGAGAGACGGACCTGACAATAATTATAGTCACGGGTATAATGTTTTTTAGATCCGGCTATGTGTTCCGGCAGGGTTTTCCTGTTGATTCCTATGCATTTCGATATTTTATTTTCCCGGGGTTTTTCTAAAGGAAAATCAAAAGATTAATGCTTTTGATAGTTAAGTGGTTCCAATGTAAAGGCTTAACCACATACTTAAAAGCTTCTGATAGACTTGTGGGCCCATAACCCACAGGGAAATGATCAAATATTTCTAAAGAAAGGGCATTTTGACTAAACCCCAAAACCTCTTTTCATCACATTACTTGATTCTTCAAATGGATTCAACAATCCATCTCATTCCTATGTATTCTTCTATTCCTCTCTAATATTATTATGAGCTATTCTTATTATTAATTAATATATATTAGGAGTTCATATAATTATTATAATATTAATATAATATTTATACAGTAATATATATAAATAATCTGGTTGTTAATATTTATATAGTTATTAATAATCCTAAATACTAATAATAATTAACCCTATGTATACAAACCCTAAAATAAATATTAAAAATACTAGAGCCTAATAATAATAATAATAATTATTATTATTATTATTATAATATTATTATTATTATAATATTATTATTATTATTATTATGATTATGAGTTTATATTATTATAATAATATTAATATAATAATCATAAATATATAAGAATATAGTTGTTATTATTTGTATAGTTATTAATTATCATAAATAATAAATAAATAATTGGTCTTTATTGTTCTTATTATAATAATATATTATAATGTTATAATCTAATATTATTATGAGCTATTCTTATTATCAATTAATATATATTAGGAGTTCATATAATTATTATAACATTAATATAATATCTATACAGTAATATATATAAATAATGTGGTTGTTAATATTTATATAGTTACTAATAATCCTAAATATTGGTAATAATTAACCTTATTTATACAAACCTTAAGATAAATATTAAAAATTATAAAGCCTAATAATAATAATAATAAATATTAATATTATTATGAGTTTATATTATTATAATAATATTAATATGATAATCATAAATATATAATTATATAAGAATATAGTTGCTATTGTTATAATATAATTATAATAATTAGTTGCTATTAGTTGCTATATTATATAAGAATATAGTTATTAATTATTATAAATAGTAAATAATTGGTTTTATTGTTATTATTATAATAATATTGATTATATTATTATTATAATAATAATTATATTGGTATATTATTATAATAATATAATATTATTACAATATTATAATCAATTATTATTATTATTATTATAATACAATGATAATCTAATATTATTATGAGCTATTTTTATTACTAATTAATATATATTAAGAGTTTATATTATTATTATAATATTAATATAATATTTATATAATAATATATAGAAATAATATGGCTATTTATATTTATATAGTTATTAATAATGCTAAATATCTATAATAATTATTAATGTGGTTGATATAAGCCTATAGGCCTATCTCAACCACATTGGAAAAGGTGGTTGTATATATGTTTCATATACGCCTATCGGCATTTATCAATCACATTGGTAAATGTGGTTGTGCTAGTACTATACTTCACAAATTGTGCTAGTATTATAGTTCACAAATTTTAAGGTAAAATAATTGTATATGGGAAAATTCACTTTTAAAAAAATGGAAATTGGAGAAATCTTTTAGAAAAAGCATGGAATAATAGCCCACATACCAATATTAGAGCATCAATGGATATATAGCCACTACGTGTGTAGTATAATTAACATATAACTCATAAATATAAATCAATCTAATGTGGATAATAAAAATATAAAGGAACATATTAAATAATAATAATAATAATAATATAAAGGAATGCATTAAAAAATAATAATAAATAAGATGATTTTAAATTCAATCTTTCTATATTTATCTATTACTTTTACAATTCTAGTGGGGTAGATCTCACTTAAAATGTAAATGCTAAACATGTAACATTTAACATATCTAACATTTAATAAAAAATTAATCTAATGGAGTAGATCTCACTTAAACACGTAAACATGTAATTTTTAACATTTAACTTTTTTAATTAATTTTGAGCCTATTTAAAAAAAAATCTAATTATTATTATTATTATGTATAAACACATAAATTTAAAATATAAAGGTTTATGGACACTAAAATGAGGTATGGTAAATAAAAAATATATATAAATAAACGAGATGTATTGTAATAAATAAAGCCTCTTTTTGTACTTACTCGAGGAGAGAGGAGAGATATGGTAAATAAAAAAATATATAAATAAACTAGAGGTATGGTAAATAAATAAAACTTCTTTTTATATTTACTCCAAAAAATATAAAGTTTTTTTTAGGTGAAGCTTATGGGCCAAATACCATATTTATTATAAAAAAAAGTATAGTACATAAATAAATGAATATAAAAGAGGTATAAAGAGGTATGGTAGATAAATAAAAATATGTCAAATAAGAATAGAAATCAACATCTAATTATATACCAAACTTATGGGCCAAATACCATGGTAAATAAAAGAGATACAATGAATAAATAAGCCTATAGGGAAAATACCATGGGCCAAATTATTATCAATACCATGCAAAATAATATATTATTAACCCTAATATTAATATTAATATTATTACTAAATCTAATATTCATATTAATATATTATAATGTTATTAAATTTAATAACTTTGGATTAATACAATATTAAATTTGTTATATTATAATATATATTAATATATATTAATTGGATGTATGATGATACTTTAATTTTAAAGTGAGTGGATTAACATTGTGCATTGATTTTAGTGTAAGAAAATAAAATATTGACAATGTAGATTGATTTTTGTGTTATAGTAATTCAACTTATTAATATTGGAGAGCAAGAAAGACAAGGTATGATATTTACTACAACACCTGGAGCTAAAGATTTAAATGGTAGAAGAAAAGAGTCTGATATTAATAACAATGCTATTTATAATGGACTATATTCTTATTATTCACATTTTCTATCATTCAACGTGATTACATTGTCACTTTGCATTCAAAATTTTTATTTCATCATTTTTCATCATTAAAATTATTAACAATACTTATAATCTCAACAGAGGTAATTAAGAAAATTTAAAATTAGAATTAAAATGACCAGATTAATCTAAGACACATTTAAAATAATTACGTCGTAAGACATTCCCCTCTGAAATCAACTCTCCTATCAGGTTACATGTACATTTGTGGACACTTGATTTAGATGTTAGATGATTAAAATAGTTTGAACCATTGGATTGATTCAACTGGTATTAAATTAGATTTAGTTAAAAATTATAAGAATCGTGACTGGACATGTAACAGATTGACCTCACCTTTCTTGGCATTACCTGGATCACCCTTGCTGGGTCTTTTGAAGAATTTTCTAGTGAGGCATATCTTTCTGTTAATAAAATCTTTGATATGGTCATGGAGGTCATTAGCCCTGAGGAGGATTCTGTGTGGATCCATGATTAGCATCTCATGATTCTTTCAACATTTTTGCAAAAGAGGTTCAATAAAATGAAGATAGGCTTCTTCCTTCACAACCCATTTCCCTCCTATGAGCTTTACTGCACTCTTCTAGTGCGTTAAGAGATTCTGAGGGGTGTGTTCAATGTTCATCTAATTGGGTTCCATAAATTCGATTATGCGAGGCACTTTCTTTCTTGTTGCAGTAGGATGTTGGGATTGGAGTATGAGTCCAAGAGAGGGTATATAGGCATTGTTTGCAAGCAAGGTATTAAAAAAATGCATGCCAAATTTAGAATCACATCTGATAACCCTAAAGAAAGTATGTTGGTAGTGTCCGAGTTTATTGGATGCTCCCCCTCTCTAAGTGGAGCTATTCAAAACATGGGAACTCCAACCCCTTGTTACAAGTAATGTTCTGTTTTCTCTCTCAAATTGAGTAAAGATTACTCATGAAACCATTGCATGTCCTTCTTGTTAGGATATTCCGACACATAGGATATAGTTAAGTTCAACTTGGTCTAGTGTAGAGTTAGGTATAGAGTTAGGTAAAGTGTGTTTCTTTACCGTTGTACATTTTGTAACTTACAATCCGACGGTCACGATATGTAGTGATCCGACGGTTCATTCTCTCCTCGGTATTACCGACACTTGATCCGTGGCTTGACACCCGATTGGTCCATGAGTTCTATTTAAAGCGCATGGAGGGTCATTGTTCGGGTAATCCGTGCATGAGAGAAGCTTATGTAAATTTTCATTCTTTGATTAATAAATTGCCTGTAGTACCCAAGTTGGGACAGGCCGTGGACTGTTTCTCTCCTTGCACTTTGAGGGTTTTAACCACGTCAAAAATACTGGTGTATTGATTTGAGATCTGGTTGTGAGCGGTGTCCTTTTGGTGTTCTTTCTGAGGAACTTACCCTGTAAATTCCTACATGGTATCGGAGCTATTTGAGGGCCGCGTCCGTTGGTGATCCAAATCTGAAGCCGGTAGAATTGCATGCGGCTGTCGTTTCCTAGATCTGCTGTTTCTGACTGCTTTCGGGCCGAGAGGACTGCTCTATTGCGTTCGGAGCATCTGTTCCAATGAGGAACCCCTTTCGTTTCACGCGAAAAGGTTTCTAGTAGCCCTAGCTGCGTCATTTTTCAAATCGGGAGGTATATAGTGTTTTTTGCAGTTTACTGTTATTTTCTCTATGCTTATTTCGGTCTCAGTTTATTTAGCCTTTTTTTTTAACAGGATCTATACCTTTCATTTCTACGTATGCTCTTTGCCCTACGACTCTGTGCGATCTGGGCAAATCAGAAACATAAAGGAAGGTTCTTTCTCATGCGTATGCTCTTTTCCCTGCACCTTAGTGTGATCTCGGAAAATCAGAAACATTGAGAAAAATATTTAGTTTTTCGGCTAAAGCTAACCTTGAGATTTTTTTTAAAAATTTCTAGTTTTTTGGCTAAAGCTAACTTCGAGCCGCAAGGTTCGTTTTTTTTGCATATTCGTGTTGGGTTTTGTGTTTTGTAGGGAAAAAGAGCTTTCTCAAGGCAAGCACGCAAACCAAGGCCCCCCCCCCTCTCTCTCTCTCTCTCTCTCAAATTTTTTGTATAGATCAATTGGTTCAAAGCTATTTTAAGAGAGTAGAGGTCTTGGGTTCAAGTCTCCATTTTGTGGGGGCGGATTTTTTTCATTCCCGCACATTCGCGCACTTTGCCGGCAACGTCAACAATTTTTTTTCAAAAAGCCATAACTTCTTCATCCGGAAGCCTTTTTCAGAGCCGTTTTTTTTAAATCCGCCTATTTTTTTGAGATCTATCCATTAAAACACTTACTTTCAGCATCTTCAGCTTCAGGTTTAAATAAAAAATGGAAAGTCCATGCCAAGACATTCTTGACAGCACTAACTACTTCCAATGGGTAGCCTACATGGAAGATTTACTTAGAAGTAAAGGTCTCTTCAGAATAGCCACAGACCAAGAGAAGAAACCAAAAGATGAAGACAAGGCTGCCAAATGGGAAAATAGACAAGATCAAGCACGTGGTTTGATAGGGATGTCTATTTCTCCTGATCTTAGATTCCACATTGCAGAACTTGAGACTCCTCATGAAGCATTAGAAAAACTCGCTAAAGTTTTTGGGATTAAAAATGAAATTAGAGCCCATCAACTTGAAAATGAGTTGCTTACTTTGGATCCTAATAATTTTTCTTGCATTGAAGATTTCTTGTCCAAATTCAAGACCCTTAGATATCTCTTGGAAGGTGTTAAAGTTAAGAAAGAAGATGGTAACCTTATTTATTCCATCCTTACTAAGTTGGGACCAGCCTACTCTGTATTTGTTTCCACTTTCCATTCTACAAGGGAAGCTTTTATTTGTCAAGGAAAAGACTACAAGGCCCCTTCCTTTGACTCCTTTTGTGATTCCTTAATAAGAGAACAAGAAAAACTCTTACACCTTGGTCTTCTTAATCTTGGAAACTCTTCCACGAAAGCGTTAGCTGCCCAGCAGCAACCAAATTCAAAGAATCCTAAGAAGTCATATCCTCAAAAGAATGGTCCTAAACCATCTCAGCCTCAAAATGAAAGATCATTTCAACAAAATGATAAGACCAATAAAAACAAATGGAAGAAGACTGATAGACATTGTAACTTTTGTAATCGAGATGGCCACTTAGAATCTAAATGCTTTAAGAAGATGGAAGCCTTGGAAGCCGCAATGAAGAAACATAACATCCATGTGGAGCCTACTTCAACTTCAACTTCCGGAATGGCACTTTCTGCATGTCATTGTCAATCATCTCAGTCTGGTTATGCATTAAATGTATCTTCTTCTTCTTCTCATTCTCATGAGTGGCTCATTGATTCTGGAGCCTCTTGTCACATGGCCAAAAACCAAGCCATGTTTTCTTCTTTAAATGATTGTAACACCAAAAATATATATGTTGGTGATGATAGATCTCTTAATGTTGTAGGGACTGGAACTGTTCATCTAGACAATGGTCAGTTTAATGATGTATTATGTGTTCCAACCTTATCCTGCAACCTTCTATCTGTCTATCAGATAACTCATTCAGGTGAAGGTAAAATTGTTGAATTTTCACCTCATGATGTTGTAATCAAGGATCTAAAAGATCCTAAACAGATTCTAGCTACTGGTCTTGCTGATGATTCCAAAAGGTTGTATAAGTTTCACAACTTTGGGTCATCAAATCTTCCCTCAGTATTTGTTGCTCATAATGATGAAGTGAGCAAACTTTGGCATGAGCGATTTGGTCACTTAAACTATCGCTCCCTTCAGCATCTATGTAAAGAAAATATGGTGACAGGTCTTCCTATGGTATCTTGCAGAGATGGTGTTTGTTCCGGATGTGTACTCGGAAAACATCATCGGGACAGTTTTGACAAACGTGCCTCTTGGCACGCCTCAGCCCCTTTACAGCTTGTGCACAGTGATTTATGTGGTCCTCTTCCTGTTGCTTCATTCTCTGGCTGCAAGTACTTCTTAACTTTCATTGATGATTTCTCTAGACGCACTTGGGTATACTTCTTAAAACTCAAGAGCGAAGTATTTAACACCTTTTTGGCCTTCAAAGCCTTTGTTGAAAAACAATCTGGACATCAAATTCTTAAGCTAAGAACTGATAATGGTGGAGAATATGTTAAAAACACATTCATCAACTTTTCCACCGAAAATGGAATTCAAATGCAACATACTGTTCCATACACTCCACAACAAAATGGTGTAGCTGAAAGGAAAAATCGCACCTTAAAGAAATGGCTAATTGTATGCTGCAATCTAAAGGACTCAGTCTTAGTTTTTGGGCCGAAGCAATTAATTGTGCAAATTATATAATCAATCGCACTCCTACTAAGGTTCTAGAGAATATCACTCCAGAAGAAGCTTGGAGTTCCATTAAACCAGATGTAAGTCACTTTCGTGTGTTTGGAAGTGAAGCATGGGCCCATATTCCAGATGAAAAGCATAAAGCTTTAGAACCTAAGAGTGAGAAATGTACTTTTGTTGGATATTCTGAAGATGTAAAAGTTTATAGACTTATTCCATTTAAGTCCAAAAATGTTATCATTAGAAGAGATGTACAATTTGATGAAAATAAATCGGCCTGCGAGCCTAGTCCGGCGGATGTGCCACCTCTTCCTATCTCTTCTACTTTTGAAAACATTTCCTCTTCAGATGATGAAAGCGAGGATGATAATCCTCCCCCACCTTCTCAGGATCCTCAACTTCCAAGATGGGTCCGTGCTACTCGGGATGCAGCAGGTGATCTTGCCGGTGATCCTACAGATCAGTGACGTACACGTTCTCAGTTTGAAAGAGCCTCTTCTTTACTGGCTCAAGCTCCAGTAAATCATGATCCTGACACTTTTGCAGAAGCTTCAGGCCATCCACATTGGGAAGCAGCTATGAATGAAGAATATCATTCATTGATGACAAATGATACATGGGATCTTGTTTCTCTACCAAAGGGACGCAAACTTGTTAGATGTAAATGGGTTTACAGAACCAAGTATGGACCAAATGGGAAAGTTGATAAACATAAAGCTCGTCTCGTTGCTAAGGGCTTTTCACAGGTTGAAGGCATTGACTACACTGAAACCTTCTCCCCTGTTGCCAAAATGAACTCTATCCGCCTTGTTCTTTCCCTTGCTGCCTCTTTAAAATGGGAAGTCCATCAGATGGATGTTAAATCTGCCTTCTTGCATGGGGACTTGCAGGAAGAAATCTATATGGAACAACCCATTGGCTTCATACAAACAGACTCCAGCCTTGTTTGTCGACTTAAGAAATCCCTTTATGGCCTCAAGCAAGCTCCTCGGGCTTGGTATGCCAAAATGGATAGCTTTCTTTTAGAATCTGGCTTTTCTAGGTGTCATTCTGACAATACTGTCTACACCAAGAAAGTGGGCAACTCTCTTATCATCCTTGTTCTTTATGTTGATGATCTTATTCTTACTGGTAGTGATCCCAACCTTATAAACCATGTGAAGTCCAGCCTTAAAAAGAAATTTGAAATGACAGACTTAGGACACTTACACTATTTTCTCGGTCTTCAAGTCTTGCAATCCCAGGAGGGTATTTTCCTTTCCCAGTCCAAGTATGCTTGTGATATTCTTCGTCATTTTCACATGGAAGACTGTAAGCCAGCCCCTTCTCCCTTTCAGTCTGGATTCAAACTTTCAGTCTCTTGTACTTCTCCTGAAGTTGATGCTACCTTATACCGTCAACTTGTTGGAAAACTCTTGTATTTAACCCATACTCGTCCTGATCTTTCCTTTGTTGTTGGCCTTGTTGCTCGTTTTATGCAAAACCCCCGTGAAAGTCATTGGAAAGCAGCTAAAAGAATACTTCGTTATGTTCGAGGTACAGTACAGTTTGGGATTCATTACAGTGCCAAAGCAGCTCCTCTGTTAGTTGGTTTCACTGATTCTGATTGGGCTGGTGACCCTGATGATCGGAAGTCTACTGCCGGTTATGTCTTCGCTCTTGGTTTAGGACCTATTGCATGGGCTTGTAAGAAACAGGCTGCCATTTCTCTTTCGTCAGCAGAAGCAGAGTATCGTGGTGCCGTGGAAGCTAGTAAGGAAGCCTTGTGGCTTCGTCAGATCCTATCAGAGTTTGGCTTTGAGCAGCAGCATCCAACCACACTTTGGTGTGATAATCAAAGTGCCATTCAGCTATGCAAAGATCCAGTCCAGCATCAGTGCAGCAAACACATTGAACTACACATGCACTTCATCAAAAAGCTCATTCATGACCATGTTCTTGAAGTGCAATATTGTCCAACAGATGATCAGGTTGCAGACATCTTCACAAAGGCTCTCACAGAGGCGAAGTTCACTAAACATCGATATATTCTTGGAGTTCAGGAAGTTGTCACTAAGGGGGGATAGGCTCTAGTGCCTCCTTCCTTCTCCTATTGTGTCATATTTGTAAATCCTTCAATCCTATCCCAAGTTGTTCTTAAGGGGGGATGTTAGGATATTCCGACACATAGGATATAGTTAAGTTCAACTTGGTCTAGTGTAGAGTTAGGTATAGAGTTAGGTAAAGTTTGTTTCTTTACCGTTGTACATTTTGTAACTTACAATCCGACGGTCACGATATGTAGTGATCTGACGGTTCATTCTCTCCTCGGTATTACCGACACTTGATCCGTGGCTTGACACCCGATTGGTCCATGAGTTCTATTTAAAGCTCATGGAGGGTCATTGTTCGGGTAATCCGTGCATGAGAGAAGCTTATGTAAATTTTCATTCTTTGATTAATAAATTGCCTGTAGTACCCACGTTGGGATAGGCCGTGGACTGTTTCCCTCCTTGCACTTTGAGGGTTTTAACCACGTCAAAAATACTGGTGTATTGATTTGAGATCTGGTTGTGAGCGGTGTCCTTTTGGTGTTCTTTCTGAGGAACTTACCCTGTAACTTCCTACACTTCTTTAACGCTAATGTGACTAATCGCCCATCGCTTGTGAAAAGAATACATAATGTGTATTTTCACAGTTTAATTTGGCTCCCAAAATATGATTGTTTGGAAGCGGGCTGGAGCATAAGGACAAGCAACATATGCATTTGATTCTTGGCAATCTATTGTAAATGGAGTTGATTGATACTATTTACATACGACACATAGTTTCTCAAGTAGCTGTTATTGTGGGAAAGGGGATTCGACTCCCTTTCTTCTCTATTTTATTTCAGGCATAGGGATCCATCAACGATTATATAAGTTCATTAAATCCACAGATTCCTTCCTTAGATTCTGTCTTCGCGTTGAACAAAAATGGAAAAAAGGTATGTAAAATATTGGTTTCGAGGATGACAAGAGATAGTTGTTGCAGAGATTGAATGTGACCTTGCTTTCAAAGAGTTATTTTTAAAGGTAAACACCCTAAATTATTTACTGTTATTATGACATGTGGTGACAATATGCCCCTTTTTTAGCGCAGTCCATGGCGGCATGTTTTTCCTTGTATTATTGCCCAAGTCCATTATCTTTCTTTGATGATGTTAACCAGAAGGTTGTTGGTGAGTTTTAGTGGGGATCGATGTTGTTATTTTCTCTGATAAAGGTAGCAAAATATGTCTATTTTACCAGATTTTGTATAAATTATCCATTATTTCCAAGTGAAACTGTAATAGATTAGCTAGGATAGATTGTCAAGGTAAATTAGATTGCTATCATGGGTTAATTTTAGAGTCGTAAAAGATAGAAAATTGGATATTATTGAGGCTTATACAATGTTTTTGTGTCTCTATGGTTGCAGATCCTTGAAACTGCAACTCATGAGGAAGTAAAATGTATGAATTGTAATTATAGTGAGTTTGGGTTTCCACAGATTAAGGCTCACCATTGGCACAAGGTTCATTCACTTGTCTTCATTTTCATTAAATATTTGATAACTTCCCTTTTCTCAGTAAGTTTACAAATTGACAGACTTGTTTTTTGGTATGTTCCACAAGCGCATACCTCCAGAAGTTGTAGATCTAGTTTCTCGACATCTTCAGTACTCCCCAAACCTTTGTTGCACTATTGTAAGTAATGAGATCTTATAACATGTATTTAAGTTTTTATTTTGTACCATTTTTCATATGATTATGTTTTCCAAGTTTTTTTTATTGAGACATGGAAATTCAATTACTCTAACGCAACTTGAATCTTGTATACACCCTTTCTTCGATGAGCTTCAAGATCTGAATGCTCGCTTGCCCAATGTCTGCCCTCTTCCCCTTCTATTCAACTTCAAACCACAGGGTAAGAACATGATTCTTCTCGCTTGATGTTGGTTTTTTCATGATTGTTTTATCAATAGTATTGTTTTTATTAAATTATGCTAGAACTTGTAGAAATTAAGGGAACTACTCCTGAGATTCTTCAGAAGCTGATTCCTGAGCACGCAAGAAAGAAATGCTCGCACCTCAACCCATTTTTGTCTAATTTGGCATAATTCAATGGCCTCATGTAGATTTCTGATTACTAACAATGCGTTCTTGTTTGGAATATGGGAGATAACAAACATATACTTGAGGAAATTTCAGGCCACTCCGTCAAGCATTTTACCAAATCTGTACCAAAAGACAATGTAGCATGTTGATCATTCTTATTATGCAGAAATCCTGCAATGGTGTTTCTGTATTATATCAAGTAACGTATTCTAGGCACACAGTTTTGTGATTTTCCTTGATATTTACAAGATCTCTTAGGCTCCCACTGGTCATATTTAATCCCCCGCTATCACTACCCAATCTGTGGGGTGGACCAAAAGGTCTTATGATCATTAGTGTGAAAGCTACATATAGTTTGACATCGATATGTAAATTGTTGTTATCAAACTCTGGAAATTTAGGATTTTATTTTTTATGTAGTTGGAAAATATTAAGGCTAAACAGTATGGTTTCTTTGTGTAAGTTAAATAATATGGTTAAACTACTAATAGTCGTGCTTCAAAAAATCAATTTCGAATGGTCTAAGTAGTGTCCTGCTAAGTCAGGAATATAAGGCTCAATTCATATTCAGTTCAACATCAATGCATGAATAATTATGGTGTTCCAGTAAGTTATGTAAGCCAAATTGTTTTGAACACTAGAGGTGTTTAGTAGGCTTTAGAATACCGTTTACTAGCCTTGGGTATGATATTATCATATTGATCTATCTTAATCTGTGTAATGAAATTTTTTGATGGATTGAAGTTGCATGCATGCATGGATTCGAGGTGCAACTAGAGAGTTTAGTCGGCCAATAACCCACAACTCCAAGATCGAACCAGTAAAAATATTGAAAATGATAGACCCCCATAGATCATTTTCATCACCAGCTAATGGGCTTGGAAACCATCCTCCGATGAGGTAAGGGTTCCAACAAACTCTCTATTTTTGCAAATATGCTAATGGGCTAGGAAACAATCCTTCGAGTAGGTAAGGGTTTTAATAACCACCCTGTTTTTGGAAATTTGCTAATATGATATATACTTGAATCTTTTCTCCCAGGTGGAATAGTTGTATTTTCTTACTTCCAGTTTTAGAATCATTTTTGGCTATTCAATATAAACAAAAGGGATAATCCACTCAAAATACAATTTTAGATTTTGTACCTTATGAATTTGTATGATGCAACTAATGGGGTTGTCTCCACTGGCTATTCAAGGTTGGATATAAATATGTGATATAGGTAACTTATATTCCATGTATTCTGTTACTTTTCTGTGTAGAAAGAATAAACGTTTGTCGCAAACACATAATCTAGTAGCTAATTCTATTATGTTAAACTGGTTGTGTTAATGGACAATCAGATGATTGTTGGTGTGAGCACAACCGTGATGCTCAGGGATTGCAATACAATTACATATAGAATAAAATTATCCACTTGTTCTAGGTTAGTTTCTTTAGTTGGAACCCATAATTGTTAATGAGCTAAAAGTAGAGCTTACTGCATATTTTCAAATCAATCTCCAATCCCCAACATTTCCTTGGGGCATCAAAGATCTGGAAAATTTCGTGGACTCTTAAGGGTCTCAATCTTGAAATATATTCTAGTTCTAGATGAGTGTACATGAATCCTATATCGATCAAAACCATAGGCTATATTATATCTATAATCTAATTCCTTCTAGTCTTACTTGTCACATCAGATTGATTTTAAATTTTATTAATTTGGTATATTCCATTTACAATACATGCAGTAAAGCCACTTGGACACAAGGAACAAGATGCCCAAACATTTATATTATAGGTAACTTGTTGTCAATACATTTTATAATCTTCTTGATAGATTTTTGTTGCATCATGCAATCATTACAATACAAGGAATTGACCATCTAAAATATGATAACTGCTATAATGGTGGCACAAATCCTTGGTATAATTATGTAATATTTATGATATATTTCATGAGAAAAATTTCCATACATGGCTATAGACTTATGTATCGACCTCATATAAAAACAATACAAGTACTCAAAACTTAGTGAAGCTCTTAGTAAGGCAGACCACCCTATATTCTATTCACTGGGTGAAGGGTAAGACACATTTATAAAAAATAATCTATCTTTAATCAAATAAGCAATGATTTGACTGAAAAAGCGTTTTGATTCTGTAGCGGTCACCAGAGTCCTGGAACTTGAGCAACCAAGATTGCAAACAGGTAAAGAACTACAGGAGACATTAAACAAATGGAAAAGGTAATGGACTTCATAGCTTCATGAACATGGTATATTGTTTTTTAAAGGATGAAATTGAACAATATATATTCCTTCGTCTAATATAACTTAAATGGACTTGCAATAATATTCTCACTATAAATTGTTTCTCCCAACATCACATCTAGAGCTAACCAGGATGACATCCTAATTACAATGAGTTTGGGTTTCGATAGAATAACGCTCACCCTTGGCATGAGGTTCATTCACTTCTCTTCATTTTCATTAAATATTTGATAACTTCCCTTTTCTTAGTAAGTTTACAAGTCGATATACTTCTTTTCTCACATTTTCCACAAGCGAACACCTCTAGAAGTTGTAGATATAGTTTCCAAACTTCTTCAATACTCCCCAAACCTTCATTGCACTACTACAAGTAATGATATTTTATAACATGGATTTAAGTTTTTATTTTGTACCATCTTTCATATCATTTTGTTTTCCAAGTTTTTTTTATTTAGACATGGCAATTCAATTACCCTTTCACAACTACAGTGTTGTATACACCCTTTCTTCAATGAGCTTCGAGACCCCAATGCTCGCTTGGCCAATGGCCGCCCTTGCCCCCTTCTGTTCAACTTCAAAGGACAGGTAATAACATGATGCTTCTGCCTTGATGTTGGTTTTTCCACGATCGCCTTATCAATAGCATTGTTTTTACTAAATTATGTTAGAACTTTCTTGCAGAAATTAAGGGAGATACTCCTGAGATTCTTCAAAAGCTGATTCCTGAGCATGCAAGAAAGCAATGCTCTCACCTCAACCCCTTTTTGGCTAATTTGGCATAAGTCGGTGGCCTCATGGAAATTTCTGATTATTAACAGTGCATTCTTGTTTGAAATATGGAAGATAAAGAACATATACTTGAGGAAATTTTGGGCTACTCTGTCACGCATTTTACCAAATTTGCACCCAAAGACAGTGTAGCATGCTAATCATTCTCATTATGCAAAAATCCTGCAATTGTGTTCTTGTATTATATCAAGGTATTCTAGGCACACAATTTTGTGATTTTCCTTGCTCTTTACAGTCTCTCTTAGGCTCCCACTTGGATCAAATTTAATCCCTAGCTATCACTACCTAGTCTATGGGGTGAACTAAAAGGACTTATGATCATTAGTGTGAATGCTACATACAGTTTGACATCGATATGTAAATTACTATTATCAAAATCTAGAAATTTAGGATTTTATTTTTTATGCAATTGGAAAATATTAAGGCTAAACAGTAAGGTTTCTTTGTGTAATTTTAGTAATATGGTTAAAGTGCTAAAGTTGTGCTTCAAAAAATCAATTTCGAACAGTCCAAGTAGTGTCCTGCTAAGTCAGGAATAGAAGGCCCAGTTCAGCTTCAGTTCAACATCAATGCATGAATATTTACGGTGTTGCAGTAAGTTATGTAAGCCCAATTGTTTTGAATACTGGAGGTGTTTAGTAGGTTTGAGAATACCCTTTACTAGCCTTGGGTATGATATTCTTGTATTGATCTATCTTAATATATGCAATGAAATTGTTTGATGGATTGAAGTTTCATGCATGCATGGATTAGAGGTGCAACTAGAAATTTTAGTGGGCCCATAACCCACAACTCCAAGATCGTACTAATAAAAATATTGAAAATGATAAACCCCCATAAATCATTTTCACCGCTAGCTAATGGTCTTGGCAACAGTCCCCCGATGAGGTAAGGTTTTCAATAACCACTCTATTTTTGGAAATCAGCTAATATGAGATATACTTGCGTACTTTTTCTCAGGTGAAATAGTTTTATTTTGTTGCTTACAGTTTTAGAATCATTTTTGGCTCCTCAATATAAACAAGAGAGACAATCCACTCAAAATACAATTTTATATTATGTACCTTATGGATTTGTATGATGCAACTAATGGGATTGTCTCCATTGGCTATTCAAGGTTACATATAAATATGTGACATAAGTAACTTATATTCCATGTATTCTATTATGTTTATGTGTAGAAAGCATAAAAGTGTGTCATAAATAGATAATCCAGTAGCTAATTCTATTTCGTTAAACTGGTTGTATTAATGGCCAATGAGATTATTGTTGGTGTGAGCACAACCATGATGCTCAAGAATTGCAATACAATTACATATAGAATAAAATTATCCACTTGTTGTAAACTAGTTTCTTTAGTTGGAACCTAGAATTCTTGATGAGCTAAAAGTAGAGCTTACCGCATATTGTCTAGTCAATCTCCAATCCCCAACATTTCCTTGGGGCATAAAGGATTTGTTAAAGTTCGTGAACTCTTAAGGGTCTCAATCTTGAAATATATTCTACTTCTAGATAAGTGTACATGAATGCTATATCGATCAAAATCATGGGCTATATTATATCTATAATCTAATTCCTTATGGTCTTACTTGTCACTTTGGATTGATTTTAAAATTTATTAATTTGGTATATTTTATATAAAATACATGCAGTAATCTACTTGGACACAAGGAGGTAACTTGTTGTCAATACATTTTATCATCTTCTTGATAGATTTTCGTTGCATCATGCAATCATTACAATACAAGGAATTGACAATCTAAAATATGATAACTGCTATAAGGGTGGAACAAATCCCTGGTATAGGTATCTAACATTTATGGTATATTTCATTAGCAAAATTTCCATACATGGATATAGAATTTTGTATCAACCTCATATAAAAACAATACAAGTACTCAAAATTGAGTGAAGCTCTTAGCAAGGTAGACCACCCTCTATTCTATTCATTGGGTGAATGGTAAGACGCATTTGTAAACAATAATCTATCTTTAATCAAAGGAGCAATGGTTTGAGGGAAAAAATGTTTTGATTTTGCAGGGGTGAACAGAGTCCTGGAACTTGGGCACCCAAGATTGCAAACAGCTAAAGAACTACAGGAGACATTAGACAAATGGAAAAGGTAATGGACTGCATAGCTTCATGAACAGGGTATATTGTCTTTTAAAGGTTGAAATTGAACAATATATATTCTTTTGTCTAATATAACTTAAATGGCCTTGCAATTATATTCAGACTATAAATTCTTTCGCCCAACATCACATCTAGAGGTGACCAGGATGACCAGTGCGCAACTTATCTAAGGACTAGTGGATGAAAGGATAAATTCACAACTCTATCGATTTCATATAAATTATCATGATGCTACTACTGACATTTGGTGATAATTTGCAATATCAAGTGCCATTTTACACTTCGTATTTGGTCATTGGTTCAAGTAGATCCTGACTCATTGGAGGTTTGAAATGGAAATACAAGCATTGTGGAACACTCACCACACTTCCGCATAACTAGTCGAGATGTGCCAGCAATTGCGAGTGTCTCCAAGCATACGAACATTTGACATCTGTATCAAGCCAATATATTCGATCAAAGGGTGTTTGTACACCACTGTGTCACAAAGGTGTACTCCTTATGACTTTCTTCAAGACGGGAGACACTTCTCCTATTACAGATATAGAGTCTTCAGACAAAAGAAAATTCTTCCAAAACACAGGGTCATTTGGATACCATACCTTGGATAATCTCATTGGATTCTAATAAAAATGGGGCTTTTTACGTTTAATGGAGCCTAATAGTGTTCGAGGGACAATCATACAATTATTTGCAAGCTCAAGAAAATTATTATTCTTGCATAGTCTAAACTAACTTAACTTAAGAATCTTATAGGTGTAGAATATATCTTAAATGTTAATGTAATTTGCACTTATCAGCTCCACTTGCTAACTATGCCATTAGTTGTGGATTCCTACCCTTCATCTAATAGAGTATATTTAGATTTATTTTACATTGGTTTTTTCATACTTGTACAATTTCTATAATGGATAAAAAAAACTTCATTCTAATTTAAAGCAAGAGCGCTGTGAGAGATAAATAACTTCATTCTGGTTTAAAGCAAGATCACACATGTTTGATTCTACCCTACCCATGTTGTTTTGATTCTACCCTGCCCATGTTTTATTCTATGTTTTAACTTTTTCATATCAAAATGAATTCTTAAATTTAGAGAATTTAGACTTCTTCCATTACTAATGGAAATATTTGTGAATACTTACACTTATATATACATAAAATATACTTATTTATATTTTTCGCAAATATACCATCTGTAATGCAAACTGTAAACTAGCTATTATAGTTTTCCTTTGGGAATGCATGATATTTTCATTATTTATGAGAAAAATCTAATATGGTCTGTCACGTAGTTGTATTAATGGAATGCGTCATGTCTCATTTCATGTATCATTTCTTTATATCTTAGTAGTTATTATGAATGGACAAGCCATGCTAACTAATATCCAATGGTTGACCATGATTAAGAGTCAACTTTTGTGCCCACTGCATTATAATTTATTTAATTTAAATTAATGAGTTAATAAATTCATGCTTACAACTTTAAATTTAATTACGACTATTATTTGCATTATTTTTTATGGTAAGTTATGTAATTATTGCATAACGTTTTAATAAATTCACGCTCACAATAAAATAAAATAAATAAATAAATTAACCCACTTTAAATTTAATTATAGGTATTATATATATTATTGTTTTTATTGTAAATTATCAAATTATTTTAACATGCAATTACGTAATCAATTTTTTCACCATTAATAAAAATATGATATTTTTTGTTCCTTGCACATAAAATCATCAAATTATTGTATGCTTATAATAAATAAAAAAATTAACACGCCTTAAATTTAATTATAGACCTCATGTTCATTACTGTTTTTTCTAAAAAATAATTAAACTACTGCATAATTCTCTATTTAGTGAAAGTTTGAAAAAGAATTCTTTATAAAATGCATTACCAAAAACAATTTACTCACAGCCCAATTATCTCTCAACTTGTTATTCTATCTCTCTTTAGTGAAAGTGTTAATTCCACATGGTATTGAAGTGCCATTCCTCTCTCCTCTTTGTCCACAATATTAGAAGAAGAGAAGTCTTAGGTTAAGTTGCCTTAACTGTAATGAGTTAATTTAGCTTAAGCACCATAAAATGAGTTTAATGCCACGATGCTTTAACACTAATTTATACAAGTAGCTTAAGAATGTTTTCATTTTTGAAATGGTCTTAGTATTTCAAGTTTGGTTGTGAGTTGTATTTTTATTGTATAAATAGATGTATTGCAAAAATTTTAAAATAATTTGGATTAGATTATTTTACATGGAAAAGTATGGTTACTATGACTTCCTTTCACCATGACAATCCAATTTTCCTAACATCTAATGCATAATGGCTCTTGATTTATTTTATTTTATGTTTTTTCTTTTTTTTAGTGTCTAGAGGAATCGATAACTAGGGTAGCCTTATACTCATGTGATATGATGTGTGGGCATTTATAAGCATTAGAACCTACATATAATGAATTTTCAAAGAAACTTTGTGGGCGCGACTCCCTAATCTTAGCTAAGATGGATCCCCATGTAGCAAGGTGGAAGTTCATAACTTTTCGAAAGAATGTAGATTGAAAAATGTGAAGCAAACATTGAAAATTATTTGGTTCAAGCAAGTTACGATAATGCACATGTAGAGTTATGTTTTTGTTTTTACTTTCTTTCACGTATCAAACATTATGTTTATGTAGCTTAACGATAATATTGAAATTTATGTATCACACCAATCCTTCTCCTCCATTGTACTTTGACATACAATAATGTAGAAATTAGTACATTCAAAATCAAATTATGTGTAGATAGTGTGTAAAATAATGCAAGCTTTTGATAAAGTAAGACAGTTCAATATTGAAAAATGGTCAAAAACTACTATGAGAGGATAAATAAATATGCACCAAATCACTGTGGAATACAAGAAAGCTCATGGTTGCTACCATAATATTTCACCATGGTTCCTCTAAATAGTGAATTAAGTTGCTAAAAGAATTATTTAATTAATGCTCAACAAAAGATCCACTGCTTTCCTATCAAACAATGTAAAGTTGTTATGTGAGTGACTAGATTTATTGATATATATATTTCATAGCTATGCTGTAAACTACTTCATCCAATGGTAAATTTTGAATGTGTTACTTTGGAAAAAAACTTTGAATATAAACTTCTTGTCTCACAAACTAGTCCAAATGCCCAAAACCTATTTAAACTACTTCATCTAATGGTCAATTTTGAATTTGTTACATTGGAAAAAAAAATTGAATATAAACATATTGTCTCACAAACTAGTCCAAATGCCCAAAAGAAGTTTAAACTACTTCATCTAATGGTCAATTTTGAATTTGCTACTTTGGGAAAAAAACTTTGAATATAAACATCTTGTCTCACAAACTAGTCCAAATTCCCAAAAGAAGTTAGGCAAGGACCAAACAAAGACTAATCCAATCACCATAAGAGAAAGTGGTAAAAGATTATAAGCTTTTGATCAAGTGAGACAGTTCATTATTGAAAAAGAACATATTTTTTATCAAATATTTGCTATTGGAAATTCAAAAATAATCTTTGAAGATTGAGAGGCAATCTATGTTGGAAAGGTTATACAATCTGTAAATTTTTCACAATGTAAGTGATTTCACTTTATCTTCTAGCTTTGAATCTAGAATTTATGCCTTACCGGGTTTGCTTTGCAACATGTGGTGCAAATGCTAGCTATATTAATATTAGACGTATTTACATATTATTGATAAAACTAATTATATGTTCTATAAATTTTTCTTGGCGGCACACCACTGAAACTAGTCGAGATCCATCTTAACTGGGAATTTATCAAACCCGAGGGATCAAATCTCTCGAGGTGCAAACCTTTCCTCAAATTTTGCACTCAAAAATGAAGTTAACTCCTAATCTATCAAGTCCTTATAGGGATCAAATCTCTAACTCCTAATCTATCAAGCCCTTAGAGGGATCAAATCTCTAGAGGTGCAAACTTTTCCTCAAGTTTTGCACTCAAAAAAGAAGTTTGCACGTTGAGAAATTATGGAGGGGATCAAATCTCTCGAGGTGCAAACTTTTCCTCGAGTTTTGGACTCAAAAAAGAAGTTTGCACAGATTCTGAGAAATCTATCAAGATGCAAACCTCTCCTCAAGTTTTTCACTCAAAAAATAAGTTTGCACGTCGGGAGATTTGATCCCTCTCGTGGCTTGATAGATCCAGAATTTTATACATAATAATAATTAGATTGATTTTTAAATATAACCAACATTATTAAAAATGTTAAATGTCAAATATTAATCATTACTTTTACATTTACTTTTACATGTTTAAATTTTTACACTTGAAATCTACCCCATACTAATTTATAGAAAGCCTCTAAAACAAAATTAACCTATAATAAACCATATAATAAGTATTTGCAATCTTCAAACTCATTCAAATTATATATGAAATAATAAGAAATGTTAAACTTCACTTATAACATACTTCATCATACAATCAATGCTGCATACTAATACATTTAAAAGTTCACAGTTTTGCAGTGTAAAAATGATTACCTCCCACCCAAAATAAGCTTGGGAAAATCATGGATGTAAACTATTATGTGAGCATTCACGGATACAGATCTATAAGCTCTACTTGCCTAATGTGGGATCCAGGTATACGGCTTATACTTATATCTGCGAGAACACATTGGTATTTGAACAAAATCTCGTACAATTTTGGTTTTAAAAAGGACATATTTTGATAAGCGAGAATCATAACATATAAATGATATCGGAGAGGTCAGCATAGTAGATTGAGTAGAAAAAGCCTAAAGAGGTTCCATATCTTCCCCTGGCTTTAATAATGGGATCAATGTGTGCAGGCCAAACAAATTACGAATCCATAACAATATTATAAACTCACAATAACCAGAAAGGAAGGAGACGAAAAGAACTGATTAGGGCTCTAGTTTCAAAATGAAAGATCTTCAGAAGAATCGTGCACCTTGGAGAATGAGTGCCATTTACGCTCACAGGTGATCAAGAAAAATCATGATGTGCTACAAAGGACTCATGGGGGCAAATGAAAATCGTAGGAATTCTTCTGTGTCGGCGTCGGTAGAGCGAAGCAATTCTTCCAAGTAATCTGCGCCAAGGTCCTGCACCTCCACTACGTCTGGAACTGAAGAATAATCATCCATCGCCCGCAAACAATCGTAATCGACCTCGGGGCTCCAAATTTGTGTGGTATTTGACCGTTTGGGAGGTGGCTGCTCTTCTTCTTGAGGAAATCCCGATCCACTGGGCTTTTTTCTGATTATACCACACACTGATACATCAGCGGATGAAGTACTGGACTGGTGAGACGATCTCCCTAGATAACACGTGGGTGGAATAGGAGATATAGCTTCTGAGTTGGGTAATTCAGCTTGCGGGAGGATGCAGCGAACCGAATCAAGCTCCTGAACCAAGGCATTCGACACGATTTCAAGAGGGAAGTTCAGATAAGTAGCAGATCCCCTCATTTTCAAAGCAGCTTTATCATACGCCATGGCTGCATCTTCTGCGGTATTGAATGTCCCCAACCATAACCTAGCTCCTTGCCGGCTTGAATCCCTTATTTCAGCTGCAAATTTTCCCCAAGGGCGCCTCCGAACACCTCTGTAATTCTTTCTCGGTGCTTTTTCCATAAGACCAGTGCGTCTTTGTTCTGACCAGTTAAGTTCGGAAGAGGTGGCCAGGGATTCTGGCTGTGACTGCGTGCCTGTATTGCCATTCAGATTAGACCTGATAACTGTCACTTCATCACCTTGAGGGCTTGAAGCCACAAGTGGTGCCATACTGAAACTAGGACAAGAGGAGTCGCTGGGGCCAGAGGCCTCACCATCCGAAATGGCGTATGAAAACCCCACAGAGTTCCCTTCAGAGCTTCCTGCTATAAACCTGGCCCATAAGTTCTCCAAAATTTTATCTCTACATTCCCAAAGCTGTTGCTGTACTCGCTGTTGAGAGCTCATATTGACACCCGTACAAGCTGTGTTCTCCCTGGCTGTCTATTGCCTCGATCAACAACCTTAGGGGCCTTGAAATCAATGAGAAGAGATTACCTTTTCTTTATAACAACCTTGAAAAAGAGAAAAGCTGGAGATCCGTATCTGTGCAAATCATCACAGCAGATATCGCAAGTCAATTCAAATAAGCCGGCCGTTCAAAGAATCGTGAGTGACGAAGAAATGGCACCTTCTACATTCCCCAAGATGTGATGACTTGCAGAGCAATTTACATCGTTTTTGCTCACGTGGAAGAACCGTGATCTGTTGGACAACATAGCCTTCTGCAAAATAAATATGTTAAAACTTAAAACTATTTTTAGCGCGAGAAATCGTTGGGTTCTTTTGGATGACTGTCAAACTGTGTTGTCCCGTGATACGGGCAGTATCCCCGCCCGAACTGAACTCAAAGTTTGTGCAGTATTGTCCCGTGATCTGGACGATATCCCTTTTGATCTGCACTGACAAGCCCTGCACGAAAATGAATAAATTTAACGACGCTATAGAAAAAATAATGTAAATTTTGGTAAATATTTTGATAAGATCAGGTTGAAATTTTTGGAAATGTAGATTAAGATAGTAAGTTTTGGGAATTTTTTTCGGAAACTTAAATTAAGATAATTAAGTTTGACATTTTTTAATAAAACTAAATCCATTTTTACTTAAAAATAAATAAATTCAAACACTCTAATCATCAAAAATTTTGAAACTTTTCAGTACCAAATTCCAGCCAAAAATTTATCATCCTCAATATATTAAACTATGTGCTCACTAAACAACCCCTTTCAATGAATTATGTGCTCACTAAACAACGCCTTTCAATGTGTTTTTAAATCACAGCACACGTAGAATAATGCATTCCTTTGCGAATAGCTGCCAATAGATTTTCTATGCGTTTATAAATTTCAACGCACATACAAGAACGCATTCTTTTCCGTATATCTGGCAGTAGATACATAGAAGATTTCAAACTTTTTAAGAACGTTTGTTATATTAAATTCTTCTCCGCTTCAATGACTAAGAAAAAATTCATTAAAAGAGATTAAATAGTCGAACTAAGACCAGTTTCATTAAAAATAGCACTCAAGCTAAGGCCGTGGTTTAACAAGGTTTCAAATGGCCTAGATGATAATATTAATCTATTTTTATTATTAAAAATATTATTCAAATCATTAAAAACGCCTTTTAAACAATTTTATTAGGAAAAAAACAGTCATAACCTAATTTTTATTATTTGATGTAATGATATGGATTTTAATATGACCTTTTAATAAAATTTATTTTATTATTATTTTCATATATAAGTTTCTTAATTTGGTTATTTCATTAGCAAAATTTTAAGAATAATTGTGTCTTACTGTTAATTTAATAATTTGGTCTTATTATTTCTTCATTGCCTCCGTTGAATTTTTGCTCTGCAATCTTAATGGTGCGGCAGCCATGAGCTAAACTGAACTGCGACGCATAAACTCTGATGACATCTGCAAAGCTGCAAACCAGGAGGCTGGTAGCCATGTTGGAGGTCAGAATGACAAAGGAGGAAGGGGGGGCAGGGGTAGAGATCCCCTCCTACCGAGACGCAGTGGCAGGGGATTCCCGCCAGAACACAAGTAATCCGAGGCTAGCAGGAGATACAAACAAAAAGTCAAGACATGCCCTCGAGGCGCGATGGTAGGCAGACAACAGAGGAAAATGTTTACCATGTGCGATGGAGAAACTGAGATTCATCATTCCAATGAACAAACTGGAGCGATACAGAAGTTAAATGAAAGACCACGCGCTAATATGTAAGTTCATCGGAGCCTGGCCGACGAAGAAGGACCTCACCAAATGGATACAGCGAAAATGGCAACCCAAAAGTCATATCAAGCTCAAGCTGCGAGCTAGAGGCTTCTACAAGGTAATATTCTCGAACCTACAAGACAAATAAAAAGTATTTGAAAATGGTCCTTACTTTCATTATAATGTTGGTTTGTTTATGAGGTATTGGGAAGAATGTTATGACCCAGATAAGGAAAAATTTCTAGCAGCCCCAGTTTGGGTCAGGTTATTCGGTCTCCCAATGGATTTTTGGGACCCAGAAATACTGGATGGCATTGGAAATATGCTAGGCATATTTGTCAAAATAGGAGAAATGACAAAAAAGGCAGATACACTTCATATGCAAGAATATGCGTATACATGAACATAGTCGAACCTATTCTAGACTCAATGGAACTAGAATATCATAAAGAGGTATGGCAGCAAACCCTAGACTACGAACACATCACGTTCATATGCCGTAGATGTCATGAGTATGGTCACTTATGTAAGGAGTGTCCAATGAACATAGAGGAGGGAGAGAACATGCACAAATAACAGAGGAAACATCAAGAAGATAAGGAAGGGTTTCAAGAAATGAAAAGCAAGAGGAGACAAGCAAAAGAAAACCCCAACACAGGGAAAAAAGAATATCAAGCTCAGCTAAGCAGAATGAATAGCTTTGAAGTGCTGCAGGGAGAAGAAGAAGAAGAAAATGAGGTCCAAACTATGGACTACCAGGAAAAAGGAAAGGAGAGGAGTTCGAGTCAAGGCAAACCAAACCCTAAGAGGAAAGCTCAAAGAGAGTTGGCCAATAAAGAGGATAAGGAGGATAGGGAGAAGATGGAAAACACCACAATGGAAATCGACCCAAGCAAAGGAGAGGAACTGAGCATGGAAGAAGAGGTGCTGAAGAAACTGTTAAATGAAGGGAGACACCTAGACGAAAGATTTATGCTAGAAGAGCAAAAAATACTATACAGACAAAAATACCAACAGTATCAAGCTAAGTAGGGATAGGGACAGTTGGAGATGGCTGAACAATTGGGGATGCATCAGGAAAACCCCCAAGAATATTCAAATAAAATGAAAGGAGGAAAGAAAAGAGGTTGGAGGAAGCTACACGAATCCATATAGATTATGGGAGAAATGTTGGCGAATACAGGCAGAGTGGTACCACTATCAATGGTATACCAACAAATAAAAAAAGTATCCCAATGACAATTACATCTAGGAACATAAGAGGGCTCAATAGCAGAGGCAAACAGAGACATTTAACTGTGAAACTAAGAAAAGAAAAACCTCAACTCATGTTGCTACAAGAAACAAAGATTAAAGGAGGGAAAATGGAAGATATATTAAGTAAAATAAAACCAAGGTATCAATGCATGACCATAGATGTGAGAGGTAGTGCAGGCGGAATAACAATACTATGGAACCCAACAGAGATAACAGTGCACTACTAGATAGGTATGAAGAGAATTCTCACAGGGTGGTTTTGCCTGATGGGAAATAAAGAATGGTTCCTAGTCTATGCAGTATACGACCCTCACATTCCAGTGAAAAGGAAAATTTCCTCCAGCAAATAAAGAGGTTAAGCCAACTACACAAAGAAAAGGTTTGGTTGTTAGCAGGTGACTTTAACTTAATAACAACAATAGAGGATAAAAAATGGGGACTGCAAAGAGAAGAGCTGGAAATAGAGAAATTCAGAGATTTACAAGAAGAACTATAATTGGTGGACATCCCAACAACAGATGGAAAATATACGTGGAATAATATAAGGGGAGGGATCAGACAAATAGCCTCTTGACTGGACAGATTCTTGGCCACAAAACACTTCATTAGCAAAGATGTATACTATGAGGCAACAATTCTACCATGTTTAGGGTCGGATCACTGGCCTATTAAACTAGAAGTAGAAATGAAACAATGAAACAGAAACAGACCTTTTAGGTTTGAGGCATTTTGGCTAAGAGAACCAACCCTCATAGAAAAAATGGAGTGGTGGAATGAGAGTGAGATAGTAGGGAGAAACCTGATCCACACCTTTCAACTCAGACTTAAAGAACTAAAAGGAAAAATAAAGAAATGGAACAAGGATGAATTCAGTAACATACATAAGGAACAGGAGTTGATCCAAACAAAGGTGAAGGAAGTATACTAGAAAATTATCAGTGTAGATAGAAGTGAAGTGATAGTGGAGGAGGAAGCATAGTTGATTAATAAAATGGGGGAAAGGAGACAACAAGAAGAGATAATATGGAAGCAAAAATCCAAAATTCAATGGTTAAAGGAAGGAGAATGGAATAAAAGTTCTTTTCACAAAGAAATGATCCATCATAGGCAACAGAATAAGATATTCTCCCTAGCAGATCGGTAAGGAAATTGCCTTACTCAAAATGAAGACATGGAGAATCTGTTATTGCAACACTTCAAAAGGTTGCTGACGGAACCTAACATAAGAAGGGAGGATAATATAAACAAAATCATACAGCACATCCCCAACCTGGTCAGCAGAGATTAGAACATGGCCCTACTAAGAGAAATATCTAAGACAAAGGTAGAAGAAGTCATTAGGAATATGGCGAGAAACAAAGCACGAGGACCAGATGGATACACAACAATTCTTCCAAGCGACATGGCCATTCATGGGCGAAGATATTGTGAAACTAATGGAGGAGTCCAGGCGCACAAAAAGAATGCACCCAACCCTGAACTCCACATTTCTGCCCTTGATTCCGAAGACAGATCATTCGGAAGAAACGCAAGGGTTCAGACCAATAACATTTTGTAATGTCATATACAAAATTATGGCTACAATTATGGTTAATCATTTAAATCCTATACTACCGAGGTTTATATCTCAGGAACAGATAGGGTTTGTTAAAGGAAGACAAATAATAGATGGCATAATGGTGGAACAAGAGGAAATTCATTCATTAAAGACAAAAAAACCAAAGGAATGTTGGTTAAATTAGATTTATCAAAATCCTACGATCGACTGAATTGGGATTATCTACAAGGAAGATTGAAGGCATTTGGCATTGATGCAAGATGGATAAGGTGGATAATTTCGATGATTTCAACTCCAGTTCTGTCAATTCTACTCAACGGATCACCCACATAGGCTTTTAACCCGAGGGCTTAGACAAGGCAACCCGCTTTCACCATTTTTGTTCATCCTGGCAGCAAAAGGCCTCAGAAGGTATATAAAGGAGAAAGTTCGAAGTGAATAGTGCATTGGCCTTAGACTATGGGGGAATGATCTACCATTAACTCACCAGCAATTCGTAGAGGACATAATGATGTATGTACAAGCATTGCTCAAGGAAGCTAGAAAAATAATGGAAATTCTCACAGACTTCACTAGTGCTTCAGGGATAGAGATAAACAAAGAGAAGTCTGATATATTTTTCTTCAACACAACAGCACCCTCACAGTCTTTCTTAGCAAGATTAATGGGATTCAGAATAGGAAATTTCAACTCGAAATACCTAGGAGTCTAGCTAAATGATCAGTGAAACAGAGTGGCAAACTGCAAACCCCTGTTGGGAAAAATCTAAGGAAAGATGTAGAATTGGACATTCAGGGCACTGAATATGCCAAGTCACATAATATTACTGAGATCAGTACTACAATCTATCCCGATTTACCAACTAACCAGTCAAGCAAGTCCAAAAACAATATGCCAAAAAATGATAGACATATTCAGAAAGTTTTTATGGCAAGGACCTAACAAAAAAAGAAAAAATTGGTTCTTTTATCATGGAACTAGCTCAACAAACCCCTAAAAGAAGGAGGACTAGGACTCTGAGATCCTTACTCAGTTAGGTCCTGGGGGGGAATTTATGGTGGAGATGGATCTAGGGAGGGGTGGACCTATGGAAACAATTATGGGAGAGGAAGTATGACATGCCAAGATCAACACAAGGAAAGTTGAGACTCCAAGATAATAAGAGAGAATCAGGAATATGGAACCTGGCCTTAGATAACAGAAATTTGATCGGAAACCATAGTTTTTGGGAAATCAAAGGAGGTGAAAAAGCCAATTTCTAGAAAGAAAGTGGCAACATAGAGAAAAACTAATCAGTAATCCTGAGCTAGAAGAAGTCTACCAATATACCAACATCCATGGGGAAAAACCAGTTAAAAACTTCTAGAGAAGAGAACCTAGAGAATACTGGAGAAAGCGGAAACAGAAACAAGACTGGCCAGATGCTCGAGAAACACCCCAGTGGAAGTTACATGAGAATGAAATGTCAACCTGAAAAATCACAAAAGCAAAAGGGCCAGACATACTAAGATGGGGATACAGGATTAAAGGGATGTTCACAACTAAATAGGGTTATCAACTACAAGCAGAACATCTCAAGAAACAAGAGACAAATATCTGGGAAATTATATGGCAAGAAAAGACATGGCCAAAGGTCGCCTTCTTCATGTGGACCCTTCGCCATGGGCACGTACTTATATGGGATCAACTACAAAAAAAGGGTTGCAAGGACCCTCGATATGCAACTTATGTAAAGAACAAGTAAAAACAATGGAGCACGTGACCAATACCTGCAAATATAGTGATAACATGTGGAAAAAACATAATCAACTCTTCATACTAAGTGATAGGAATCCAAACAACATGAAGACAACAATTGGTGGAAAAAGCCTTACCAAAACACATTCCTGAACCCAGCTTGGAGATTATCACTAGGGTTCATCCTGTGGGGAATATGGAAGGAAATAAATAATCTGATCTTCAAAGAAGAAAGAAGAACTAAAGCAAAAAAATGCAATTAGATAATCCAAAACATAAGAGAGACAATACTGGCAGAGAAATCATATGAGGAGGATTGGAAAAGCAATCCACAGGAAGAAAGAATAATGAAAGGCCTAAACTTGAAACCTAGTATGCTAAACACCTCCTCGTGGAAGCATCATACCCGCAATGGAGGTCTGCAAATTGTTATAAATGGCGTCAGAAAGAATTTGTTAAACTTAATTTCGATGGAGTTGCAAAAGGGAACCCTAGGGTGGCAGGGATAGGAGTATTATTCAGAGACGATAAGGGGAAAATGCTTAGAGTTTACACTATGGACTATGACAATGCGAGCAACAATGAAGTAGAGCTTCATGCTTTGAAGAGGGGACTAGAAATTGCGATAAGGGAGTGATTCAAAAGACTGCAGGTAGAAGGAGACTTGAAAATTTTGATAGAGATGGTGAAGAAGCTACAACAAGGAACACAGTGGAAAAGAATCAGCCAAAGCTGGAGGACTACATGGTTGGTCCAAGAGATCAATAAACTAATTCGATAGATATGATACATTATCCCAACACATGTCTGAAGGATGGGCAATGTGGCAGCAGACAATCTGGCAAAATGGGAATGTGGCCAGGTAGGTAGAAACTTAGATATAAAAGCATAAGAGTTATTACAAATGGAGGGAATGAAGAAACTAGTGGAAATACTAGAAGAAGACAAGGAGCAAGAGGAGAACCCTCGATCATGGTGTGACAGAGAAGAGGAGATGGGCCAACGAAGATGTTGGAGATCATTCACTCGAGCAAAAAGACAGAGATTTCTTTGGGATGTAGAGGAAGAGGACAATAGGAAGGGTATGTGGAAGGACAGGGCAGGGAGGGAGAAAACCTCGAGAGAAGGCAGGTGGGGCCAAAAAGGGAAGGTAGAGAGGAAGGCATGGGAGCCAGCGGGCGAGCAGGTAGAGTGATGCCAACAAGTGGTAGGAATATGGAGAAGGACTCACGGCAGGAGTAGCCGGAAGCATGAGGGAGTTAATGAGAGTCAGAGCGGGAAGGGACAGAGGACCATTATTCCGAGGTGAAGGAATGAGGAAAAGGGTGGTAAGAAAATTAGAAGGACAGGTGGTAGGTGCGATGAAAGGTAGCAGGGACAGGGAGGTAAAATAAATGGCATAGAGATAGAAGATAGTTGCATGAAGAATGTGAGAGGGAGAGTAGGAGAAAAGAAAGGTGGTGGATGCAGGATGAAAATGCAAACCCGGGGAAGTATCTACGCCAACTCAGGTCGACGGTATGTTTTCCTACATTTCCTTAACAACAGAATTATAGTTATGTCAAATTCAATGGTATTAGGGAAAGAGACCTGGGAAAGTCTAGATTCTGAAAGAGTCAGAACCAGGCTCTCCTGGAACACCACCTGGGTCAAGAATGATTAAAAAAGGGTGAGAGAAGTAATAATTAAAATTTTTCCCCTAAAGAAGGCGTACAGAGGGAAGGAGGGAGGTCGAGGTGAGAAAAGAGAACCTAGAAAGGGAGAAGGTCCGAGGAATTCCACTCTGACCTAGTGGCTCCTAAGGCATGGAGGAGATTTTGTAGGTAGTTGGAATAGGGAGGAATCCACCCTGGAGACCTCAGGAGCTAAGACAAGGGACAACTGTGCCTCTAAGAAACCTACCTAGAATTTCATGAGTAAAACTGAGAGGATAACCATGGGTTCAATTAGAGTGAAGACTATAGAGAGGAGTGCGAATGGAATAAAATTACCTTGTAAAGTCCAGAACAGGGACATGGTTTCCCCTTGTAGTCTCCCTGATAGGTTTTCTATGGTAACCCTTCCGTGTGAGGGCTGACAAGGAGGGATGAATCTAAGAAAAGAAGAATCGAGGGGCATCAAAGAGCTAACCCAAGAGCTGGCAAGGGGAATGCTTAAGGAAATGAAAAACAAAATCAAGCCATCAGGACTTGAGCGAGAGACCAAGCATGACATAATTAAATATAAGACAGAATGGTTGGTATACCAACAGACTACTGATAATTCGTATGGTACTATTTTAGGTTTAATCATAATCTGCATCCAGTACAGTATGAAGGCAAGTAAAAACACAAAGGAAATCAAACTGGGAGAAGACAATGGCAACCGAGACAAAGCAAGAATGCGAAGAGACAGAAAATAAGTGGCTAAGAAGAGCAATAGAGGTACAGGTAAAGCAATGAAAAGGATTGTCGGGGGGCTGGGAAGCTCTAGCAAAGAAGAATGCAAGAGAGGGAGAAAGATGGGACATGAGCATATGAAGACCCTCATTGATGCTTACATGGGAGGGAACCCACCCGAGGTCAGAGCCCAAATAGCAGGTTGGGAGAGAGAATTAAATGACAGTATTACCAACCAAGATATTACCCCGGAAGAATGGGAACACATGGTTCAAGACCCGGGCAACACCCGTGGTCGGTACACTCTCTTCAAACAAACGATCCAACAATATTGGGTTATGAAGAATGTAGCGGCCCGGGCCATGACTCTCAACAAAGAACAGGTAGTAAACAAAGGACATGAGGCACATGAAGATACCAAAGTGAAGGAACCCAGTAGAGCAGACCTCCTCAAAGAGATAGGAGCAATTTATATACAAACATATCGAAACAACCTGGTAATAGGAAGGATCGAACAATCTTTGTAGTATATGAGGAGAAGTGAGATGTCGAGATCCAGTGCTAAATCCCCAGGCCCCGTGGAGTCCTCAGACAAGGAGTAAAATACAGATCTAGATAAATTTTGTTTTTGTTTTTATGCCTATTAGATTTTATTTTCCAAAGTTGATATTCTATATAGACAAAATAGACAATGTTGTAAGGTTGATAGACAAAGACTTATATAAATTTTGGACGTCTTTTAATGCTGATAGGTGGCCAACCTAGTTTTCTATGGGCAGGTTGAGGCCACCTATCACGAATGGAAAAACTTGGTTTTGGTCAGTTAATATAAATAGCGAAAGTGCTACCAAGTTTACAAAAAAAAATAACTTGGTCTTATGATTTAAGTTTCAAGGACTTCGCAGACGAGGGTTACAAGTCTGTGGATGTAGCTAGTGTTAAAAATTAATAATAATGTTTTGGATTTGCACTCGGAACTCATTATAGATTTGCTTATGTTAACATGGTTAACACTAGAGTTTTTTCTGCACTTGATATTATTTCATTTGAAAAAAAATCTGCGAAACCACTCTTTCTTACATAATATTTATATTTATGTTAATTCTTTTATTTAAATTTTGAAAAATTAGTATTAAATTTTCAATCGTTTATATAAATTTATTAATATGTGATTTTATTTTATAAAAATAAAGTAAATAAATAAAATTGAAATTAATAAAATGAATGGTATAATATTAAGTATTATATATGGCCTAGTGTATATTTTAAAACTTTTTTTATTTGGCTAAGAGTATATTTATATTTTTTTAAGTATTGAGGGTCTTTCGCAGTGCATTATATTAGATATCATATTTTGGGATTCAACTGCGTTAAGAAAGTCATTCATCTATGACCATTTCTATGAGAGGTAGTTGTAACTGACTAATTTCTCATGATTTTTGAATAGTCCACTTAGCACTCGTTGCATTGGGTCATGCTCATAGGGGTGAAGAAATGGGACTGAAACTAGTGAAATGACTCGCATAGCATCAATCATCACTTCTAGGGCTTGCACTCAGTAACTAGGTCTTCTGAGGAGGTCACCCATCCCAGATCGCCTCTGGCTCAAGCGCACTTAACTGTGGAGTTTTCCCCACAATCAAGTCCACTTAGCTTGCTACCCCATTTGCAAAACCTTAGCAAATATTGTGACTCATGAACCATTCAAGTAGAGCTCCCTTCACTCTTATGTATTTCGATATTCAGTGTCTTTCGCAGTGCATTATATTAGATATCATTTTTTGGGATTCAACTACGTTAAGAAAGTCATTCATCTATGACCATTTCCATGGGAGGTAGTTACTAATTTCGCATGATTTTTGAATAGTCCACTTAGCACTCATTGCATTGGGTGATGCTCATAGGGCTGAAGAAGTGGGATTGAAACTAGTAAAATGGCTTGCATAGATTCAATCATCACTTCTGGGGCTTGCACCTGGTAATCAGGACTTCCTGGGAGGCCACCCATCCCAGATCGTCTCTGGCTCAAGTGCGCTTAACTGTGGAGTTTTCCCCACAATCAAGCCCACTTAGCTTTATACCCCATTTGAAAAACCTTAGCAAATATTGTGCCTCATGAACCATTCAAGTAGAGCTCGCTTCACTCTTATGTATTTAAGTATTGAGGGTCTTTCGCAGTGCATTATATTAGATATCATTTTTTGGGATTCAACTACGTTAAGGGAGTCATCCATCTATGACCATTTCCATGAGAAGTAGTTGTAACTAACTAATTTCTCATGATTTTTGAATAGTCCACTTAGAACTCATTTCATCAGGTGATGCTCACAGGGGTGAAGAAGTGGGATTAAAACTAGTAAAATGACTCGCATAGTAGGACTCATCACTTCCGGGGCTTGCACCTGGTAACCAGGATTTCCCGGGAGGCCACCCATCCTAGATCGCCTCTCGCTCAAGCGTGCTTAACTGTGGAGTTTTCCCCACAATCAAACCCACTTGGCTTGCTACCCCATTTGCAAAACCTTAGCAAGTATTGTGCTTCATGAACCATTCAAGTAGAGCTCCCTTCACACTTATGTATTTAAGTATTGAGGGCCTTTCGCAGTGAATTATATTAGATATCATTTTTGGGGATTCAACTGCGTTAAGAAAGTCATTCATATATGACTATTTCCATGAGAGGTAGTTGTAATTGACTAATTTCTCATTATTTTTGAATAGTCCACTTAGCACCTGGTGTAATGAGTGTTAGGTGGACTATGCAAAGATCATGAGAAATTAGTCAATTACACCTACCTCTCATGGAAATGGTCATAGATGAATGACTTTCTTAACACAATTGAATCCAAAAAAATGATACCAGTGAAGGGTGCTCTACTTGAATGGTTCATGAGGCACAATACTTGCTAAGGTTTTGCAAATGGGGTAGCAAGCTAAGTGGGCTTGATTGTGGGGAAAACTCCATAGTTAAGTGCACTTGAGCCAGAGGCGATCTGGGATGCGTGACCGCCAAGGAAGTCCTGGTTACCGGGTGCAAGCCCCGTAAGTGATGATTGACGCTATGCGAGTCATTTCACTAGTTTCAATCCCACTTCTTCACCCATGTGAGCATCACCCGATGCAATGAGTGCTAAGTGGACTATTCAAAAATCATCTCGTAAGTGATGATTGATGCTATGCGAGTCATTTCACTAGTTTCAAACCCACTTCTTCACCCATGTGAGCATCATCCGATGCAATGAGTGCTAAGTGGACTATTCAAAAATCATCTCGTAAGTGATGATTGATGCTATGCAAGTCATTTCACTAGTTTCAATCCCACTTCTTCACCCATGTGAGCATCACCCGATGCAACGAGTACTAAGTGGACTATTCAAAAATCATGAGAAATCAGTCAGTTACGACTACCTCTCATGGAAATGGTGATACCTCTCATGGAAACCCGTATGAGCATCACCCGATGCAATGCGTGCTAAGTGGACTATTCAAAAATCATGAGAAATTAGTCAATTACGACTACCTCTCATGGAAATGGTCATAGATGAATGACTTTCTTAGCACAGTTGAACCCCAAAAATGATATCTAATATATTTAGATATTTGACAAGAATGAAAAAATGTCTATTATAAACTATCAACTAAACAATTACATATAATTTAGTGTTCCTGGAATAAAAGTAGTAAAACAATCTACATTTGCAATAACTAATAATTATTATCCTTACTATTAATTTGAGAACTAAATTATAATATATATTCTTACCATTTAAATAACTCAAATATTATATAAAAGCTTCCATATTGAAATTGACCGGGTCTATTATCTGAGAAGTCCTTTTAACTTGCATAGTCTTGTTTGATCTTGTAAGTAAAAAATCCTTTTAACTTAAACACTCTTGTGTTCATTTTTCTTAAACGTGAATCAATTAACCTTCAACATTGAACATTGAGATGTTAAGATCAAATTAATTAAAACTAATATATATTTAGGTTTTAAATTAAATTTAGTTTTGGGAAAGTAAAAAATACATAATTATGTAGGTATGTTTATATGTTAATAGATAATAGTTATTTTAGAATTTTAATTTGAATAATGATAATTATTTTTGGATTATAGGGATTTAATTTTTAGAGAATATTTTAAAATATATTTAATAATAACTTTAAATTAAAAACTGAGATATGTCTTAAAAATAGTTACAACTATTTTTCTATTTTAATTAAATACAACTATTTTTCTATTTTAATTAAATTGTGTGATTAAAAAAATGTCATATGAACAAGTGTTATAGAAATCGTAGTCTAAACAACCCATAGGTTAGCGAGAAAATAATGGAAATCACCGTAGGATTATGACAAATTTTGGCACAAAATTTTGCAAATATGGGTTCCTAGAGATTTTGGGTGTCCCAGGGTCCTTGATAGTGCAATTTTTTTACTGGATTCTAGCATATTTCTGGTGTTGGGCAATTTTGTAGATAATGTAATGTGAAATAAGTTACATTTTTTTTGGCATATGATCTTGATAAGCCATGATATTGGCCCATAATATCATAACAAAGTCCATTACAAAATAAGAATCTCCATGCTTAATAATATTGTGACATATTCTTTGTATATATATTTAACTTTTATTTTAATTGGTTTTGAAATTAATAACAATAATTTTAATAATCTAAAATAAAATTATTATGTAATTTATTTTTATTATATTTTAAATTATGTAATATAAGATATATCATGAAATATTAAAGTATTATAATGCTTATTATAAATTAATTTTTATAAAGTTTACTAACCATGTCATTTTTTTTCAGAAAATCCATATATCGCCGAAGCCCTCATGATTACAATATGGCCGAAGCCAGTCAGAAATACGGCCGAAGCCAAAATACAATAAGGCCGAAGCGAGGCAGAATACGGCCGAAGCCGGCAGATATGGCAAAGCCGTCACATATCGCCGAAGGAGGGACCTCCGCAGGGTTCGAACTCGATTGGGAAGAGCGAAAGCCATCCGCCCCAGCCGTCATATCATGCACGCTGGGTGCACTAGCCATATCATTTATATAACTAATCTAATAGATTAAAACTAATGCGTGAGAATAATCACTACCTTAATCTATTAAACAAATTTGAAAGATGTAGATGTTTGACATCATATAAAGTGATTGCTAAGAAAATCTAGAATTAAAAATAAATATTAAAATTTAATCATAGATATGAGAATTTTAATTAATGCGACTATGAAACTTATTATTATGCTTGTGAAAAGCAAGATATATTGTTTTTTATTTTGGTCAAAAGATTTTAATTAATTTTGAATTTTTTTAACTTATAAATTTATTAAAATTTTTATAAAAAATTATCCAACTCAATATTTTGAAAATTAAATAATAATTTCTAATTAAAAAAAATTAATTTTTTAAAACGTAGATTACTTTGGCACAATCAAATAATTGACTCTTTTTTTTCAATTATGCCTAAGTTTTTTTCGCTAGCTTTGTAAATTTTAATTTTAAAGGAATTCGTTACATTTATTTTCACAGACTGAGGTTGGAAATTGAACCAGATTTATGTTGAAACAATTTTAAATGCGAAAAACTTTGGGTTATTTTGCATGAAAAGAAGCAAAGTGTATCAAACCGTGTTGTCCCGTGATACGGGCAGTATCCCCCTTTGATTTGAACTCAAAGTTTGCGCAGTGTTGTCCCGCGATCTGAAATCAAAGTCTGTGCATGGAAATGAATAATCTGTTTTTTAATCTCAACGCACATAAAACCATGCATTCTTTTGCCTATATTTAACAATACATAATATCCAAGATTTCAAACTCCTTAATACCGTCTCTGATATTAAATTCCCCTCCGCGTGAATGACCGAAGAAAAGTTTCATTTCAAACAGAATAAATTCAAATATGTCGTAGTGATTTTATTTAATGTAATGATATGGATTTTAATATTACCTTCGATAGAAACAAATATTATTATTTTCATAATTAAGTTCGTTGAGTTAGTTATTTCATTAGCAAACTTTTAACCATACTTGTGTCTAATGTTTATTTAATAATGGGGTCTTATGATTTATTGTACCTGCTCCACCGCCGCGCATGAATGTTTCTTATTTGATTGATTATTAATTTCTCTTCACTAAAATAATTTACAATTTCTCCAAATTTAATATTAGACATTGAAATTTGTGTTTTTTTCAATAATGTTTTGATTTATTTATCTTCAATATAATTAGTTAATTTTTTTTTATTGTACAATGATTATGTACACTCAAATATTTGTGAAATCTTTATTAGTACTATCAAATATTCAGTTATATTATTACTTTAATTAAATGCAATGCAACCATTCCTGTAGAGATGTTTTATTAGATAAAAGTTTAGAGATAATGTTACAAAGTAGTTGACATCCCGTCGATTAATGGGAAAATCAAGAATGATTCATCGGAATTATAATGACAGATGTAGAGGATTTTCCTTTTCTCAACAAATGACGGCACTCGGTTTCAATGATGCATGCTGCGATCAACAACTTCATTACACGTGGCACTTTCGACAACAACGCATACCCCACGCCATGCACTTTTTAGCTATAAGATTGGGAAAACATTAGTTTACTGGAGCAACGAATTCTTGCCCAAGCGTGCCTTCTGATCACAAACGGCAATTTTCAATGAATTAATTTATAATGCGACTTTTTGGATTTGTCGGTCGTCTGAAAAATGCATTATTTCGGTTTCTCCTCGCTGATTGGACATCCACCGCTATAGCTTCCAATTGCCCAAATCAACCTTTTGTGTTAGGAATTTTTGATAATTCCAAAACAACAATGAATAAAGATTAATGCTCTGTTTTTAACAGAGGAGATTGAGTTTTTCACACATACAAAAGGAAACTTGTATTCATTAATAAGACTGTTATTACAAAATTCTTCCTCTAACAGAGGGATTACACCAAGACTACTTCAGAGGCAGTTCAAAATAAAAAAAAACAAACTTCACTCTATCTCTCCTGAAAAATTGACACTGCTGTGTGTAATTTTTCTTTCACTTCTTTTCTCACACTGCCGCGTATTACATTTCATTTTCTATTTTTTTTTAATAGTCCCTGTGTTTAAACGATCAAATTAACAAAATATAGAGTAGGAGATGATATTGAATACATCGAGGTAGAACAGTGGAGTTGACATATAACATTAATCCCTAAAGCCGCAGAGTTGCCGCATATTAACATCAAGAGCCTCAGGCTTTATCAATGAACGGAGCGTATATCTAAAGATTAAAAAAACCCCAGAACGAGTTATCCTCAGGCGAAGCTAAGAGGTCGGCGCTGCATGTGTACAATAATCTTTAATTCTCAAAATTACTACAGGTATGGGGAACATTCTGAAGCGCACAGCAACCCATTCTCTACTCTTCTCAAAAATCTGCACACAACCCATTTATCATTCAACAACCGCAGTAAATTACCTTAATTACTTCACATGGCGATATTTTTTTTTATTATTAACCGTAGATTTTACTCCATGTTAATCAGACGATTGTTAGACAAAATCGCACGGCTCTTTTTATCGAACTTTACGCACCGGGGAGAGTTGTTTTTGACAAAACTGCTTAGGGCACGTGTCAGCTGATTAGTGTGATCGCTGCCTCCGGAGAATTACCACCTTCCCGTAAACGGCGGTGCGGGGAATCCTCAGACGGTTTTCAAAAATAAATGCTGCAGTTGAAACTACCATTTCAATGCTCCCCTTTAATTTCAACTACTAGGTTATCAGTCATACCCAGACATTTCCTAAAAAACTCAAAACTTTTCTGCCCCAATGGTTTGGTCAGAATATCTGCAACCTGCTCCTGAGTTCTGCAGTGTTTTAAAACAATTTCTCCATTGTTTACTAATTCCCTAATGTAATAAAACTTTGTGTCAATGTGTTTCGTTCTCTTATGAAACACAATATTCTTGGTTAATGCAATAGCTAAACTATTGTCACAAAAAATCACAGTTCATTTTGCTTGTTCTTAGTATAAACTCCTTAACATCCTTCTCATCCAAATTGTTTGACATGTTGCTGCTGTAACTGCCACACATTTTGCCTCTGCTGTAGACAAAGCTACAATAGGCTGTTTTTTAGAAGCCCATGAAATGGCTCGTGAACCCATGTGAAAAACATAATCGAATGTGCTTTTCCGATCATCTACACTTCCAACCCAATCACTATCAGTGTATCCAATTAAATCTGAACATTCTGAAACAGTATATAAAATGCCAAACTTTTTAGTACCTTTAACATACCTCAAAATCATTTTTGCTACCTGCCAATGTCCTTCTTTTGGCCTCTCCATGAATCTGGAAATTAAATTAACAACATGCATTATATCTGGCCTAGTTGCTGTCAAATACATGAGGCTGCGAACTATGCTCTTGTACAAACTAGGATCAAAATCCTTGCTTTTGTCCTCTTTGCTGAGTTTTAATCCCATCACTATGGGAGTGATTGTTGCTTTGCTCTCCTGCATATTAAATCTTTCCAACACTTCATTAATATATTTTGCTTCTGAGATAAAAATCTCATTTCCATTTTGTTCTACTTCTATTCCTAAGAACTATCTCAACAAACCCATGTCAGTGATTTCAAATTCTTCTTTCATGACTGTTTTGAAATTTTCAATAAGGTAATCCTCATTACCTGTGAAAATAACATCATCAACGTATAACACAACAATTAGTATTTTACCATCCTTTTCTTTGATGTAGAGAGTGGGTTCTCCCTCACACTTTTCATATCCATTTTCCAGTAGATAGGAATCTATCCTACTGTACCACGCTCTTGGTGCTTGCTTTAGCCCATAAAGAGCTTTCTTCAATTTGCACACTTTGTGCTCTTGACCTTTCTTTTCATAGCCCAGAGGTTGTTCAATGTAAACCTCTTCCATTAACACTCCATTTAGGAATGTTGACTTCACGTCCATTTGGTAAACTTTTCACTTGTTTTGTGCTGCTATGGACAACACTTCTCTCACGGTTTCTATTCTAGCAACTGGTGCGAAAGTTTCCTCATAGTCTCTCTCATGCTACTACTTATATCCTTTGACAACAATTCTTGCCTCGTGTCTTTCTATTTTGCCTTCAGCATTACTCTTGGTCTTGTAGACCCATTTAACTCCAATGACTTCCTTTCCTTTTGGTAGTTCAACTAAATCCCATGTCTTGTTTCTTTCTATGGCATTGATCTCCTCATCCATAGCTTTTATCAATTTCCTATCCTTAATTGCTTCTTCAAAATGAACAGGATCATCTACATGACAATATAAAACAAACAAAGAGTTCATACCTTCATTTGTTGCCTCTTGTTCATAAATGTCACTTAAATTTCTGAACTTCTTACCTCTTTCATTTGGTGTACAAGTGTTGAAGAAGCACTTGAATTTCCTCCTTGTGGTGTGCTTGGAGAAGCACTTTCATTTCTCCTCAAGGGTGTCCCTTGCTGCTCTTGTGTTGGTGCTGCTATTTGGGGATGTCTTTCAGCCATCTCCTCATCATCTTCATCATGAGACAAAGTTTTTAACATTCACTGTTTTCTCTATGCTTCCATCCCAAGCTTCCTCTTCAATGAACTGAACATCTCTACTCACAATAAGCTTCTTGATGGATGAGTTATACAACCTATAAGCTTTGGATTCCTCACTGTATCCAATGAAAATACATTTTTCCCCTTTGTTTTCCAACTTCTTCCTTAATTGATCTGGAATGTGTGCATAAGCCACACATCCAAAAACTTTCATGTGGGTGACTCCTTGCTTTGTCCCACTTCATGCTTCTTCTGACACTCTGTTCATGACTTCTTTTGTAGGGCATTTATTCAAAATGTACACTGCACAGTGTACAGCTTCAGCCCAATAATCATTTGGCAAATTCTTTGCCTTTAACATACTCCTCGCCATATCCATGATTTTCTTATTCTCTCTTTCGGCAACTCCATTTTGCTACAGAGTGTACCTAGTGGTAAACTTCTTATGAACTCTCTTTTCTCTACAAAAACATAGAAATTCCTTGGAGATATACTTACCTCCTCTATCAGTTCTTAGAACTTTGATATGCAGCCCACTTTAGTTTTCTACAAGTGCTTTGAAATTGCAAAATCTTTCAAACACTTCACTTTTGTTCTTTAGTAAATAAACCTAAGTTTTTCTAGTAAAATCATTAATAAATGTTATCATATAGTGGCTGCTTGCAAGTGATGGAGTTTTCATTGGTCCACATAAATCTGAGTGGACAATCTCTAAGGGTGCTTTTGCCCTTATGCTTTTGCCAGATGGAAAACTTTCTCTGTGTTGTTTCCCCAAGATACAATCTTCACAAAGGCTATCTGGTTATCCTATCAATGGTAATCCTCTTACCAATCATTTTCTATTCAACAAGTTAAGACCTCCAAAGTTGAGATGTCCAAATCTCAAGTGCCACAACCAATTTTCATTTTTTGGTTTGCTTTGGAAAGCCTCTTGTGTCACTGCTGCTATTTCTTCTCCATTTTTTAAATCTGCTTTCATTCTGAGAGGGAACATCCTGTTCCTTGTCATATTCACTTCAGCAATACATTGTTTACTGGGTGTTTTATCCATGATGGTGCATACATCATCCACAAAGAAAACATTGTACTCATTTTGAATAAGCTGTCTAATACTTATGAGGCTACATTTCATTCCAGGAGCATAATAAACATCTGCTATAGTTTTCTTTTCACCTTTCTTTGTTAAGACATTTACTTCTCCTTTTCCCATAACAAAAACTTTATTATTAGTCCCTAGTGTAACTTGTGACTTCACACTCTAATCTAACATAGAAAATAGGGCTATGTTTCCTATCATATGGTTACTGCAACCGGAGTTTAGAAACCATACATCTTCACTCTTTGCTTCAACCATATTACAAGCTAAAAACAAATTATCTTGGCTGATATTTTCTCTAGTGAAATTTGCACTAGTTCTATTACTCATATCATGTTGTTTCTTTCTACATTCATTTGCATAATGCCCATATTTTTTACAATAATAACAATGGACATTGGATTTATCATACCTTCGTCCTTGAGCATGATGTTGTCCACTTTGTTGGTTGCTGCCTTGGCCTTGGTTCTGGTTTGGATTGCTGCCTCTTCCTTGGGCATTTGCTGGACTGTTTCTTCCACCTCTGTTTTGGCTTCTGCCTCTTCCTCTCTTGTTTCCTCTGCCTTGACCTCTTCCTCTTCCAAAGAACATCTGGTTCTTAAAGGAATTCTCTAGAGATGAGTTTTTATTTCTACTCAATCTCTGCTCATGTGTTATTAGTGATACATGTAGTTCATCAACTGAGAAGTTTGTGAGATCCTTTATCTCTTCTATAGTGGTGACAATCACATCGAACCTTGAGGGTAGGATCCTCAATAGTTTCTCCACAATCTTCCTTTCTTCAACAATCTCTCCATGAGACCTTATCTGTGTGACTAGACCAATCACATGTGTGAAGAATGAGTCAATATTATCTGACTCATTCATGTAGAGAGTCCTAAAATCTCTCCTCAACAACTGTAGTTTTGCTGTCTTCACTTTCTCCATGCCTTGATAGGCTATCTTGAGAGTTTGCCATGCTTCTTTGGATCTCTTGGCTGCTGCTATCCTTGGAAACACACTCTCATGCATTGCTTGATACAAGAAGTAGAGGGCTTTAGAATCCTTCTTCTTATTGTTCTTCAACAGATCTTTCTCTGCCTGAGTTAAATTATTAAACTCATTTTCATCTGCTGGTTCTTCAAAACCATCCTCAACAAATTCCCATAAGTTTTGGGAAGCAAGCAAAGCTCTCATAGTTATTTCCCAATAGTCATAGCTTTTCCCATTAAATTGTGGGAGCTGAGTATTACAGATACCCATGCTAGTGCTGGCTCCAACCATTCTTGCACTCTTAACTATGCTTCAAAATACTTGACTATGTATTTAAAATAGCTGACTGTCCTCAAAAGTAACACAAAAAACTAACTTGAGAAATACCTTGGATTCTTTCTTGACTGAGTCTTCACTCTACTGGAGAAGCTGCTGCAACAAGAAATCCTTCCTTCAGCTTCTTTGACACGTTCAAAGAGCTTGAACAAGCTCTGATACCATGTTGGGAATTTCCAATAATTCCAAAACAACAATAAACATAGAATAATGGTATGTTTTTAACACATGAAATAGAGTTTTTCACACACACAAAAGGAAACTTGTATTCATTAATAAGACTTTTGTTACAAAATTCTTTCTCTAACAGAGGGATTACAGCAAGACTACTTCACTACTTCAGAGGCAGTTCAAAAAAAAAAACTTCACTCTGTCTCCCCTAAAAAATTAACACTGTTGTGTGTAATTTTTCTTTCACTTCTTTTCTCACACTGCTGCGTATTACATTTCATTTTCTATTTTTTTTTAAATAGTCCTTGTGTTTAAACGATCAAGTTAACAAAATACAGAGTAGGAGATGATATTGAATAGATCGAGGTAGAATAGTCGAGTTGAAATATAACATTAATCCCTAAAGCTGTAGATTTTCCGCATATTAACATCAAGAGCCTCAGTCTTTATCAATGAACGGAGCGTATATCTAAAGATTAAAAAAAATGAGAAAACCCCAGAACAAGTTATCCTCAGGCGGAGCTAAGAGGTCGGAGCTGCATGTGTACAATAATCTTTAATTCTCAAAATTACTACAAGTATGGGGAACATTCTGAAGCGCACAGCAACCCACTCTGTACTCTTCTCAAAAATCTACACACAACCCATTTATCATTCAACAACTGCAGTAAATTACCTTAATTACTTCACATGGCGATATTTTTTTTTTATTATTAACCGTAGATTTTACTACACGTTAATCGGACGATTGTCAGTCAAAATCACACGGCTCTTTTTATCGAACTTTATGCACCGGGGAGAGTTGTTTTTGACAAAATTGCTTAGGGCACGTGTCAGCTGATTAGTGTGATTGCTGCCTCCAGAGAATTACCACCTTTCTGTAAACGGCGGTGCGGGGAATCCTCAGATGGTTTTCAAAAATAAACGCTGCAGTTGAAAGTACCATTTCAACATTTCGTTGGCACCCGCCAGTGCCCTCTCCTCCATCAACTACTGCCTCATGTTGTCGACTCTCCTTGCATTAACTTTCCGCCAACCTATGCCCATTTCAAATCCTAGAACCTGAGCCAATTTTTCACCAAAACCTCTGTCTCTGCTCGTGAAGGCTTTGTTCATTCACTTGCTGCAACCTTTGCCTAAGACCAGCCGATTCTCTATTCGTTCACCTTCCTGTAGAAATGTTCACCAGTGCTAGATTGTCTATTCACAAGCAGGTACGCCCTGCCATCAATATCGGTCGATGCAATGTGAGTTATATAAAACTAGTATAAATAGGGAGAGGGCAGGTTTTATAAATTAGTTTTATATAACTCAAATTTTATTACCAATTCAAATCATTGAAAACTACGAATGAAATATATTTAACAGAATCACCTATCAAGGCCACTGGTTGGCTCATCAAGAAATAGCAAGGAGGGTGCATGAGAATCTCTAAAGCAATGATAAACCTGCTCTTCTCCCCACCGCTCAATCCTCGCAGATGCTAATTTCCAATAGGAGTGTCTGTACAGTCTTAAAGACCCATTTCCATAATGCTGCTCTCAACAATGGCCATCTTCTCCTCTCGAGGCAATTTTTCTGGAAGCCTGATATGGGAAAAATAGTGGATTGACTCTCGAACTGTTAGGGTGTCGATGAGGGTATCTTCTTGAGTAACATAAGCATGCACAAAGAACATATCCATAGCAAGATTAATCAATCGCTCACTCAGTACACGAAAACCATAGACATGCAATCGCTCATAATAATCCCATTTGGTTAAAATATGATATACTTATGACAATGGTTGATCTAAACTTAAACAGGAAAGCAAAAAATTATAGATATAACAAAAACTACAGAGATGAAGAAGAAATAACACTTCATTTTATTAATATCTAATGCTGAAATATGTTTACAAACAGAATGGAAATAAGACTAGCTCAGGCGATGGCAGTTTATCTCTGAGAAGAGATGTGGTGGTTACATGCTTCTGAACTATGTTACAATGAGGCTTGAAGGTCAATTTATTATTTAGAAATAATGGAAAACCCTACACATCCAAAAACCTAACCCTAGGAGATGAAGCGCCAAAACTATGAGCCCCATTTGGGTAAATTGGTACATCAACTTCCCTGGGCTGTAACTTTGGTATACTATCTCCATTTGATACACACAAAACCTTGTTAGAAAGATCTATCCAAGGAATATAACTTCCGAATGGCTAACATCACTGAACAAATCATGGCAGCCCCGTTTTTTTCCAAAAAAATGTCATTTAAGACCTCAAAACGGCTCCAGAAGTTGCGGACCCGAAAAACCGCCAAAAATGGTAAATTTTGCTACGATTAAGGAAACTAAAAAACTATCAAAGATAGTGGTGGGGATCCAAGTGGAATATGTGGGTAGCCACCCACATCTACCTAGATCAATCCTCCACCCTTAAAAATAAATGGTCCGCATTGCATTGAGTGCCTCCATGAGATGGGGAAACTTCTGTTGAACTTGGCCCCTAGTAAGCCACTTGCCTTGGTGTAAGAGTTGGCAAGCTTTGACAACCGAATAGAGTTGGATATTCTACTGACGAGTGTTCTTGACCTGCGTGTCCATAATTCGATCAATTGTGGTCTGTTTCATGGAATTTGGGTTTAACTCTATTGGTGTGAGTTGTTCTGCAATGTTTGATGTATCTAGTAATGGTGGGAAGTATGGTTGAAGGCAATCGACATTGAACATTGGGTGCAAGCCAAGGAATGGGGGAATGTTGAGCTCAAAATAATTCTCTCCCACGCCTTGGTAATGGTGTAAGGACCATATCGTAGTGGTCTGAGCTTCCAATGGGCTCCAGTAAGCCGTTCTTTCTACAAATGTAACCAAACTTTATCACCCACCTGAATTTTGTGGCATCCGATGCTGATCATGTCACTCATTGTACTTGGAATTTCAATTCTCTATGATGGCATGATCTTGCTGGCAGATGTGTTGGATACGTTTAATAATTTTTGTCACTTTATTAGCCTTAGACAATACAAGTGTGGATTCTATCTCTGTAGTCGCATGAGGCATGGCAACATCAATCGAATACAATGATTGAAATCCTAGACCGACTTGAAAGTGACTGTGATCAATTGAGCTATGGAGAGCTCTATTATAACTGTGTTGCACATAGTGAATACTCTCATCCCAGGTTCATGGATTCTTGTAGTTGTCCATGCGAAGTATATGCACTATTGACATCCTATTAATGACCTTCGTCTAACCATTAGTCTAGGGATGGAAGGTAGTCGAGTTGGTGAGCTTGGTGTCCAATAGCGTCCAAAGGCTTGACCAGAATGTGCTTAGGAACCTGTTATCCCCATTTGATATAATGGTCTGTGGGATCCAAAAATGTACCCATACTTACTCAAAGAATGGTTTTCCAGTTTCCTCTGTTGTGATTCTCTTCTTGCAGGCCGCCAATATAGCCATATTAAAAAATCTTTCCACGACCATAAATACACAGTCATCACCATGCTTGGTAGAAAGGAGGCTAGACATATTGTCAATGGATATTGATTCCCACAGCTGGCTGGGAGTAGGCAGAGGAGTGTACACGCCTTGCTTCTTGATGGTTGGCTTGGTGATGGCACAAGTAGTGTAAGATCTGATATATTACCCAACATCCAGTTGGAGTTTGGGCCAATAAAAGTACTTTTTCAATACCGCCATAGTTTTCTCCACACTAAAGTGTCCTCTGACCCTATTGTAGTGTGCCTCCTAAATCAACTTGGCACGCTCGCTTAAAGGAACACAAAGGTGGCCCAGGTAACATAATAATGCGTCCTAGAGGTGGGAATCAGGAACTTGCCTTTCATCTACTAGAATTTGGTATGTGGAGTCAAACTCTGTATCAATTTTGTATAGTTGCGGCCATCCAGAGGTCTCGTGGACACAAGAGTTAAGAATAGTAGTCAGTGTTGCAAGTAGGGGTTGAGTGAGGCAGTATGCAACATTATTGGTGTTGCCCTTTTTGTATTTAATTTTCAAGTGGAATTGTTGCAAATATATAGACCACTTCTGATGACGATTGTTCTGCAACTTCCCTTGTGTTTCTATAAACTATAGAGGTTGGTGATCGGTGTGGATGACTCTCTCCTTCACTAGAATGTAATGATTCCATTGTCGGTAAACCTGCATGATGGAATACATATCTTTATCATAGGTGGGGTACTTCCGAATTGTATCAAAAAGATTCTCACTATGATAGGCCACTAGATGCCCGTGATGGGTGCGGACTGCACCAGGGAAAATTTTAAGAACCCCCCCTAAATTTATAAATATAATAAATGGGCAAATCTCCATGGTATATAGGAAAAATGGAAGGCGATTTTATCAATAATATAATATGTATATATAATTTTTTGGTGAATCTCTCACTAGGCATGGTGAATATTTTACTCAATTATAAAATCTTGTAAGATCTTGGCGAGTCTTTCACTAAATAATAAAACTTTGTAAAGTCCTAGTGAATCTTAGCATAGGCTACATGCTGGTTTAATTCCCCCATTTAAATAGGCTACATTCCAGGTGAATACCATGGGTCAATATCATGTGCCATTTTGGTGAATACCATGGGTCAATACCATGTGCCATTTTTATTTTTATTAATTCTAATATTAGGGTTACTAATGGTTTTTTGCATGGTATTAATAACAATCTAGTCCATGGTATTTGTCCCATAGTATTTTGGCCATAGGTTTCACCTAAATATAACCCATTTTTTGAGTGTTCGTAAATATAAGGTGACTTATGGAGTAGATATAAGAAAATATTTTATTTGTTTACCATACCTCTCGTTTATTTATATTTTTATTAATTTACCATACATCTTTTACAAATATGGTATTTGGCCCATAGGATTCACTTAAATAAAACCTCTTTCTTGAGCCTTCATAAATAGAACGAGGGTTATGGACTAAATATAAAAAGAGGTTTTATTTATTTACGATACGTCTAGTTTATTTATATTTTTATTTATTTACCATACCGTTTGAGTAAGTATAAAAAGACGTTTTATTTATTTACCATACCTCCACTTTACTTACATTTTTATTTGTTTACACCGTTACATGTATATAAGGTGACTTATGGAGTAAATATAAAAAATGTTTTATTTATTTACCATACCTCAAATTTTTTTATATTTTTATTAATTTACCATACCTCTTTTATAAATATGGTATTTGGCGCATAGGATTCACTTAAATAAAACCTATTCTTGAAAATGGGCGAATGGATTCACTTAAATAAAACCTATTCTTGAAAATGGGCGAATGGAAGGTTGTAAGTCCTAATTTCAAGGGCTAAATTTACCTTTTTTACCCTCTCCCTTAAAATAAGGTGGGCTATTTGAGGTGATTTGTAAAAATGTACTATGATACAAAATATTCGCCCACTAAAAATTTAAAACCCCTTAATTTCGCCAAAGGGCGAACATTCGCCCCTAAAATTATCCTTGGACTGCACCAATAGCATAGTTTGAGGTGTCTGTCTCGATTTCAAATGGATGTTGCATGTCTGGCAGTGTGAGTACCAGTGCAGAGTAGAGTCGGTGCTTCGACTCAATGAATGCTTTATGTTGGGACTCGAACAAGTAAATTTTTTCTTTCGCTTGACCCTTAGTAATCTAACTCAAAGGCCAAGTGATATTGGAGAATCCTAACATGAACCTTCGATAAAAAATTGGAAGGCCCGAAAAGTTGCGAAGCTCCATTAGAGTGGCTGAGGCTGGTCAATCCTGAATGACTTAGATCTTAGCTAGATCCACATGCATGTCACGCTCATCTATGATGTAACCCAAATATTTGACTTGCCTCATGCCAAAGGTGCATTTCTCGAAGCTGGCACATAGTTTGTGTTTCTGAAGGGTTTGAAGGACTTACCGAATGTGTTGGAACTATTCTTTGCAACTATTGCTAAAGATGAGGATGTCATCCAGATAAATAGCCATGAATGAGTTGGTGAAGGGCTGCAAGGTGTCATCCATTAGCCTCATAAAAGTAGCAGGGTTGTTTGTCAATCCGAAGGGTATTATCAACCATTCAAAAAGGCCTTCCTTGGATTTGAAGGTGGTCTTCCATACATATGTGGGTTCTATTATAACCCAGTGATAGCCAGACTTTAGATCGATCTTGCTGAAATACTTGGTACTTTTGAGTTGGTCCAGAAGGTCATCAATCTATGGGATTGGATACTTGTTATTGATAGTGATTTTGTTTAGCTCCCGTTAATCAATGCAGAGCCTCCAGGTCCCATCCTTCTTCTCTACAAGTACAATTGAGCTCCCACAAGGTGAAGAACTTAGTTGGATGTGTCCTTTTTGCAACAACTCCTCGATTTGCTACTTGATCTCTTCATTTTCCAGAATGGAGCGATGATATATTGTCCCATTGGGTAGTGTTCCTCCAAGAGTCAGTGGATTGAATGCTTGACCTGACAGTGAAAGGGTGCCCCTATGGGTGAGGAGAAGATGTGCTTGTATTCTTTCGTGACTGTATCCACGTGCTTCTGATGTGTGGAGGAACCTTTACCGGGGGCCATGTATGTGACTAGAATCTTCCCCTTACATTAAGAGCAAATCAAAAATAAAATAAATTTCTCAGTCTGGGAGATGATCTTATTGCATTGCTTAGCAAAGATTAAAGAGATGGCGGTAGGCGGGGCTACCTCCGGTATCTTGTATAACTTATTACCCAAAGAAATAATAACAGATTGGGGTTTAGACTCATATATAGCATGTCACTTCTACAAGTATGGTTGTCTTAATAATACATCACAAACTTTAAGAGGAGAAACATCACACAATACCTCATTCATGAAGGGTTTGATGATGTAGGGACGGTGGCATTATTGGTTGATGCGGGGATCTCGTCCTTGATGAAGACATCCAATGGTGTATGGTTGCATATGCATTGTACTCAGTAGGCCTAGCCACTTCACAACCTCTGCTGAAATGAGGTTTTTTGGCTCCCTTTGTCGATAATGAACTGCAGCAGAGAAACCTTCACCCACATGTATGAGTGGAATAGGCATTCCCCCTCCTCTGGATCTTCAGGATCAATCTTTTAGATCTTGGTGGTGGCCATAGTGGCATTGGGCTCCACATTAATTATATTCTTCCCTTTTTCATTCCCCTTGCCAGGTTCTGACTTAGAGTTGGAACATGCGTCTGAATCGAAAGCCTTCAGCTCGACCACTAGTGACTACTTGGCCTGACACTCACTTGTGCTGTCAGTGGAACTCTTATGGAACTCACACCACTTTCCCATGTCCTTCTTTGTCTTCATTGTGTTGTTCATTTCTTGTGGCTTCGGCAGGTTGTTTTTGGTTGTACCGCCTTCGCTTTGCCCTTTGCTCTACGGTTTGGGAACGCCTTTCCCTTGCTTCAAATTCATAAATCCAAAGTCTCACTTTTTTTTGTTTAAACTTCCTTTCGATCGTGATAGCACATCAGCGCATCGTGCTGAGCAAGGAGATGTCCAAGAACTCCATCTCATCTTAGATGTACCTGTGTAGGTAGCCATGGTACTTTAGTATCAAATATTTCTTAGAATCCTTGATAACCAACTTCGTGCGAAGGGTATTAAAAACATTGGTAAAATTGGCATGTCTTGGTCCCCTCCCTGCCACAACATGATCCACTTTATGTATTTATCCTCATAGCTCTCGACAAGGTAGCACTACTCTTTGATGGCATCATTGAATGAATTCCTAGTGGGTGCGGCCGAAAATAGTGAGGGTGTACTTTCGTCCTTCTTCTCAGAATAGGTTTCCCACTAGTCCTTGACGTGGGGGGCGACTTTGAGAAATGAAAAGGTAATATTTTCCTGGCTGTAAAAATCATGAATAGAAAAATACCCTTCTAGTAGATTTAACCATTTATCTACAGTGTCTGCATCTATCTGTCCTTTAAATATGGGGATGTCAAAGTTAACTTGTACCTTAAAGGGTGTGGCACTTCTATAGTAGGCACTGGAAGGAGATGTGTCACCTTTCGATAGCCACTAAAGGATCTATGAAAAATTTTCCATCATCACATTCCTCTGTCACTTGAGGGCTTCTTTGAGTAATATTTTGAAAGGATCCCCTAGCACCTTGTCTTTCTTCTCTTCCACCATGGGAGATCATCGAGATATACAAGGCTAGTATTGCAAAGGTTCGACTAGTTCAAGCCCTAACTCCTTATATCCTGACCTCGTTGGGGTATTGCAAAGAAAAACAGAGAAAGAGAAGACCGCTTTGATACCACTGATCCAAATTTAAATAGGAATGCAGTAGAAATAACACTTCATAAATACATAAACAACAAATATAACCATAAATACAGAGATGTAGTAGAAATAACACTTCATTTCATTAATATCCAATACTGAAATATGCTTACAAATAGAATGGAGATAAGACTAGCTCAGATGATCGAAGCTTATCTCGGAGAAGATATGTGGCGGCTACATGCCTCTGAACTGTGTTAAAATGAGGATTATAGGCCTATTTATTATTGATAAACAATGGAAAACCCTAAACATCTAAAAACTTAACCTTAGGAGAGAAAATGCCAAAACTATGGGCCCCGTTTAGGTAAATTGATACATCAACTTCCCGGGGTCGTAACTTTGGCATACGATATAAGTTTAACGTGCACAATACATCGTTAGGAATATCTATCTGAGGTCTACAACTTTCGAGTGGTCAATATCAATCAATAACCCATGCTAACACAGTTTTCCCAAAAAAATATTGTTTAGGGCCTCAAAACGACTTTGGAAGTTCAAGACCTGAAAAACTACCAAGAATAGTAAACTATGCTATAATTAAAGAAACTGAAAAACTGAAAGAAATAGTGGTGTGGGTCCAAGTGGAATAGGTGGGTGGCCATCCACATCCACCTGGATCAGTTGCATATGGAAGTGTCTGTCTTTTACCATTGACTAGGATTTCTCCCTTCTGAAAATTAGTCTTGGAAAACATCCCTAAACAATTTAACCATCTTAAAAAAAATAAGATCATGTGAAAAAATATGGATGACAATGAGTTTAAATTTAGAAATTGAAAATTGAAAATGCCCAAACATAACATAATCAAGCACTATAATCAAAACTTTCATGGCTTTCAAACAATTATATGCACGATTAATGAACGAATGATTCCAATTACCCCAGCCCCCTCTGCTTAGATCGGTCCTTCAGATTTTGTATTACCAATCTACAGGCAACCCCAGATCGTTTCCCTTTCATTTCCATTCCAAATATTTTAGTTGGACTATAATAAAATTAATGTGTGATATCAAATATCCAAACCAAGAATAATTTTTACCCATTCTATGAATTTAATTAAAGATGTCTGAGCTGCCAAATGTTCTCTTACTAAAACCTTCATCAATATTATAGTTAGTGTTTCAAATATGACTTCATGGTGGTCTAATCAACTCCTGGTACAGTTTTGTTCCTTCTCTAAGATCTGGCCCAATCTCAAAATTACAGAGATCACCTCTATCAAATAAATCGTAGAAGTGGGATATTCCAATCTGATGTTCGTAGGGTTTATATGTTTCCAATATGATGTTCATTAGTGTTGATCTGATGTTTTGTAGGGTTGATCTTGGCTTTTTGTTGTCATTCTAAAGATTTTCCCTTTGCCTAATGGATTCGTTCATGTCAGATGCGTAGTGTGAACCAGTGTACAGTAGTCATATAAATCCTGTTGTTTTTCGCAATCTAGTGGCTCTAAAATAATATATCGAAGGCCTAGATAGATGCCTTCTCACCTCAAACACTTTCATCTTTCAACCTGTGAATCAAAGAGGAATGAGGCACTTGAAGCAACAAGACTAAGGGACATTTTTAATTCTTCTCAACACCTTGTCGTTTAGGATCTTGAACAATATGTAGTAGCATTCTCTCATAAAAATCGGAAACTACTGAAGGATAATCTACATTCCAAAATGACAGCAGAAAATACGGACCGAGCTTCAATTCCTATATAAGAAGCACACAATGGGGCTGCTAGTTTATTTTTTCAGCGAGTGTCGTTTCTTCTAACGGATAAACTATGCAATTCTCAACAGACTTACGTTTTTTTTGACATGCATAGAGGCAAGTGGTAGCATGCTTTTCAGCCCCATACAGTTGTGTTTTTTTTTAAGATTTAAGCCAATAATGTTTCGTTTAAGAGCAGTGGGATGAAATTACTAGGAACACCATGCCTTTTCTTGACTTATAGGTGTGGAACTTAGACAACGATGCAATTGATTTTTGTATTTTTTCATATTTAGGGACGAATACTGTGAAAGTATTTGTGAATTGTATCCCCACTATTTGACCTCCCTATTCCAATTGTAGTGTTGGAGTTTCCAAATTTATATATGACTTCTAAAATTTATTCTATTCTTTAAGGTATATAAATATTATTAGATATTCGAACTTTGTGTCACCCTAAAAAACAACGAAACCTTTGTGTAAACGTATATGTAGTACATATTAAAGGTGATTGCGATAGGAACTCATCTGGTCTAAGAAGATCATTTGTAGTGCATTATGCATTCATCCATAGGGTGTAATCCTTTTATTATCATTTTGTCCTAAAGATTTAGGGAGGGGGAATAAGCAATGTGCCAGCGGTAAGCTAAAATATTGTGTTTCTTAAATAGTCTACTTTGTAGTCTATTGTGATGTGGATGAATGCATAAGCACACTCATAATTAATAAGTGAAAATTAGCTAGATCATGTTATTAATCAAATCAAGTATTCAAGAAAATACCCAAACAAGAATGCCAGGGATATGTGATATAAAATAGGCAATGTAGCAATATAAATGGAATAATAAATAGAATTTTTTGGTCGCATTTTTGTGTTGGAAGAAGAAAATAAAAGATAATAAAAAAAAAAATGGAAATCACATTAAAGAAATTTGCAAAAGCATGCATACATGGAGAATGACCGAAATACAAATAAAGGAGAAAGCAAAGTGAAGATGAACCAAGAAAGACGGCTGGGATTTTTCCCCATGAAATTTGAATAAGGATAATTATTGTGAGGATGAAGACACTCCAAACCATGGATCCCTGAATTTCTCTAATAATGCAAGGAAAATTATCATGTTTGGCAATAGAGATGAACCCGTAAGGTTGAGTGAGTTAAATGTCTTTAATGTCCAAGATTACCAAAAGGGAAGATGCAAATGCTTCCTATATAAAATGTCGGCACATACGACATATAATTGCATATACAATAGTAATGGTTACCCATGTTGTGTTTCATGTGAACCAAAAATCCACAAAACAAATAAATTCCAGAAATGGAAGGAAATATTAACAAAAAAGCACATGGTGATCAAAGCAAAGAAGGAATTGAAGCAAACGGAAGCCCCTATACCTATTAGAGCTCACCCCATAGGATATGTCGAAAAAAATCAAACCATCAGGAATCACAAAGTGAGAACACTCTGGACTAAAAATGTCAGTGACATATATTTTAGGAATAAAATTTAAGCAACAAACAAAGGAGGAGATACATGGAAAATAATTAGAAGCAAAAGGAGGCAACAAGCAATATCAAAGAGGACTCAAGAACAAAGGATAAGAGAACTTGACTTATGATCTTAATTATGAGATTTATGATATTCTTACAAGATTTATGAACATTTGTTGACTAGGTTGGTTGGATACGTGCACCTTTAAATTCTTTAAAAATGTTAGCAATGCTAACAATGTTAGCTAGTACAAGTGGAAAAACTCTTCTGAGGATGGGTTTGGGGTAGCAAAATAATGCCCATGAAGTTAGAAATTGCAGTAATGATCCATTATGGCCATATACATTATGTGTTTTTTCTAGTTTGGTTCATTTTTTATTTTGTAATGACCTCATCGACACCTTTCTTTTAATTTTCTGAAATTATTATCTTCTAGTCAGAATCACAATGCATAATCCTGTAAAACTTACCAACAATATTTAATCTTATTTATGTCTTCTTTAGTTTGTGGGTTATTTCAACATTTCAATATTTTTAATGAAACAGAAGGGTAATCTTGCTAGCTAAACTAAAAATTAGGGTATTTTGGTAACTAATTATTTCTATTTGAAATTCAGAAATTGTGTTTACTCGAAATTTAACAAATATTGTTTCACATCATTGTTGAGTCATTGGGTTTACTAAGCATTTTCTATTGGTATGCAGACTCATTGGGTGTACGGAGCATTTTTTGTTAGTATATAAAATTTGTAAGCTTCCCGGTCTCTATTAATTTGTCCAGGTGATCCTGAATTGCTTAATGTTGCATCTTGTTTTCCACTTGAACATTAGCACCATATCATTGTGCAATGATTTTGATTTCAAATTTCTTCATAGCAATATTAAGCTACTTGCTACCATTGTTGACTATTAGCAACTCTTGTGGTTTTAATCTTTTAGCACATCTTGATTGTCGTATGGGTCACACTTCGATGGACCTAGTGGTCATAACGACTGCATTATTTCACTTTTTTCATTACAACTTCAATATTTCACTTTCTTAACAAGTTCACCTTCATTGGCAAACCACTTTTTCTCTTGATTTGATATAAAAGAAAGTGCACTTTAGGTAACAACATTTAAATAAAATGCATTGAATAGACATGTCAATGCAAGGCAATTTATTCAATATAGCCAAAGTTTCAGAGAGCTATGTCAAGCTTCAATATATCATATCACTCATTAGCAAAAAAAAAATATGCATCATAGTGAACAATAGGTGACAGTATGCCATTGAAATCCTTGCTCGTTGTGGAGTGTTGGTTAGAGCTTTAGTGGGTGAAAGAGGGAAGACTCTTGTTGCTACAATTGTTATCAAGAGAAAATGATCCAACCAATTTCTCTACTTTTCAACTTTGAATATATAGAACCCCTTCCTTCAGAAAAGTTGACCTTACTATTGGAAAATGAGGAAAAGTATAGGAAAGCCTAACTTTTCTGCATGAAAATCTTTACATCTCACAAAAACTGCCAGTTTAGTCAACTAATTTATGGTTTGTAGCATTTTTTGACATTTTAATTGTTGTTATGAAAAAGAAAACCAATATGTCATAATGTGCATTAAATTCCACCTATTGTTTAAGATAAGTTCACCTACTATGGGTAAAAATAATAATAATTGTCGTGCATTAGCCTTTGACTATTAACATTGCCTTTATTCTCTTATTTTTTTGTTGGTTCCAATGACCTTTCAAAAGTCAACAAAGGTTTCCAATGAATTCGACCTTGCTGTTATCCCTCCAATGGAATATAATTCCTTCCAATCATTTGAATTCCAGTATCTTATACATATTGATGTCAATATTTTCCTGTACACAGTTGTATCTACTAAGATATAGTCAAGGCATGACAAATCACTAGTTAATGTGAAATCAGGACTATATCAATTAAGAAGTTAACTAACCCGGATGCGGGTGTTAATAAATAGCATTTATGAAGGTTCGCACAAGGCAGGCAGCTGGCCCTGCACTTGGCTGGCGGGCGATCTCCATGGCATGCGCATTTAATCAGCTGCTGGACGGAATGTTGGTCGCATAAATTGGAATTAATGTGCGCCTGGTTTGAGAGCTCATGCTCAAGGTTTTATGTATGGCTCCAGATCTGATTCACGCCATTGCTGCTGGTTCTTCTCACCTCCGCTCGTTGTTCTTCCCGCACCCCTACCTGGCTCAGATTGTTTGGAAGCTCGCCTGGTTATTTGGTATTGCTGGATTCCTCTGTGCTCAGTCTCTCTCCCGTCAGCTCCGCCATTTTCCCTTTCTCAGCTAGTCTGTCATTCTGAGAATGCCTCGCCGTCGAGGAGTCTCTTGCCGAGGAGGTAATACTGGCAACAGAGGCAGAACCTCTCGGTCTGCTCCTCAAAATGTCATCCCCATTACTTCGGCCTCCCCATCTTCACCGCCCTCTGGTCACGCTGGGCCTCTCCCGCATAATTCCTTTCAAACTACCCGGTTCACCTTCCATAGCAGGCTCAACAGGCCAGTTTTGTCTGCTAGTATCACAGTTATTCTCGCTGAGGAAGAGGACAATCCCAACAGCTCAGCCCACACCACCACCTCTCAATCTCAGGAAGACAACGTCCTTCAGGGGGAGATGGCTGGGGTGGTGTTCAACGCAGACAACATGCAAGATGACACCCCTGTTTCTGAAGCGCCCACGCATCCGGTCGATTCTACACAGCAAGAGATTCTTGCCTGTGGACCGACTCATTGTGCAGGCAGCATTCTCAACCTGGTAACTCCTCCAGAAGGTGGCATCGAAGGAATTGAAGACAATGGTTTCGTCACCTGGGTTGCTTCGTCTAGCCAGGTGGATAAGGACATGCCCGAATCTCCGCAACATGCAGATTAAGGCGGGTTCATCACTGACAGGTGGCATTCTTGCCTTCGCTCTGTTCGTTTTTTGCTATGTGTCTTGGTTTCTAGGTCTCTGGTCGTGTGTCTGGTTTCAGTTCTTGTTTAAGTTCTTGGCGCTAGCCAACCTGTTCTTAGTTTGCAGCAACAACTCTGAGTTTCATGGGTTCTGTTTTGCCTTTTTGTTCATGACGAGCATGATAGTATGCGTCTTAGTAAAGCCTCTGATGGCGATAGCTATTTCATGTTAGACTCAGAACAGAATTATCTTCAGTGGGTCACTGTCTAACAAAACAAATTTTTGAAGTCTGTAATCTGGAAATGGCAGATAGTAGAAATGTATGTCTCATAATTTCTGGCTGAGGGCTGACCTCTACCGCCTCTGAGGTCTCGACCTCCATGTACATAATTTTCTCCTTTTTTAATAGAATTAGTATTTACGCAGAAAAAAAATTAAATAAATAAAAATAAAAATTAAGAAGTTAACTAATATGAAACTTTCCAGAATTCATGTAACACACCAAAACAAACGAGGACATGTAAGGAAACAAAATTGATTGAATGCTATTTTATATTTCTTAGAATATGTGTAAGCCATATTTGTTTGAATGTTTGAATGTATAAGCCAGATAAATGCCTACTTTTCTAACATAAATTTATTGTCATTTTATTTTCCAGGTCTTCTAAGCGTACAGAATGGTGGAAAAGTGGACGTTGTGCATCAAAGTGTCTTGACATGCAAATCCAGGCCAAGCCACTGTGAAATATGTGCTTTATAATTAGGCAAGAAATCATGTGTTGCATAGAAATATAGAAGTACATAGGAGGGCAACGAATAACGAATCCTACTATATTGCCTTTGTTGAGGGATTATAGGAGGAAAAAAATTATGTTGCCAATTATATTGTTGTTTTCACAAGCTCACAGCTCATATGTAATCAGATCAAAGGCATCTCTTAAGTTTGAAAAGAGAATTTAAAACCACTTTAGAAGGAAGAAATAATATGGATTTCTTAGTTTCAATCTCTTAGCATACATTACCAAACATTCATAGGTTGTCCACTGATATACTTTCTCGAAGAATGTGAACTATAGATGGTGGTGTCAGGGATGATATCAGATCACCATTTATTACAAGAGAATTCATTGGTCAACATCAACATAGGTCCTCAATGTGTGAGTGTGTTCTTGTTGTCATTTTTCTTGGGGCTATCATGGCATGGTTCTTCCACTAAAGAAGAACCCATTGATGTGCTATTTTGCCCAACTTTCAATGATTGGGTTCTTTTGTATGGGTGACAAGTTTACAAAAAAATGTGTGTCATTCCATGTATATGGACAATTGTAAGAATTGCATGGTTTCTGATATAATAGATGAATTTTTTTGAGGTTATAATTATTTTCTTTTGTGTTATTTTACCATATGAACCTTTTCAATCACCAATTTATCAATTTTGTTCAAAGGATAAATATTTGCCACTAGGCATTTCATTATTCAATGTTGTCAAAATGACCATGCAAGTGATACAAATTGACAGTCAACCCTTACTATCATCGGTAACTAATGTTAGTAAAGACATCAGTAGCATTTGATATAATATAGAAACTTGTAGAAGATCATAAGTTAGTTTCAAGTTTGAAGAATATACATGATGTGATCTACCTACATGACTTATGCATTAAAATATGTCTTAACTTCTTATGTTATATTGACTTTTGTATGCATAATGGGTTTATTTCACTTTATTCTCTCGGAAATGCTCCATAATGATAGATACATGCACATGGTCCTTTGGAATAAATTGATGATGCTTCTCCCACACTAACACTAACATGACAACATCTTCCTCATCTTGGGTTGTAGAACCTCTCAATAGAACCTATTACTACTCATTCAAAAGCAAACCTATTCATTACATTAATACATAATCCCCAAACATTCACATAGTTTATCCTACTACTTAAATTTTTTGTTCCTTATACTCTGTTTTAGAATAGTAAATAAAATTATTTTCCTAGATAATAGTTCAGTACCATTTGGTAACCTGAGCCTATTGTAGATTGAAATATCAATAGATCCATGGGGATTTAGAGTTTGAGAGGATCAATACAACCACAAATAAGAAGAAAAAAATGGAAAGATATATATATATACAATTAATATAAAAAATTGAACACCTAGCCAGAGTTTTTGAGAGCTAGTGGATTGTACTAGCCTCGTGATAAGGTTATGGAATGTAAAACAACTTCATAAATTGCATATTAATGATTTTTTAATTGTCTAATTTAAATTTCATATTTTAATTTCAGCCATATAAGTTCTTCATTATTTGTAATTTATAGTTATATATGTCTTGTTGATTCGACATATGTAAAGCACAATTTTATTAAGTGATTTAACATTGTAGTTGATGAAAACTAGGTGATGTTGTTTTACTATTGAATTTACTACTGTAAATAAGTGTTTTCAGATCTCATTTATGCATAATAAGTTTTCCTAGAAGGATGAAACTTATTGGAAAACTTTGGTATATTTTCTCCTTGGATTTCCTAGAAGTTTGGGTCATTAAGGATTGAAATATTGTCTACTTCCACAACTATTTTATTTATATTTCATAAGAACCCTAAGGATGAATTCATCGAGTTATGATCCAGGAAACCTGTATTCAAGAGGTGAAATTTCTTAATTCCAATTTTTGAAAAATATCAATGGTATGTGTATTTACTCAATGGTGAGTGTTGATTTGTTGAAGTTGGTTCAACCATCAAGGCTAGAAGTTGATGAAAGAATAAAGTTGATCACACCTGCCATGGATGAATTAACTCTATACTTACTAACAATGTTAGAATCAAATCAAAATATGGATAACAAACTTTTGAGGACTCACCATGGTGATATGTATAGAGTTTTTATGTAACAAATACCAGTTGGTAGGAAGGTCATGTCACCCCAAGGGACAAAATCGTACAATGCATAGAATGCTCAACAATTGTTTTCAAACTTGCAGATATTTGAAGTTGATGGGGACCATCACTCTCCAAGTGGGAAGGTCTAATTCATTGAAAATAATTATCTATTGAATTTGTGCAAATGGATTATTCTCGAGGAAAAAGGATGTGTCTTAAATAGATCTAGTAAATCTAGACTAGGGGATGAACAAGCTCCAATAAGAAGGTGATGGGTAGATGGGGACTGATTGAGGAGGTGATCAAGGAAAATGTAACTGACAAAGGATTCACCAACCACATAACATTAGCTTTTACGGTTAAGTATCCACTAAGAAGAGATCCCTTTAATAGAGAAAAAACCGTTGTCAACATGAGTTTCCATCAATAATGTAAATCTTGATTCTCATACGAATCTAATTCAACTACTCCAATAAAAACATCTCAAATCCCCAACATGTCAGTGAGAATCAAATAACCAATGCCAAAAATGATCAGGGAATCTGCTACAAGGAGTTGAACTACCATACTTGAACATTCTTTTAGACTAGTATTTAAAGAGGATTAAAACTACAAAGAGGGGTTTCATTAGTTCCTTTGGAATAAATAAAAAGATACCCAATGGCACATTTCCCAAGTGGCTTGTCACACTGATACATTGCAATTGTCACCATCCATCACCATTTTTTAATTGGGAAGGTAAGCTCTCACAAGGCTTGAAGATTTAGGTGTAATTGAATTGTGCAACAATGTAATTAGGTCATCACCTTTGTTACTTCTAAGGTTCTCGTAAAATTTGACATTAATAATATTATTGGATTTATTACCCATGAGGATTTTATCCAACTAAAAATGTGTCCTTGTTTCTAATGTGTAATATACAATGAAGGTATTTTGATATTGAAAATGTTAAGTACCCTTTCTATAGCCCACCACAACAAAAGGGAGAATTTTGTGATTATACCTTAGTTTCCAAATTTTCTCCATAACAATATTCCATCGGACTCGTTGATAGATTTCATACCTAATGTAAAATGAGAAGACATAATGGATGATACAACCAACTTGAACATTATTGTAAATGGAGTAAATGAGGCTAACTTGGATGAGGGTTGAGAGCAAGGTGCTTTATTGATATGGATGGGTAGATAAATATTAGTCAGTGACGACTTATCAACATTATTGTTAGATCTTCAATGGGTCATCTTTTTCTTAGAGCAGTTATTGATATAAAAAAAGGTAAAGATTCAAGTTTCCAATCTATTTTATTCTAGTGGCTAAAGAGGAGGTTGAGACCTCTAATGTCATGCAAATGTTGCACTTGTTTTCCATTTAATTGGAGATTCATATCAACATATTTTCTTAAAATTTGTGTTGTGTATATGGAATAATACACTCAAAGGCGTTGGAAGAATTTCATGGGACTCATATTTTGTGAAAGTTGCTAGAGATGTGTAGATGTTTATTTACAATTAACAAGTCTCCTTGAATATATAGAGGTCTCACCCAAGAAAGGAATTCATCAAGTATGCATATACCATATATGTCAGCTAGTTCCCTTTTATATATGAGGTGCTTGAGGTGAAACAGGAATTGTGGTCTTTTTTGTTTACATTTATTGGTTTCAATGATAATAATCAAAGAGAAATGAGAGGAAGAGAGTGATAAGGGTGGGATGATGACTAGTGGCTAGATTGCATGTACTTATTCATAGTCATAACCACTAACTTAGTATAAAAAGATTAACTTTCCTAGGCTAGACAAACTTATGAGAGAAATGACAACATGTTGGTCCAAGAGAGACCTTCCACTCATGAGAAAAACACACTGCACACATTTGACCCAACATTTAATAGGGTGGGGCCATATTCATACACCATTACACATGGAAACCAATTATTGTAATATTAAATGGTATATCAAGAGATTTGGGAGAGTTCCTCATAGGTTCAGGAATTAGGAGTTGAAGGAGAGGTTTCAAACTATTGCAATGATGCTTCCTATTGGTACCATTTTTTATGCTTCTTTTTGCTTGCATAACCTATATTTTTCCCACATTTTTCCTTCATATATCTCATATTCCCTCCATATTTGCATCAGATTGATCATCTAAGATACACTTGTCACTTACTTTTTATGATTTTAATTTTTTAAAAATTTGACATTAAAATTAATAAAGTTTTAGCAGAAATTACAAGATGTTGTAACTTCCTGTAATAGCTCCAAGGTTTGTATATGTGCAGGACAGTTGGGCGAATTTTGAGGCCCATGGGATGTTCCTCAATTTACATAGATGGATAAATATCTATCATTTTCAAGATAAGAGCTTTGCATGTGTCTGATCAAAGCTAGTCAAACTTGACCACTTGTGTAAAAAATACCTTGTTTTTAGCTAGAAATTAGGATAGATTTGGATTTCGAGGGATTTCTTCATATTTTGTGGATATATATATTGAATTATACCTTACTATCATTTTTATTGGATCTTACAAACTAATTAAAGTACTTTTAGCATTTTGGTTACAAAGTTTCTTGTATAAATACTCAAGATTTGAATGGAAACATAATGTTATTATGTTCAAGAATTCTATTTAACAATGTAAACTTTGAAATGGGAACTATAAACTCAAAATGGGAACTCTAGTAAAAAAACCCCGTAAAAACATAAAAAAATGTGCTAAAAACGAAAAGTGTTGATGCTAGAATAACACCTTTTTTTTTCGAGGGTAAATTTTCAACATGTTTTAAAAATGGCGGCGAAAACCAATTTTTTGTGCAAAAATTGTCCAAAAAGCACCCTCAAAACAAAAAGCATTGATGTTCGAATAACACTTTGCAAAAAACACCCTCAAAACGAAAAGTGTTGACACTGAAATAACACTTTCTTTCTTTTTTTCGAGGGAAAATTTTCAACATTTCGAAATAATGGCGTAAAAGATTTTATCATGACTCCAAAAAACATTAAAATTTCAATTAAAAAAAAATTAAAACAATCAAAAAACACAAAACAAAAAAAATTTAAAAAATAACAAAACATAAATTAAAATATATATTAAAAAAAAGACAAAAATCAATCATAAAACTATTAAAAAAAATAACCTATAAAATATAAGAACTAAAAAAATTAAAAAAAAAAAGAAATAAAAATTATAAACAAATAAAAAGTAAGGAAAACATATTTAAAAAATAAAAAATAAAAACAAAAAATAATCTTGTAAGCCATAAAAAAATTAGGAAGAAAAAAACAAAACAAAACAAAAATATGTAAAAAAAAAATAAAAGAAACTATAAAATTAAGTAAAAAAAATAAATAAATAAAAAATAAACAAAAGACTAAAAAAAATAAATAAATAAATTGAAAATTAAAAACAAAATAAATTAAATAAATAAATAAATACCAAAATTAGGATTAAAAAAATCCAAAAAAACAAAAATATACTCAAGTTAAAAAACCAAACTCCAATTAAAAAGAAAAATACATTTAAATTTAAAACAAAAAATATATATTTATTAACCATTTTTTTATTAAATAATTTTTTTTTTTTTTTAAACAAATATGTTTTAATTAAAAAAAATAATTTGATTCACCCCCGACCGCTCGTGGTGGCATGGCCATGGGCGGAGGGGCTACATGCAACCTCGTCCGCCCACTCCCGCACACCCACGGGCGGCAAGAATCGCTCGACCGCCGCCTTTCCATCCGATGTGGCATGACCCTGCGTGGAGGAGGCTGCATTTAGCCCCTCTGCCCATGATCGTTCCACCACGGACGGTCTGGCGTGAATTTTTTTTTTTTAAATTAAAAAATATTTGTTTAAAATTTTTTTAAATTAATTAAATTTTAAAATTTTAATTTGTTTAAGTTTCTTTTTAAGGTTTATTTTAAAAAACTTAAAAGATGCTTATGAATTAATTAAACTTTATTTTTTTTTTCTTTTAAAATAAAAAAGTCCCATTTAAAAAAACAAAAATTAAATGTTTGTTATTAAAAAATAAATAAATAAATATGCGCATATTTTTTTCGTTTTTTGTTTTAAATAAAAAAACATTTATTTATTAAAAATATTAAATGTTTATTTCTTTTTAAATCAAACATATATATGTTTTTTTTTTTTTTTTAAATAGAAAATATTGGGTTGAAGAAAAAATTTAAAACTTTATTGTTTTTTTTAAATCAAAAATAGATATTTCTTTTTAACTTTAAATGTTTTTTGAATTTTTTTTTTAATTTTAATATATATATATATATATATATATATATATAATTTTCAAACTTTTTTGGTTTTTTTGGTTTATAACTTTAGTTTATTTTTGTTTATTTTTATTTTTTTTAAATGTTTTTAATCTTAATTTTAGTAGTTTTTTTTTTGGTTAATTTTCTATTTTTTTAAATGTACTTTGTTTTTATTTTTAATTTTTTTTTCTAGTTTTTGTTAATGTTTTTTTTTTTTTTTACTTAATTTAATAGGTTTTTAAAATTTGGTTTTTCTTTTCCAATTTCTTTTATGGCCTATGAGATAATTTTTTTTATTTTACTTTTTTACATTTTTTATGTTTCTCTCTCTCTCTCGCTATATATATATAATCAACATTAAAAAAAAAAAAAAAACAACAACAACAACTTTAAAATTCGTTAAGTAATCATGATTTCAAAAAAATTTGGACATAATAAATTTTAAAGTGTGAAAAATAAGCCCTCTAAAAAAAAGGTATGTTGTATCCTCACATTTCAAAATCAGCATGAAAATCACTAACATTTAAAAACAAATTTTTATATTTGATACATAAGAAAATTTAAAGTCTCAAAAATATGCTCTGAAAAAAAAGAAGTGTATTCTGCATCACCACTTTTCAAAATTGGGTCACTTTTTTGCCACCTCTACGAAATGGGTAATCGTATCGATTATTTAAATTGCCAAAATGTATGCTCTAAAAAAAATATGTGTGTTCTACATCACCCCTTTTCAAAATCGAGTCACTTTTTTTCTATCTCTACGAAACAGGTAACAGTATCAGTTCCCGTTTCAAAGTTTACATTGTTTTTTACTGAATTTAATATATCAAGAGTTTTTGGACACCTAAATTATAATTTGTTGAATTTGTTGATTTTGTTACTCAAACTTTTCTAACTGATTTTACATCCAAGTGTGCAAGCAAAGCATGGAGGGCCCTCATTACCAACCTTGTGCACTTAGCTTTTAAAAGTGTTTGGTATGTTTTCATATTTTTTGCAGTTTCTTTATTTATTTTTCATTAGATTAACAATCTTTAATTGTTTCTAAAGTATGATAATACATTGCACATAGATCTCTTGTAAAAGAGATTGATATGTCCTTGCATTAATAAAATGTTGTCAATTTGTAATTTTCTGCAATTCATTTTTATGATATTTCAGTGTTTCATTGTTTATAAAACTTCAAGATCTAAATGATGTTATGTTTTTGAAACATGATGAATGTATATCTTGTAAGGGAGCTTGATGTTTACTTACTTACAACATCTAAAGTTATTAATATGCATTAGATGCAAAGTGTGTTTACATTTATGCAATTTAAGTTACTTTGATTATCCTCTAGATCTAAAATCCATATATTTTGGTATTCTTCTAAGTATTACGATCCCAGATTGACATTTGAATTCACACTCTAATTTAGAGCTATAAATTAGACACACACTTCCTATTAAGAAAATTAGAAGTTATAACACTTCAACAATGATTTCTTTCATTTGCACAAATTAGTGGCCCAAAGAGAGAATACAGTAGCTCATGAGAGGCAATTTGGGAGTTGGAGGATGCATGGGGGTGGAGATCCAAAGCTACACTAGCTTATTTTTTCCCCATTATCTCAAATCACTAATTACTTTATGAGTAAGATGTTATGAAACCAGCTCAAGAAAAGATAGAAAAGATAGATCAATGCCTTAGAATTCAGCCTCTTCGAGGGGGCAACCTCCTTTACATTACATAAATGAACAATTCTTGGATGATTCAAATGACAAACCTCATTTCTATATATAGGATTCTAAGGAGTCACAATATAATCCAGACGACCTAACAATAATAATATAAAGCCACAAAAATACCAATAAAGGGATTCTATGGGGCACAGTAATAACAATATGGGGATAATAGGGGCACAACAATATTAATAAGGGATGAAAATACAATAGTAATGGGGTAATCACTAGTATTATAGGAACCCAACATGCCCCTCTCCTTCAAAAAAGTGTTGTCCTCAATGCTTGAGTAGTTATGGATGCTTCTGTATAAAATTCTCATCCTCCCATGTGGAATCTTTAGTGGATAAGTTCTTCCACTTGATAAGATACTCTGAAATTGATCAATTTCATAGCTGTCGAGTTCTTGTTTTTGTGACTGCTTCTAGTTCCAATATGATTTTTCCTTCCTCGTCAAGTTCTGGCAATATTGTTTGAACTGGGAGCTTGTCGCCTATAACCTTCTTTTAACATGAAACATGGAAAACTGGGTGCAATTAAGAAGCTACAGGAAGCTCCAATTTGTATGCCATAGTACCAATATTTTGCAACACCTTATACAGACCATAATACTTTGGTGATAATTTATTATCCTTCTTAACTTGCTCGAGGGACATTTGCTTATATGGTTGTAGTCGTAGGAATACCCAATCACCTACATCAAAACTTCTTTCGCTGCGATGTTGATCTGCTTGCTGTTTCATTCTATTCTGTGCCAACACGAGGTTATCCTTTAAGAGTTGGAGGACTTGTTGTTGATTTTCGATGTGATGTTCCACTGCTTGAACCTTAGAATTTTCTCTTAAATATGATGTGATGGATGGTGGCTGATATCCATAAAGTGCCATAAATGGGTCATTTTTGTTGCTATATGGAAGGAAGTGTTATACCACCATCCGGCCAGAGGTAACCATTTGACCCATTGTGCCTGTTTATCAGATACAAAGCAACGAAGATATCCTTCCAAACATTTGTTTACTATCTCAGTTTGCCCGTCAGATCGAGGATGATAAGATGAGCTATGAGCTAACTGAGTACCAAGACAAGAAAATAATTCTGTCCAAAAAATTCCAGTGAAAATGGGATCTCTGTCACTTACAATAATCTTTGGGTTTCCATGTAGCTTTTGAATTGTTTCCATAAATGCAGTAGAAACTGTACTGGCTTTAAATGGATGTGATAATGCACAAAAGTTTTCATACTTGGTAAGTCTGTCAACTACCACCATTATGACACTCTTTCCCTTAGACTTGGGTAAACCTGTGATAAAATCCATTAAAACCTCCTCCCAACGTTGGCTTGGAATGGATAAAGGTTGTAATAGACCCGGTGTCTTAATTGTTTCAACTTTATTTTGTTGGCAAACCAAACATTCTGCCACGAATTTTTGAATATCCGATTTAAGGCCATCGCAAAAAAATTCCTTCTTAACCCTGTGGTAAGTTTTTAAAAATCCTGAGTGCCCTCCTAAGGGAGAAGTGTGCTATTCCATCAGAATCTTTTGTTTTAGTTGGGAATTCTTACAGAGGTATAAGCGATCTTTGTACCATAAAGAATCATTTTGCCAATTAAATGTATCAGATGTACTGGAATCTTGTTGTAACTTTCGAATAAGTGCCCACACTTCTTCGTCATTCTTTCATTCCTCCCTTGCTTCGTTTATCCAATCTGGTTGGATAATAGAAATGGTGCACAACAATGCTTCCACATCCTCATCCTTTCTTGAGAGTCCATCTGCCATCACATTTTGCTTCCCTTTTTTGTAGATGATTTCAAAGTCATAACCCAACATATTTGTGACCCACTTTTGTTGCTCTTTAGAGGATAATCTTTGTTCTAAAAAGTATTTAAGGCTATCATGATCTGTTTTTACATTGAAGTGTCTTCCCATTAGGTAGGGTTGCCATTTCTTAAGTGCATGGAGTATTGCCAACATTTCCTTCTCATAAATAGCTTTATGTGAAAACTTTCCCTTGATTGGATGACTTTCAAAAGCAATGGGTCTTTCATCTTGCATTAAAACAGCACCAATTCCATTTCGTGAAGCATCACATTCCACAATAAAGGTTTTTGTGAAGTCCAGTGTAGCTAAGACTGGCGCTTGGCACATTGCCCCTTTAAGATGTTCAAAGGCCTTTGTTGCTTCTGGAGTCCATGAAAATGCATCTTTCTTCAATAATGTTGTTAGAGGTGCTGCTATTCTCCCATAATTCTTAACAAACTTGCGATAATACCCTATCAACCACAGAAATCCTCGCAGATGCTTTATGGATGTGGGGATTTTCCATTCCTTAATGGCTTTAATTTTGCTAGGGTCTACCTTAACTCCTTCATGAGATACAATATGACCCAGATATTCCACCTCTTGTACTCCAAAGAAACATTTAGATCTTTTTGCTTATAATTGTTTCTCCTCCAATAGTTGTAGCACCCTGTCAACATGTTCAACATGATCCTTCCAAGACTTGCTGTAGATTAGTATATCATCAAAAAATACTAGCACAAATTTTCTAAGGAATGGTTTGAAAATGGAATTCATCAAACCTTGAAATGTTGAAGGTGCATTAGTAAGGCCAAAAGGCATGACCAAAAATTCATAATGACCCAAATGAGTTCTAAATGTTGTTTTCAGAATGTCTTCAATCTTCATTCTGATTTGATGATATCCTGAACGAAGATCCAACTTGGTGAAGTAAATTGATCCATGCAATTCATCCAATAATTCATCAATGACGGGAATGGGAAACTTATCTTTAATAGTGAGCTTGTTGAGCTCCCTATAATCCGGACACATGCACCATGATCCATCCTTCTTGTGCACTAATACTACTGGAGCAGAGAAAGAACTTTGACTCAGTTGAATTATACCAGCCTCTAGCATTTCTACAACCATACGTTCAATTTCACTCTTTTGGGAATAGGGATATCTGTACGGCCTGATGTTTGGAGGAACACTTCCTGGAATCAGATGAATAACATGATCATGATCACAAATAGGTGGGAGACCTTTGGGAGTCTCAAATACCTTGGAATGATTGTCCAAGACTTTTAGGAGATCTAGAGAAATAGATGATTGCAATGTGGAAACATCTAGCGAACATAATTGTGCAATTACACCCCTTTGTTCCTTTTTTAGAAGCTTTGTCATACCATTAGAGCTTATTATATTTCCCGGTTTCCCTGCAATACCCCTTAATTCAACTTCCTTTCCTTCCACAGAAAATTTCATGAAAAGTTCTTGAAAATTAAAAGCTATTGTACCCAAGGGTTGTAGCCATTGGACTCCTAGTACAACATCAGCACCTCCCATTGGAATGGAAAGCATTGGGCTAGTCAATACATATTCTCCCATCGATAGCTTGATATTATGGAACTTTCCAAAGAAATTTATTATTCCTCCATTTGCAACCATCACTTGACACTCTGGTGCTGGATATAAGAAGCAATTCAATTCTTTTTCTACCTTACAATGAATAAAATTGTGGGTACTTCTTGAATCAATCAACACTATTACCTTTTTCTTCTTTATTTGTCCTTCTATCTTGATGGTTTGAGGAGTGGTAATTCCCGCCAATGCATTACAAGATATGGTTGGATTCATTTCTTCTTTATCTAGGCTTTATTCCTGGAGTATATCCTCTTCTTTTGACCTTTCTTGCTCCTTTTCTTCTTCCTCTTCGCAATATATGTAGAATAATTTCTTCTCAGCGCACTTATGACCTTTAGTGTAGTTGATATCACAACTGTAACAAAGCCCTTTTGCTCTTTTTTCTTCCAATTATTGTGGTGTCAACCTTATAGGTTGTGGAAGACTAGGGGCAACGACACTTCCATCTTTATAGTTGTGAGTGGTATGCTTCCTAGTTGCCATAATTTTGCTTTCCATTTTTCTTGCTAACCTGAATGCCTTCTCTAATGAATCAGGTTCTCAAAGGTGAACATCATGTTGGATATTATCCTTTAAATTCCCTATGAACACATCAATCCTATGCTCCTCTGGAATATTTTTTACCCTTATGTTCAATTTTTGGAACTCCTCAATGTGCTCCATTATTGAACCCTTTTGTTTGAGACTTATCAATTGACTAAAAAAGGTGTTGCTTTTTGTATCCTCATAATGTACTGTCAATTCTTCCGTAAAAATTTCCAAAGTGATAATTTGTTTACGAGAGCAAAGCCATTGATACCATACAAACTGATTTGGTTCCAAGTATAAAGTTGCAATACGTACCTTTTGTGTGTTTTGCACATTATTGAGATTGAAAAATTGCTCCATCTGTAATATCCATGTTATAGGATCCTTGCCATCAAACTTCCTCATATCGATTTTTGGAATATGGTGGGTCTTCGATCCCACATTATAGTCTAAGAAATCATGATTAACATTTCTTTTGTTTGCATCATAAGTTTCTTTTACTTTCTTTTCACCATTAGTAAGTATTTCTTGTAGAAAATTTGTCAAATCTGTCTTCAAATCTGCCATGTCTGTCTTCAAATCTGTCTTCAAATCTGCCATGTCTCTCTTCAAATATGTCTTCAAATCTATCTTCAAATCATCCATCTTAGCTTCCACGCCCTTTATCTTAGATTCCACGCCATTTATCTTAGCTTCTGTTAGATTTTGTGAGAATGACATTTGTTGCACTTGTTCTTGTAATTTTGATATGTCATGTAGCATTTCTTCCTCTTCTTCATGAGTCATGCTAGAGCTTTCAAGTTTCTTACTACGTGTTTGTATTTTCTTTCCTCGGGACATCAGTTACCAATAATAATGCTCTACTATGCCCTTTGAATTCCTTCAAAATAAATTTTCAAACTAAGCTTAAGAAAAAATTTTAAAAAAATCTACACACCTTTTTTCACTTTGTAGGAGCTCGATATTGCCTCTGATGTATCTCTGTACTTTATTATCATCCACTTTTGAAATTGTGACCTGTAGTAGCCCTATGTTTCCTCTTTCCAATGCCACTAGTATGACCCAAATTTGATTCTCCAAGGAAGAGTTATGCGAAATCTCCCACAGTGACTTGATTATAGACTAGTTCAGTAGAGCGAACTTGTACGACGTGCCACGAGTCACTGTTTTGACCTTTGGCTCTAAAAAATATATACAAGAAACTACACTCCGTCCTCTTTTCTAAATTCTTATGAAATTTCAATCCGATGCTCAGAGAGAAATTTATGATGATTTTCCCCAGGTCACATGTTTGGAATGTAATTCAGGAGTTTGCAAAAATACCAACTTCCTCAGATCATATCTCCGCAAATATAGTGTGAAAATCTCTGAAATCTGGACCTGAGCTTCAGCACGATCTCTTCTCAAATGGGTTTTTTTTTAGCTTCTGAAACACGCAGAAAAAAAGTTATAGTGAAAATTCCACGATGACCTGTTTGGAGCAGCGAAACCCTAGAATCCAAAGCTCCGATACCAAATGTTATGAAACCAGCTCGAGAAAAGATAGAAAATATAGATCAACACCTTAGGATTCAGCCTCTTCGAGGGGGCAACCTCCTTTACATTACATAAATCAATAATTCTTGGATGATTCAAATGACAAAACCTCCTTTCTATATATAGGAGCCTAAGGAGTCACAATATAACCCAGCCAACCTAACAATAATAATATAAAGCCACAAAAATAACAATTGAGGGATTCTATGGGGCACAGTAACAACAATATGGGGATAATAAGGGCACAAAAATATTAATAAGGGATGAAACTACAATAGTAATGGGGTAATCACTTGTATTATAGGGACCCAACATAAAAGGAAGTTTCATGCACTCTAGAAAAGAAGCTAGTTGCAATGCACAATGTCTTACATATTCATTATCAAAAGAAACTTGAGTATTATAAGGGAACCAATGACATAATAGCATGTCATCCCAGCGGATTCAAACACATAGATAACTAGAAGAGTGCAAAGTCACAGTAAGAAATGCTGCAAACGCCAATGAGAATATTTAATGAACGAGAGGAATCTAATGGTGACGTTGATGGTGGCTTTTGCATTGATGATGTTGAACATATATTGTCACCTATCACTGAGATTTAAGAATGGGGGAGTTTGGGAACAAGTTTCTGACCACTACAGAAAACCTCTAAATTCCAAGGAATGTCTAAGTAGGAGACATGGGAGACCCCCATAAAATATAGAAAATTTACTCATTTTATTTATCATTGAATAATGAGTAATCATAAATAGGGAATAAGCATAATAAAATAGCATGCCAAAATGCATCAATAACACAAAAGAAAACCAATGTGGAGGACAAAATACAAGTATGTTAAAACATGACTTGGAAGACCAAATATTAGTTAGCATGGAAATGTGGATAAATAACAAAAAAGACAACCAATTAGAGGGAGAAAACACTACCGTGCCAATATGAACCAATACTACAAAAAGAAACACACACAAAGAACATCAACACAAATAAGTGACACAATCCAAAAGATATTATTAAGAAGGAAAAAAAATTATATACAAAGTTTAATAATATCAATCAATCCAAAAGTTGGATTCATAAACACACATGGTAAATTAACGACTGAACCAGATTTATCCAAAATGAAGGTATTCAAAAGAAAAGGGAAGGTACATATGTAGTCACTCACAAACTGAACATGACATGAATATCATCCCATAACAAATAAGTAAGGGTTTGTTATAAAAGAAATGAACAATCTACTCTAAATCTAAACAAAAATAGATATTATGTATACTTGAGATGAAGCACACATCATGCATCCCTTTTACTGGCATTACTCTTAATGAAATTTCTTACATCATGGACACAAAAACTATGTTACAATTTTTCTTTAACTTTACATTAGTTCATTCATTTATTATATTTCTAGTTGTACTGGATCACTATGCAATGATGTTTATGTCATGTTCACTTGGTTAAATGGACATGCATGTAATTTCATTTTTCTCTTGGAATCTTGCTGATATGGATTTATTGATATTCTAAAGAAAATATGGTTTAATTTTTATGAACCACGTAGGTCCATGAACCCAACAATCAACATTCAAAAAGGAGCAGAAACATCCTATAGTAAGATTAGGTATAAGACCATAAAACAAAACTTGACTCTTGAGTCGACACTTAAATCCCAAATGCACCCTTGCAAATTTCTTTTGTCAAGGGCTCCCAGAGTGGATAAATGAGATATGGATGAAAAAATCCAGCCTTGTTCAAGGAGGATTCTTTATAGGGAGCCATGAGAAAAGTAACATCAATAATGGTAGAAGGAAAAGACTATTGAGTGATTGTCTTCTTCATTGTGTATGTGGCATCTCAGTTTATATAAGAAACAAATGGTTGTCAAACAATATTGTGTATATGAATCATCCCAGGCAAGTGAAGTTCAATTGCAACAATTTAAAGACTTTGGGGCACATATATATGCTAAATCACTAGCAATTTCAACCTTCTTCCATGTCAAATTATCATTATAAGAAAGTGTGGGAAATTGCCCAATGAAGAAAGGGAAGACAAGCTAATAATAAAATCTACAAGTAATCGATTATTGGACCACTGAAACCCTTCATTTATTTAATAAAGATTAGTTACATGTACATAATAGCAATTGATCATAAGATGGAACAATTTTCAAGCTCTCGTAACCCTAGCTAGGGAAACCAAGAGAACCCTAACAACCAAATCCTCTTGGCTATGTGTCACACCTAATGAAATTTGGTCACTCCACCAATAATCCTCAACAACCTAGCATCATCAACTGCAACGATATTCATGACATGAATGTTGGTATGTGAGAGATTAAAGAAGAAGAGGTTGCAGTTTCTCTCACAACTTGTTTGAGAAGCTTGCAACTTGGTTAACCTTTATGTCTTTTCCTGAGCCCTGCAAGTTTATTTTGTGTCCTGGTTCAATATGAAAACATTCAGACACCATATTAACAACATCAACAAGAACCAGTGCACAATTTAATAGAAAATTAAGAGCAAAGACATAGAAACAAACTTGGAAAATGACCAATTTGTGTGTTGTCAATGAGTCAATCATGTTCAGGGGGAGGGAAATCCACTGAAGAAGTTGTTGTATCTATAAGGTAACAATTCAATTTTCATCAAAGAAAATAATATCATGTGAATTAATACATGCATCAGAATACGAACTACATCAATTAGGAGTTCCATCAAATGGACATTGATTGATGTTATAAATAGAGCGATGGTGCTTCTATCTATGTGCTTCAAGTGAAGGCACATTATTGGGATGGTGCACCTGTGCAAACATTTAAATACTACATTAACAACATCAACAACAAAAAGCCACACAGTTAAGAGAAAAAACATAATAACAAACTTGGAAAATCACCAATTTGTATGTTGTTAATGAGCCAATTATGTTCGGATGCAGGGCGATCGATTGAAGAAGATATTTTATCTGTAAGATAACAATGCAATTTCCATTATATAAAATAACATCATGTGAATTAATACAAGCATAAGAATACAAACTACATCAATTATGATTCACATCAAATGCACCTTAACTGATGTGATAAATAGAGTGATGGTGGGTTTGTCTATGTGCTTCAAGTGAAGGCACAATATTGGGGTTGTACACCCCTGCAAAAATTCAAATATGACATTAACAACATCAAAAACAACCAGGGCACACAATTAAGAGAAAAGACATAGGAACAAACCTGACAAATCATGAATTTGTGTGTTGTGAATGAGCCAATCATGTTAGGAATGGAGGGCAATCCATTGAATAAGTTGTTGTGTCCGTAAGATAACAATGCAATTCCCATCAAATAAAACAATATCATGTGAATTAATACATGGATTAGAATACATACTACATCAATTAGGAGGCCCATCAAATGCACTCTTGGGAACCACTTTTGATTTTCATTATCGCCATATAACCTATGTTCTTACCCTCATTTTCCTTTCATATCTTTCATACTTCATCCATATTTCTTAAAAATGATCATATAAGGTACATTTTTCATTTACTTTTCACGATTTGAATTTTAGGAAAATTTGACACTAAAGTTGATTTTTTAGCAGAAATTACAAGATGTCATGACTTCATGCAATAGCTCTGAATCTCCATGGTTATTACTCATGTTCCATGTTCTTTTCATATATATATATATATATATATATATATATATATATATATATATATATATATATATAACTCTTATTTTAATTTGTTTTATGATTAATAATACTAATATTAGTAATTTAAAATGAAAATATAATTTACTTCATTTTTATATTTTTATATTTTGTAATGTGAGATATATCATGAAGTAAGTATCCTCGTGTTTATCATAAATTGATTCCTAGAGGGGTTTACTAACCATTTAGATTATATAATAAATTTAATATATGAAAAATATTGTATGAGATTGATCACTACCTTAGTTTATTAAACAAATTTCAAGGGTGTGGATGTTGACTTCCTATAACTTGATTAGTAAGAAAATCTAGAATTAATATAATGAAAGTTGAAATTATTTTATATAACTAATCTACTATATGAAAAATATTGTATGGGATTCATCACGACCTTAGTCTATTAAACCAATTTGAAAAGTGTGTATGTTGACTTCATATAACTTTTATTAGCAAGAAAATCTAGAATTAATATAATGAATGTTAAAATTAATTTATATAACTATTCTAGTATATGAGAAATATTGTATGACATTGAGCACTACCTAAATCTATTTAACCAATTTGAAAAGTTTGGATGTTGACTTCATATAACTTGATTAGTAAGAAAATCTAGAAATAATATAATGAAAGTTAAAATTAATTTATATAACTAATATAGTATATGAAAATTATTTTATGAGATTTATCACTACCTTAGTCTATTAAAGCAATTTGAAAGGTGTGGATGTTGACTTCGCATAACTTGATTAGTAAGAAAACCTAGAATTAACATAATGGAAGTTAAATTAATTTATATAACTAATCTAGTGTATGAAAAATATAGTATGAGATTGATGACTACCTTAGCCTATTAAAAAAATTTGAAAGATGTGGATGTTGACTTCCTATAACTTGATTAATAAGAAATCCTAGAATTAACATAATGAAAGTTTTGGAAGTCTCTGCCCCAGGAAGGGGAAACTAGAGCTCAAATTGTTTACATATGACCTGATAGTTATCAAAATAAGAAACAAGACTCTTGATGCCTCTATGATGCACTTTTGTGAAAAAAATTGAAGAGGAACAAAAGATGAAACAATGAGCCTAATGGCTCTCTGTTGAACGCTCACAAACCAAACCAAAATTTCAACTATGTAGTAGTCACCGAGGAACCAAACAAGACTGATGTTTACCAACCTGTGGGTCACCATGAAGCCTGAGAGATTAGCATTTTCCTCATTGAAACTGCAAGGGTTCCATGTCATAACCACACTAGACATGAGCACTACCATGGGCTTGCACATTGCTAGAATCTGTTGGAATTTCCTCCGAGATGTAACAACTATAGGGACTGGGACGAGGAGGAGAGGGGATGGGAGCATCTGCAACCGAAGGGATGAGGATATGTGAGGTTGAGGGAGGGGCATGTTGTAGCTTCTATAACACACTCCAAAATTTTGGCCTATATGCAATTTCAGATCCTTCCATCATCTTGTTGGTCGTTGTCACAAACTTTGAAACTCATTTCATTTGTTTTCTTAAAGTCTTGTGTTCCCCTTTGTAAGATGGAAAAGGTGTCGTCTTTTAGCATGTTGGCTGTCGTATCTTGTGTATAATCCTATTCTGATGGTTATGGGAGGTCATATTTGTGAAAATGAGTTGTTTTAATCTTGTAGGTACTTGTTTCACCCATTTCCAAAGTTTTAAGGATTGTTGCACAAGTTTCGTCATGCTCGCCCCAAACCATATCTTTGGTATCGTACTTGTCTTAACTTGTCATAAAGATGTCGCATAGAGGGACATTCTTTTTTCATGTGTTAGGATGACCTATGTTTTTGTGTCATCAAAATTATAAGTGTGTGATCACAGTCAAAGTTTATCACTGTTCACATTGATCTCACTGATCCCACACTTCAATTTTCGGAAAAACTTCGCGATCGAGAAACCTTGCTTCACTGAGCCTCCCTTGAGAACTATGTAGTCTCAGACCTCTAGTAGTGACCTTAGTTCTTGGCATTGTGCAATGTAGAATTCATGCCTCCCAAGACTATCGCAGTGCATAGTTTTTGTGCCTAAGCCCTAACCTCCACCTCCAGAATTGCGCAGTCATTCCTCCTGGCCAAACATCCATTACGTACTACACAATCACAAGCCTCAAAATCATCCAATGAGAACTTAAACTACATAGTTAACAAGTATCCTTGCCTCCCTAGTCTCCCAAAATTGCACAGTGTGTCCTCTTAGTGCTCATTCCGTCATCCTGTCCCATGAGCTTCCAAAATTGCGTAATCATTAGGGGATTTTTGAGGTCTAAAATGGAACTCCTAAGGAAATTATAAAATAATAGTGGAAATAATAAAAAATATTACATTACATCAGCAAATTTTATAGGGAAAAAAGACAAAACTACTTCTTCAACTCGTATTTTCAACTTATCTCCATATGGGTTTACTCAAATTTTGAGCGAAAACACTTGTTGGATGCATAATTCGGTTCCTCATCCAAGGATTACCCATGTTGCATACTTTTGATGGACCCCGCTATATGAAAAATGAGAAATACATGAAAAATGTGATTGCAATCATGCTTTTTCATGTATTTCTCATTTTCCGTGTAGTAGGGTCCATAGAAAGTATGAAAAATTGGTACTCCTTGGATGAGGAATTAAATTTTTCATCCAACGAGTACTCCTTCTCTAAATTTGAGTAAAACCTTAGGGGTTTAAGTTGAAAATACAACTTGAAAAGGTAGTTTTATTGTTTAATTATTTAATTATTTTTTAATCTTTGTAATTTTTTACTCCAAAAATGGTGAATCATCGCCCATGGTTGACATCATCATATTGAATCCTATTGGTCCTTATAAAGTTTATTTTGGTTGTACATTGTTCTTAGGAGGCCCATTCTAGACCTCAAAAATCCCCTAGTGCTTATCCCCCAAACTGGCTTAAACTGTGCACTTCGCAACCTCAACCCTCAAGCTCATTCCTTCAACCCTTGAACTATGTAGCTCCACAATAGCCCAACCTTCCTTGACTCCGAGAATTGCACAATGAGATCTCCCGATGCCCATCCCTTCAGCCTATCCCACTAGCCATGAAAACTACACAGTCTTGTCCCTCAGACCTACCTGAACTGCGCAATGCAAGGTCTTAGTGATCAAGATTTTCCTTTGGTTGTTGGAACTATGTACCTCACAGTCATTAAGTCCCTCTTCCCAGCCTGTCACTTGTGCCAGGCTCAATTGGTGGATTAGAATGCATCGTCTTACACTAGCAGGTTTCTAGATTGATGTTGTCTCGTCATGAGTGAATTGCAGGAACAGGTACCCTATAATGTCATGAAAAGATGATGAAGAAAGAGAAGAATGAGGGAATCATGCTCAAAGACTCTCTCGCAACTGAACTTACAAGTTGATTGATTAAGAGAAAGCAAAGAATTAGGGGAATTTTGAGGTATAAAATGGGCCTCCTAACAAAAATGTACAAATTGAATAAACTTTATAAGAACTAATAGTATTCAAGATGATGATGTCAACCATGGGGTATGATTCACCATTTTTGGAGTAAAAAATAATAAAACTACTTTTTCAACTAGTATTTAAACTTATCTCCCTAAGGGTTTACTCAAATTTCAAGTGGGATTACTCGATGTATGAAAAACATAATTCCTTGTCCAAGGAGTGCCCATGTTGCATACTTTCGATGGACCCTGCTACACGAAAAATGAGAAATACATGAAAAAATGTGATTGCAATCACGCTTTTCATGTATTTCTCATTTTTCATGTAGTATGGTCCATCAAAAATATGAAACATGGGTAATATAACACAATCTATCATTCTCGCATCTAGATAAAGAGAATCCAAGACAAAGGAGGAGAGCCGCAACAAGAGGAAGTTTGTTTCCTCACCCAAGATTGTCTTTACACATGCAAAGGTCTGGTTTCTGAGCTATGGCTTCATTACAAAGGTATATCGGTTGAGTTTCATGATAGATCTAGCCTTAATATATAAGGCATATCTACCCTCTTGAATATCGAAGTATAGGATGGGCTAGAAGAGCCTCTCTTCGCCTTGCATGTGCCTCCACAATCCGAAGGTGACTGCAATATTTTCGCTGCTCTTGGACAATATACATTTTAGCATATATTGAAGTGAATCAATCTCAATTCAAGGAGTTTTTCATGATTACGTAGTTGGAATGAAAAGCGAAGGTGGAAGGAGTCTAAATGATGCTGATCTAGACATCATTTGGTGATTGTCTTCACACTGGTCCAACCATAACATATAGTGTGAAGTGGAATAAAGAGATTCTATGCTTGGGTACATTTCGGAAGGTTTGTCATCTCGATGTTGAAGGATTTCTAGTGTCTTCTGTAAAGGTCTTGGAATTCGTCAATACAAATTCTACAAGAAAGAGTTCAAGGGTTTTTCCTCTCAGATTTTGGAGAGGTTATTGCCCTAGCTTGGCGCCAATTTCTTGTGTACTCATATATTTTGATCTTCTTATTTTGGTAACTAGTTGAAGATAATAAAAGAAAGAAGAAAATCCTAAAGAAGTAATATCTCAAGCAGCTATCATAATTAAGAGAAATTGAATAATTCAGATTGCCCAATTTCTCAACACGATATAAGAGTGGTGTTCTACAAAGGGTGTAAAGAAGATAATCTCCCTTGTGAAGAAATTGGCTAGCCTTGGATCAGTTGTGTAAGGTTTCATTGACCTAAAGATAAAGCAAGTATGGGTCAGTGCAAAAAGGGAGAATGAAAAACTCGCATTCCTCTCTAAATTTTCTGGTGATTGAGGGAGGAGATATCCACATAAATAAAGAGATAAATATAGGGTTGAATAGCTACCTCAAATGGGTATAAGGAGCAGAAGAACCCATGCTAATCTACTCTCAGCATACCTATGATTTGAAGGTGACATTCTCGAATGGATAGAGAAAAGAAGATTTTGGATATAGATACATTATTGACATGTGTTCTAGGATAGATACTCTCGGCATATTCATGGCCAGAGATCAATTCATGAATAAGGACGTAGCATTGATCTAAGTTCCGATGCAGAGATCTCACCTCAACATACCTATGAATTGAAGGCACAAAACTCGGATGGATGAGGTAGAGAAGATCTTGGATAAGGACATTGTATTGGCATAAGGTCTAAGCTATATACATTCTCATAATTGATCTAATCATGACAATCTCTGCATTACAATGATAGATTGATCTCACATGACAAGGAGCAATCGTAGCATATATATCTCGGTGGTATCCCAGTAGAATAATAGACACAATGAACAACAATGGTTAAGGTTACAAGAGGCAGATCTACGTTCTTGGCATAGCTATTATGGCCTCAGTTTTTAACATCACGATGATATACCCTCTCGACATACCCTTAAGAGATGCAGCATATGGTATCTTTGTCGCATACTTTATGATCATTGTATCATTGAATACAATCTTAGTCTTGATGGGTCATAGTATCAACAATGAAAAGGATAAGTAATCTCGGATTCATGACAAAAGTAGTGACCATTACAGTCTTTGCCTAGATGAAAGTTAATATCACTATTTCGGTGGATCTACTTCATACGCAGTCAATGTATATATGATATAAATAATTTTGGAACCCTTACTGTCCTCAATAATAGAGATCACGATGATCTTAAAGATGTTATCTTAGTCATGTTGAAAAGAATTTCGGTAACCACTGGAGTATAGGCATAACGAGGAACAATGTCAAGGGATTCAAGTAGTGTTAAGGACTCCAATGTAGGCATGATAAAAAGGAAATAGTAATGTCAGAGATTGCTACACTCTCGGCATAATAAAATAAGTTGTAGTAACAATGATGATCATGATCCTGTTCTTGAAAGAACATGATCTCGATAAAGATACAGAGATCACCTCTGTGGCAACCTCAAGGGACAATCATGGTACAACAATGATGACAACTGTAATAAAGATCTCAATGATGCAGTAGTATAACAGTCAGTGAAGAAGAAAAGCGATTGGTGTCTTGGTCTTGGAGAATAAGAAAGCTTCCTCATCTAGCAACTTATGGTACCTGTGAAAAAATGGAAAAAGGATAAGTTGTGGACAAAAGTGTTGAAGGCTAAAAGAATAAAGCACGAGAAAGGAATTTTTGTCCTCAAACAAGATAGTTTAGTATATCTAAGATTTTGTGCTATGGGAAGGTTATGGAAAAGAATTCATGTCATCTGAAGGATATAGGAAGCTAAAGGAAAGAGGGAGTAATAAATATCCAGTATGAATGAGATGGTATCTCTCTTAATAGGATCCTATCAGAAGTCCTTGCAGATATGATCATGGTAACAAGATGCATCATGGAATCATGGAAACAAGAGCTCGTATGGTAATCATGAAGAACATAGCTCTAGGGAATCTCATTGAATATTAAAGGAAAGGAAGAAGTCATCCAATACAAAGGGAACATTTTCCAAAATAGGGATATACTATATCCAGAAGAGTCTCTGATAGAAATCTCAGAGGATGCCCTAGTCTAGGAAGATAGAAAGATCTTCATCAGTAATTTAAAACTTATGAAAATCATGAGATGAAGGACTGATTACATGACGAAGCAGATTAAGGGATTGAAGATCTGTTCAATCAAGAAAGTTGTTGAAAGAAGCCTGAGGGAATAATGAGGTATGAATGCTTGTATTTGTTTAATATTGTAATGTCATGTCATACGGTTGCAGGTAACATGGATCAAGCATGATCAAAAGGGAAAATATCTCCTCCTCTAAAAGGATGTTGAAGGACATAAGTCACATTAGATGAAATCAACATAATATCCTCATATGAAGTATGAGGTTTTTGACTACGATTGAAGAACTCTGATTGATAGCCCCTGGCATGGAAGATGTGAGGATGGAAGAGATCATGAAGGGTTAAACCATGATGAAGGCAATTAACATCTAAAGGATTAGGAAGACTTGACCAAGAAACCTCACGAAATGATGTGAAGACTCTGAGGGAAGTCTGAAATGATGAGGACCCTTAACAGCATATATCATTTGGAGATGTGTCAACATGTATGCATGATGATTGATGCCTACAAGAATATGTCACTAGAATAAGGCCATCAGCAAAAGGTAATATGTATTTTACTTTTGGTGTCTGACTCTTCGAAAAGTCTAGGTATGTGTGCAGGATAAGGAAAGGAGAGTTGTGAAGGATGTCACAACTATGTACTTTGTGAACCAGAGAAATCACTTTTGAATAAGATTAAAGACGGATGAGCTTATGAAGCAAGCCCCAGATATGAAGCCAAGGAGGATACTTTCCAAGAAAGAAGGAATGACCTGAGGGAGGAAAGTGATGAATGGCTAACCCTACATATGAATAAATTGATGACATCGAAGTCTTGAATCATCAGTTAACTAGAAGACCCTATAAAGCACTGATGATAGAGCCCCTGGGAAAGAGGGAGCTCTGGGAAGTTCCTATGAGTAAAGGAACTCGAACAAGTTTCTGAGTAAAGAGAAATACTTGGAACTCGTCCCTGGTTAAGATGGAGAGTTAGACACAACATTCTTGTCTTTAGTTTGGAAGAAAAAATGGAGGATTGTGTAATCATCTAGCATCTGACACTCTTTGAGGATTTGGTAGGGCATCCAAGGCAAGAGTGGGTAAGATGACCAATATTCTTGAGGGCTGGGAACCCAAGATGAGAATAGTCCTAGTAGGGCATACTTAGAGAACACCCAGGTGGGTATGACCCTAAGAGAGACAATGATGATGTGTGTCTATCAGTCATTGGTCTCACCAACATTGTGTGATCTGATCTAAGTGACATATAGAGTTGTTAGTCAAGGCCTTTCTAAAAAGAAACATTTTTTGTTGAAATGATGCTATAATAGATGGATAACTAATCCGACTCTTTGTTTACGAGAACTCTTGTATTGAGAATGTCCATGTACCATGTATGTATGAATACCTCCCTAGTTAAGAGGAAGTGTTGAAAATAGTGTAAGTAGGTTTGGGCTTCATTATGTCAAATGATGTAACAATGTAATTTTTGTATTTTTATTATTATTATTATTTGAGCATGGGTTTCATTCTCAAATGTCTATTTTGAAGTTTAAAAGACAAACATGAGTTGTTACACTTATAAAGTCAATAATTATCAAAGATTCCTTCTAGATCATCAAATGAAAACCACTGAAATGTACCCATCAAATTCATGCCCACCGAATTCAAAAGAAATGGTATCTGCTTGGAATGTCGACCTAAGAGAAGGGATCACGTCAACTTGGATAAGGGGATACAAGCCTATAAATAGGCCACTATGAGCTCTCACCTTGAAATATAACACAATCTCTCATTCTCGCATCTAGATCAAGAGAAGTTGAGAAAAAGGAGGAGAGTCACAAAAAGAGGAAGTATGGTCCCTCACCGAGGATTGTATTTACACGTGTGGAGGTCTAGTTTCTGAGCTACAACATCATTGTGAAGGTATATCGGTTGGGTTTCATGACAGATCTAGCCTTCATCTATAAGGATCCTCTAGTCTCTTGAGGATCAAACTATAGGAAGGGCTAGAATAGCCTCTCTTCCCCTCGCACGTGCCTCCGCAATCCGAAGGTGTGTAATATTTTCGCTGCTCCTGGAAAGTATACATTTCGGCATATATTGAAGTGAATCGAGCTCAATTCAAGAGTTGTTTCATGATTTCTTAGTTGGCATTAAAAGCAAAGGTCGAAGGAGTCTAAATGAAGCTGATCTAGACATCATTTGGTGGATGTCTTCACGTTGGTGCAGCGATAACATATAGTGTACAGTTGCGAAAAGAGATTTTATGCTTGGGTACAGTTCGTAAGGTTTTTCATCTTGATGTTGAAGGCTTTCTAGTGTCTTTTGTAGATGTCTTGGAATTCGTCAATAAAGATTCTATAAGAAAGAGATCAAGGGTTTTTCCTCTCAGATTTTGGAGAGGTTTTTTCCCTAGCTTGGTGCGAATATCTTGTGTACTCATATATTTCTTCCTTTTTTCATAACCGGTTGAAGATAATAATAGAAAGAAGAAAAATATAAATAAGTAATATCTCAAGCATCTATCATAATTAAGAGAAATTGAGTAATTTAGATTCCCCTTAATTTCTCAACACGCCAAACATTGTGAGGTATAATTGGGACTTCTCATCAAGGAAACCCCTTGGTTGACGAATTTCCATCACCATCGGAAGTGTTGCTAGAAGGAGGGCAAGATGACAAGCCAAGCTTGTTGACTTTGGTTTGAATCCCTTATCTAAAATGTCACATACTCAAATCTTACTCTCGGGGTGTTTCTCTAATTTTTCCCTTTATCAATTTTCAATCCCAGTGACCCTCTCTACCACTTGTCCCTATTAAAGTTTGATGCTAAGGATGGAACATCCATAACTGAGCACATTTATGATTTTTTAAAATTTTGTGAGTCTTACAAAATCAAGAATGAAGAGTTTTCTTATGTTCTTTTATTCCCCACCCTTGAAGGTTGTGTTAATCGATGGTGCGATACCTTGCCACCTGCTTCCATCAATTCCCTTTGTCATTTCCTCGGGGAGTTTCATTAAGCATTTGATAGGTATAATTATCGAGATATTTGTAAAAGAATCAATCTCTTAAGAATGAAGCCTAATTAGTCAATTGAGGAATTTTCTGATCAATTCCTTCACCTTTGTTGTGCAATTCCTGAAAAGGACATGAATCAAGACTTCTTAAAGCAAGATTTTGAGTGTGCGGTTCTTATCTCTTCACATGGTGAACCTCGGCCCCGTGATTTTCCTATCCCCCTCCACTCTTGTGAATCATGAGACACCCTTAATTTCAGAGGAGGAATCTGCTGCCCCTTTTGTTCCTTGTCCTCCCCCTTTTCCAGTCCCAATGCGGGTGCTTCCTTCTCAAGGTTGTAAAGTTGGGAAATATGAAAATCAAATTCCTAATCCATCTTCTAATTTTGCTTCTACTTTTGATGATTCAGATTCAATGGAGAAAATTCTAGAATGGGTCATGAAGCCTATCGTGAAGGCTAACTCCTCCATTTCGCAAGATTTTGTCACTATTCATAGTTCTAGTCTTTAATCTAATTTGGATTTATGTTATCCTCTATCATCTACATGCCATGAATCTTTGTACCATCACCCGCTCAATCAATGTGCTCCACCAACTAGTTTTTCACACTCTCTTGATTTTCACGTTTTTGGTCCAAATTGTGAATGGGTACAAGGTAGTCACATTACGCAGGTAGAGGAGAAGAAAGGTGGAGATGCTTTCAATTTTTCGTCTATTTTTTAGAATCCTCCATGTCAAAATAATGCACTTCCATTCTTAGATGATTCTCATCTTGATAGAAAATTGAATGAAGTCAATTCTTTCAATCAATCTGTAGCTTTGGGCAACAACCATACCAATGGTGATGACTTTACTAATGCATGCAGTCACAAATGCCTAGGTTCATCAATTTATCTTTTGGTTTCTCATGAAAATTTACTTCGGATCCAAAATACGATTGAGTCAAAGAATATGTGCTTATCAAAACATCCTCTTCATCTCATTATCTCTTGTGCTCTATCGTCTGCAATGCATCTACTTGCGACATGGGTACTCCATGTTCTTCAAGTCCATCATTCGATGCGTTAACCTCTCGATTGGAACAAGTTGGTAAGATTATCCATGAGGCAAATGAAAAAAATAAAATCTTTGATTACTCTTTCTAGCCCTCATCATCTCCACTTTCATGGAGACAACTCTTCAAATCAACGTACTCATGAAATTTCCTTTATTCCTTTATGTTTTAATTTTTGATCAGAACAATCTTTCCACCTGAGAAATATAGTTGCTGAAGTTAAAAAATATAGTCAAATCAGTGATAGAGGTGGCTACCATCCAATGAGAAGTGGATTTATTGAAACCAGTGGTAACAGCTATCCTTAAATCATGCATGATCTGGTTCAATATTCAAGATGTAATTCTACAATCCTAGAATGTTCTAGGACCTACCAGGGAGTCGAGGAAATTCAAATTACGTTGATGGTTATGTGAGGATCGTGACTCTGATAAGCCCCCCGAACTAAGACAAATCTCTTTTTTCATGCACAATCCTTATCTTTGCATGGTTTCACTCTATGAAAATTTCTTTTTGAAAATTCTTTGGTATTTCGGGTATGATATTTCAAATTTTCAAGATTTTACTTTTGACTAGATTTAGGAATATTTTTTAGTATATTCATCTTCATGCAAATATCTTGCATCAAACTCGGGTTTGGAATGTGTGCCTCTCATAGGGTCATGGAATTGTGAAGTTGATCATTTCAAAGACTATATTTGGTCGAAGGAATCATGCGTATCAGATTCATCTCTTAATAGTCATCTCCGAATTTTTCTTGCGAATTTTATATCACAAATATTCATCCTCTTGAGTAATAATGAATGCACGAGTCATCGCAAAAATCAAGTTCTTCTCCATTCACCATTTCCTGACTGGTATCATGTATCTGTTATGATGACATCCATTTTTAATTATTTTCATGATTATGATGCTTGCACAGTTTATCACCTGTTACAAGAAAACGGTTTGTCACATTTGTCTTGCAAGGAAATTGGTTCGATTGTTCATAACATTCCCAGAACTATTCAAATTTATTTATCTTTGTTTATTACAAACTTGGAATCTTATGCTTTAATCATCTCATCTGATCATTATTCTGTCTTTGATGACTTTCATTCATGTTATCATTTTCCTACTAGTATATCCAATGACAGTTGTTTTACATTCTTCAATATTCATCATTTAACATCTCACTGTTCAGATTTTTTTCGGGCGATTGAGGCACTTCAGTCTCTACTGATGGTTGTTAGGTCCTCACTATCTCAACAAGACTGCTGAATATGATCAGATCTATTTTCCCTCACAATATTCTCGTTAAAATCTCATGCCTCTAATTGAAAATCCATCTTTTCAAAGATTTTGGAGTTTTCAAGAAGATCATCATGAATTTTATGATCCAATCGCTGAATGGTTGGAGAAATCTTACTCGACAAGCTCCATTGAAATAAATAGGTTTTAGCCTTTTCTCGTGCTTGCTAAGCACGATGAGACAGAAGAAGGTGCATTCGCAATAATTCTTCGAGGCTTGTCTAATTATGCTTTCCGTCAGAGATGTAAGAGGTTGTATTGGATGAAAGTAGTGGTTGTGACACACCTTTTTGACTACAAGAAACACCTTCAAATTTTGTGCAAATTGTTCAACTTCTCATATTTTCTCTTGCACATTTATTTATATATGTTTTATCGAATGCAACTTTGTGATTGTTGTTCAGTAACGATTACGCTAGCTACATTGGAAAATCCATTATACATGACCCCTACCTTCTAGTTGTTAGGTTGGGAGTAGGATTAGCGGCATCCTAGTTTTCCTTATCTTGCACTCATCTCGTGTTGTTCTCTTTAGTCTCTCTTGTTTTTTCTTACTTTTCTCTTGCATTATGGTTTGGTTTATCTTATTTTGCTTGTTTTCTAGTTTTTTTTCCTTGTTGTGTGTTGTCTTTCCTTTGGTTTGTTTCTTTTGTTTTTCTTTCTTGTTGTTTCTCTTTCTTTTTTCATCATGTGAATAAGTGTTGTGTCTCGACTTGTTTTGGCTTCTTAGTATGTGTGGTTGAATTCTAAAGAGTCTTGTGGAACTTCAACATTTGGCTAGCCTCTAACCTGTCTTCCTTGTGTCAGTTATATCTTTTGGTCGATGAAGTTTTGACAGAAAATATGATCCATCTGTAAGGAGAGTTTTCATCCAACCATGAACCTATGACTACTCAAGAAACATTATGCCTACCTTCGGTTTTGTGTTTTAGTGTTTTCATTCTTATTTAAACAATAGAAGTGGATTAGGGGGCAATATAAATGAGCAAACCTAAATCAGAGGTATTTATATTCTTCTCTGAAGGAATAACCTCTTCGTCTCTCAGTAAGTCGGGATCCCGCTTCTGTCCCAAAATAAATAAGTGTCGATGCATAATCCTCTTAAAATAAAAAAATAAAGGAGAAAGAAGAGAAAGGCTTCCTAAGCAGAGAGGTGAAGTAACTCCGTCGGGGTACTATCCAGGCTTGCTAGTAGTGGAGCAATGTTTGTGTTCCTGCATGACTCCCACGGGGTCCTATGTAGGCCTACTGGCAGTGGAGAAACATGAGAGATGAAAAATTATACCCCGAAAATATTAAGCTCGCGAGCTACACTACCCTTCCGAACTTGAAACGTTGTGATATCATTGAATCTTATGTTGTGTTCAACCAAGAAGGCATAAAGGGGACCATGTCTATTCATCGGGTAAATAAGAATACCAAAGTAATCTCCACGATGAATCAATACTCCCTGAAGAACCAATGACCTGCATAGAGAATAGTCAACCAAGATAGAGAAGCTGAATTCTACGGGTGTATCATCAAGTGTTGTAGCTACTACAACGCCCTTTAAAACATTGGCATATACCCAATTTTAGATCCTTCCTTGATCTTATGGTTGTTGTTGCAAACTTTAAAACTTATTTCATATATTTTCTTAGACTCTTGTGCTCCTCTTTGCAAGATGTGAAAAGTGTCATCTTTTAGCATGTTGGTTGTCGTATCCTGTGTATAAGCCCGTTTTGGTGGTTTTGAGTGGTCATCATTGTGAAAATGAGTTGGTATAACCTTGTAAGTACCTGTTGCACCCATTTCCAAAGTTTTGAGCACTGTCGCACAAGTGTCGTCATGGTCGCCGCAAAGTACATCTTTGGTGTTGCACTTATCGTAACTTGTCATAAAGTTGTCACACAAAGGGAAATGATTTATTCATGTGTTTGGATCATCTATGTTTTCGTGTCGTCAAATATTATAAGTGTGTGATCACATTCAAATTCATCATCGTTCAGAGCGATCTCACTAATCCCACACTTAGCCATTTTTGGAAAAACTTCCCAACCATGCAACCTAGCTTCATCGGGCCTCCCTTATGTTGCGCACTACACAGTGTTAGTCCTCTAGCTATGACCTTGCTGCTTGGTAATACACAATGCACATTTCCTGCCTCAGAAGACTGTTGCACTATGCAATTTTTGTACCCAAGCCTCGACCTTCACCTAAATAATTGCACAGTCATTCCTCCTAGCCCGACCTCCACTGCGCAATCACAAAACTCAAGCTCATCCACTGAGCCATTGAATTGTGCATCTCAGTAGTGTCCTTTCCTCCCTTGTCTCCCAAAATTGCAAGTGTCTCCTCTCAATTCTCATTCCCTCAACTTGTCCCACTAGCTTCCAAAACTGCACAGTCTTGTGCCCAGCCTAGGTTAAACTACACTTCACAACGTCAAGCCTCAAGCTCATTCCCTGATCCCTTGAACTATGCAGCACCGTAGTGGCCCAACCTTCCCTGAATTCCAAAAATATGCAGCGAGCTCTCTCAATGTCCATCCCTTAGCCTGTCCAAATGGCTTCGAAAACTGCGCAGTCTTTTCCATCAAACCTATCTGAACTATGCACTGAGTCCCTCACCTAGCATGTCACTTGTCCCAGGATTAGTGGGTGGATTAGAATGCATCATCTTAGACTAGGGAGTTGTCGGATTAATGTTGTCTCGTCATGAGTGAATTGCAGGAACAAGTTCCCTATCATGCCATGACAAGATGATGAAGAGGAGGAGGGAAGCATGCTCAAAGACTCTCTCACAACTGAACCTACGAGTTGATCAATCAAGAAAAAGTGAAGGGACACTAGTTTGTGACCATTATTCAAGACTTGAGATCATTGAATATTCCTCATCACCAAGCCATGCGAGATGGAAAGAAAAAGATCTTCAAGAGGACATCTGACACTTAGCAGTAGCAGTGGCTTGACATTACCACATCATCAAGAAGTCCATGTCACCGGTGTCATGTCTTGTCATGTCATGAATGGTCATATGCCACCTCACTATTGTGGATCATGTATATTGTATATAGAATGTATTGTAAAGTGGAAGTCCAAAGGACACACATGGAATGTAAAGAGTCATGTAAGTTGAAAAGTCATAGGAAGTCAAACAATCATGAGGGTAGTCAAAGAGTCACCCTTGGTTATATATACTCCCTCAATGTATGAGAAAAGCAATTTTTCACCTTGGCTCCTCTCACAAGGCATTAGAGAGACATATTAGTTCTTTTGAGGAGTAGGAAGTGGCTCCGACACTCCACTATTGGAGCTAGTGATGTACATTGTAAACATGTGTCTTTGAACTTTTACTTAATAACATAAACCTTCAAGGCCAACATGTTCTTCATGCATGGATTATGAATGTTTGTAAGACTATTTTGCGGATGTTTGTATTTCATGTTTGCTTTCACATGTGCTAAGATAGTTGAACTATTTCAGTTATTTTAGTACTTATCTTATTGAGAATGTGTTGTAATGGTTGTTATTGTTATCCCATCCTTGTGGAATATTCTGCAGGATATTAAACAAATCTTTCCTCAGTTGTTGGCTGTAATGATTGTCACATCCTCTGAGGACTATTCCACTGGATGTTAGATGGATCCTTTCCATTCATGTGTGTCTCTTCTTGGGTGGTACTCTTACCTCTCATTTAGAGGGTCACTTTTCTCCTCTCTCTGCAGTAGAATTATTTTAACACATTTACAACTGAACACTTAGCAGGAACACCTTCTTGCTTTTCGAAGACACCATTGCATACCTCTCTCTTGTTGACAGTTAGAGCCAAGGCATATATTTAAGATATATGGAAACTGGGCCGATATTCCCGATGGGGCTCCTACACCAAACGGTGTGAAGTCTAACCGGGACTTCACATCAGGGAGACCCTGTGATTGACAAATTTCTAGCACCATCAACAGGGTCATTGGAGTATTGGTGATAGGCGGAGAAGAAGCACCGACTAGAGGGGAGTGTGAGGGATAGGTGGAGGACATAACATTGGGGTGGAATTCAATATTGAGGTCTCTGCCTAAACACTTGAGGGAGGAGAAAGGGTGGCTTTGGAAGGTAGAGAACTATGCTATATATCTGGTGGCTTTCATTTTCTCTTGAGCTCTCTCCTTGAGCTGGTGATCGAGGAGGTTTTGGAGAGCCCACATCATTGATCGACCTCTACGAGTCTCTGCCTCCTCCAAAGTTAGAACCTCTCTTCTAATGGAGTCTAGAATGCCATGGTGAGAAAAGGCAGCGATAGAGGCTTCATCAAAGATGGTGGGGCGGGGGGGGCGCGTCCATGGCCCCTAGCTATGCTAGGGCGTTGTCCCTTGCCTTTGTCATTGTTCATCATTGGGTGGGAGAAGACTTGAGTCGCAGAACTAGAGTTGGAGGAGATGAAAGTAACCTTGAGGGGAATGACCTGGGAGAGAAACCGCTTGGAGGCCAACTTTCTTGGTCTTTTATTACCGAATTGGATAGGCAGGAGAGTAGGGTACGGGGCCTGTGGATGCTAGCAGGGGAATTGAAGGTTCATGGCTGCCATTTGTTGGTAGATTTGCACGAGACATTAACTACCACTAACTGAGCTAGGGAGTCGCTCTAATCCTCCCCCGAGCGCTTGCATCCATGGGAACACAATGAAAGTTAAAATTCAATGATACATATAAAAATTTCCATTGAAAGATATTTCATGAGATTGATCACTACGTTAGTCTATTAAAGCAATTTGAAAAGTGTGAATGATGACTTCATATAACTTAATTAGTAAGAAAATCTAGAATTAATACAATAAAAGTTAAAATTTAACGATAGATATGAGGTTTTAATTGATGTCCTAGTCAGAGAAACTAGAATTTATACAATAAAAATTACAATTTAATCAGAGATATGAAAATTTTAATTGATGTGCTAGTTGAAGAAGGAAGTTGGACGTAGTAATTGATTTTAATTCTAGAAAGTGAAACTTTATTTCGAGTGTAAAAGTTTTGACGAATTTCACAAGTCTGTCATATACAAAGAGGAAAATGTTTTATATACCAAGGCCAATTTTATTCATTAGTGTAGAAAACCTTCGTTAGTATAGAAAATATAAAAGGGTTCCATATGTCCGCTTGGTTTCATAATGGAATCAATGTGTGCAGTCCAAACAAATTACAAGTCGGGAACAATGTTAGAAGCTCACAATAAACGGAAAGAAGACGTAAAGAACTGGTCAGGGTTCTAGTTTAAAAATGAAAGATCCTCAGAAGAATCGTTCACCTAGGAGAATGAGTGCCACTTACGCTCAAAGGTGATCAAGCAAAAACATGAGTTGCTACAAGGGACTCAACGGGGGAAATGAAACTCGGAGGAATTCTTCTGTGTCGGCGTCGGTAGAGCGAATCAATTCTTCCAAGTAATCTACGCCAAGGTCTTGCACATCCAAAACATCTGGAACTGAGAAATAATCATCCATCGCGGGCAAACGGTCGTCATCGATCTCAGGGCTCCAAATTTGAGTGCTATTCGACCGTTTGGAAGGTGGCTGCTCTTCTTCTTAAGAAAACCCCGATCCACTGGGCTATTTTCTGATTATACCAGACACTGATACATCAGTGGAATTTGCAGGCGCGGGAAAGGATGAAGAATTGGAGTGGTCAGACCCTCTTCCTAGATAACACGTTAGTGGAACAGGAGATATATCTTCTGAGTTGGGTAATTAAGCTCGAAGGAGGATGCATTGAACCGAATTAAGTTCTGAACCAAGGCCTTCGACACTTTCAAAGCAGCTTTATCATACGCCATGGCTGCTTCTTCTGCGATATTGAATGTCCCCAACCATAACCTAGCTCCTTGCTGGCTTGAATCGCTAATTTCAGCTCCAAATTTTCGCCAAGGGCGCCTCCGAACACCCCTGTAATTTTTTATACGAGATTTTTCCATAAGACCATGGCGTCTTTGCTCTGAACAGATTAATCTGGAAGAGGTAGCCAGGGGTTTCGGCTGTGAAAGGGTGCATGTTTTCCCATTCTGATTAGACCTGATAACGGTCTCCTCATCACCCTCAGGGCTTGAAGCCACAAGTGGTGCCATACTGAAACTAGAATAGCAGAAGTTGGTACAGAAGAATTTTATTAAAAACACCATTCAAACAATTTTATTAAAAAAAAAAATCGTCATAACCTCACTTTTATTATTTGATGTTTTTATGATTTGATGTAATGATATGGATTTTAATATTACCTCTCAATAAAATTTATTTTATTATTATTTTCATATATAAGTTTGTTAACTTGGTTATTTAGTTAGCAAAATTTTGAGAATAATTTTGTCTTACCGTTTATTTAATAATTTGGTCTTGTGATTTAAGTTTAGGGGACTTCGCAAACGAGGGTTACAAGTCTGCGGATGTAGCTGGTGTTAAAAGTTAATAATAATGTTTTGGATTTGCAGTCGGAACTCATTATAGATTTGGTTATGTTAACCATGGTTAACACTAAAGTCTTTTTTGCAAAAATACCTGCGAAACCACTCTTTCTTACACATGATTTATATTTATGTTAATTCTTTTATTTAAATTTTGAAAAAATAGTATTATATTTTGAATCGTTTATATAAATTTATTAATATATGATTTATTTATAAGTAAATAAATAAAATTAAAATTAATAAAATAAATTGCATAATATTAAATATTATATATGGTTTAGTGTATGCTTTAAATTTTTTTTTATCTGGCTAAGAGTATATTTAGTTAGAATGAATGTATGTTTATTATAGATTATTAATTAAATAATTAAATTAAATTTTTTTTGAATAAAAAAATGAAAAAACTGATATTTATGCTAACCAATAATTATTGTCTCTACTATTAATTTGACAACTAAATTATGATATATATTCTCACTATTTAAAAACCAAAATATTATATCAAAAACATTCGTATTAAAATGTCAATTTCCTAACCAAATATTTTATCTCAAAGTCCTTTTAACTTGAATAGTCTCGTTTTATCTTGTATGTCAAAAATCCTTTAACTTAAACACTCTTGCTCTGCATTCATTTTTTTTAAACGTAAATCAATTAACCTTTAACGTTGAACATTGACATGTTACGATAAAATTAATGAAAACTAATATATATTTACGTTTGAAATCAATTTTGTATTTGGGAAAATAAGAAATGTATTATTATGTTAAGAGGTATTTTATATTGAAATAGTGATTTTAGAATTTTAATTTAATTAGCCATAATTATTTTTTAGATTATACGGATTTAATTTCTAGAGAATATTTTAAAATATTTTTATTAGTAAGATTTGTCTTAAAAATAGTTACAATTGTTTTTTTATTTTAATTAAATTGTGTGATTTAAAAAATGTCCTATGAATAAGGGTCATATGAAAATTGGGTGGTTTAAAAAACTCATATGTTAGCCTGGAAAATAATGGAAATTATGGCAAGATTATGACAAAATCCCACATAAAATTTTGATAGTGTAGACAATGTCATATAAAACAAATTAAATTTTTTTGGGTATGTGGTCTTGATAAGTCGTGATATTGGCCCATAGTACGATAACAAAGTCTATTACAAAATAAGAATCTCCATGGTTAATAATATTGTCACAATTTTTTTTATTGTAAATATATTTAACTTTTATTTTAATTGGCTTTATAATTAATAACATTGATTTTAATAATTTAAAATAAAATTATAATTTAGTTCATTTTTATTATATCTTAAATTTTGTAATATAAAATATATTATGAAGTATTTTAATGCTTATTATAAATTGATTTTTATAAAGTTTACTAACCATATAATTTAACTCATTTAGTATATTAAAATTATTACGTGAGAATAATCACTGCCTTAATCTATTAAACAAATTTGAAAGATATAGATGTTGATATCATATAAATTGAAAGTAAGATATATTGTTTTTTATTTTGGTCCAAAATTTTCAATTAATTTTGAGTTTCTTAAACAAATTTTATAAAATTTTACAAAATTTTACCAAAAAACTATTAAACTTAATATTTTGTAATATTTTGAAAATTAAATAATACTTTTTTATTTTTTAAAACATAAATTATTTTGTGCACAACCAAATAATTAATTGATTTTTTTATTACAGTCTTTTTTGTAGCTGTTTAAATATTTTAATTTTAAAAGAATTCGTTACATTTACATTTATTTTCACACAGATTGAGGCTGGAAATTGAGCCAGATTTATGTTAAAACTACTTTTAATGCGAAAAACCTTTGGGTTATTTTACATGAAAAAAAGCAAAGTGTGTCTAACCGTGTTGTCCCGTGATACGGGCATTATCCCCTATGATTTGAACTCAAAGTTTGCGCAGTGTTGTCCCGTGATCTGCACAATATCCCGTTTGATCTGAACTCAAAGTCTGTGCATGGAAATGAATAATCTGTTTTCTAACCTCAACGCATGTAAAACCGTGCATTCTTTTGCCTATATTCAACAATAGATATATCCAAGATTTCAAACTCCTTAATACCGTCTGTGATATTAAATTCTTCTCCGCGTAAATGACTGAAGAAAAGTTTCATTTCAAAGAGAATAAAGTCAAGTAAGTCGTAGTATGATTTTATTTAATGTAATGATATGGATTTTAATATTACCTCTCGATAAAAACCAGATATTATTATTTTCGTGTATAAGTTCGTTGAGTTCGTTATTTCATTAGCAAACTTTTACCTATAATTGTGTCGTACGGTTTATTTAATAATGGGGTCTTACCATTTACTGTACGACGGCCAGGCATGCAATATTGTGGGTTCAGTTTTTTATTTCATTGATTATTAATTGAGATTTGTTATTTTTTCAACAATATTTTAATTTATTTATCTTCACTATAAATAGTTAAATTTTTATTTTACAATTAGTTTAGATCTATTTTAATGCCCGAACTATCAAGTCCTGAGAGGGATCAAATTTCTTCAAGTGTAAACTTATTTTTTGAGTGAAAATTTTGAGGAAAGGTTTACACCTCGAGAGATTTGAGCATCCTCGACACTTGACGGATTAGGTGTTAAGATGAATCTGGGCAGTGGTGTGCAGTCATACAAATTTTGTTGATCATCTAATTATTTTGATCATTTTAAACATGCTAAATATGTCTAATATTAATTTGGTCAATTTAATTTAAAAATTAAATAGTTACCTCAATTTGTTGAGATGAGAGAGTAGTCATACAAAATTTGTTGAACATTTAATTATTTTGATCATTTTAAATATGCTAAATATGTCTAAGATTAATTTGGTCAATTTAATTTAAAAATTGCTTAATTACCTCAATTTGTTGAGATGAGAGAGACCGTAAATACAAATTTTGAGTGCAAAGTGTCAATGTAACAATTTTGATAGATAGAAAATGTGAATACTAAGAATATAGTCATTGCAAACAATATTTATTGCAATCAATCTGAAATTATTTTCTTCTACTATTCCTATTGTCACACCTATTAGATTCTCCATTTTCTCATATGGATCATATGAAAAGAGTAGTTGGAATCATAGACCATTCAAATATTTAACTCCAGTTTCTGTAGTAAATAACATACCTTGTCTTTGTTTCTCGCCAATATTAACATTAGTCTTCTCGAAATTCAATCATTGTGACTTATGGACTGTTAAACCCAGAATAATTTTGAATGGTAGTTATTTTCTATTACCGCTTTTGAATGCAAAGTAATTAACAATGTTGAATGATGGAAAATGGGAATAAACAGAATGCACCTAACTATAAATAGTTCATAGTTTCAAGAAGCAAACATTTGGGGTTACCAATTTAGGCTAAAAATTCAAGTATTGTATTTATGGTTGAATAATTTTTATGTGCTTACACTGAGAGAGTGTGTGTATGTTTTGTGGGTGAGAAGGAGAGACAAGGGGAGATAGAGATATAGATGGAGGGAGAGGGAGTAAGAGATATTGATATGGAGGGAGAAATGTTAGAGAGAGAGAGAGAGAGAGAGAGAGAGAGAGAGAGAATGGGAAGAGAGAGGGAGGAGGGAGGGGAAAGGGAGGAAAGGAGAGAGAGATAGATAGATATGGAGAGAGAGTGTGTATGTTTAGGGGCTAAGATAGAGAGATAAAGAAATAGAGACAATGGGAGATAGAGATATAGATGGAGGAGGTAGAGATGTGCTTACACTAAAATAAATGCACACTATGAATCTAATTACTTTGAAATTAATGTACATCATACATATTGTTGCATCAAATTAGAAATCAACATCTACAATAAAACCAATGCATCTAGTGCAAACAATCAAATAGGATTAGAAATCAACATCTATACTGAAATCATACATCTAGTGCAAGCAATCAAATAGGATTAGAAATCAATATCTACACTGAAACCAATGCATCTAATGCAAGCAATGAAATATGAGTAGAAATCAACATCTACACTGAAATCAATGCATCTAGTGTAAGGAATTAAATATGATTATAAATCGACATCTAAATTGAAATAAATGCATCTAGTGCTAGTGATCAAATAGGATTAGAAATCAATATCTATACTAAAACCAATGCATCATGTGCAAGCAATCAAATAGGAGTAGAAATCAACATCGACACTGAAATCAATGCAACTAGTGTAAGGTATTAAATAGAATTATAAATCAAAATCTACATTGAAATCAATGCATATAGTGCATGTGATCAAATAGCATTAGAAATCAAAAACCAAATTGAAAGTCTAAAATATTCATGACTTTATAGATCTAACTTGTATGTTTGTATTTGTTTATGTGAGACTCTTTCTTCTTCCCTTTCTCACCACCTTCCATTTTGTGTTTATCTCCCTCCCTGTCTCCTTCTCTCTCTTCCCCTCCCTCTCTCCCCCATCTCACTCTGTCTCACTCTATCTGCCTCTCCCTAACTTTCTCTATCTATCTCTTCTTTCCTCTCTCCCCCTACTATCTATATTTATGCCTCCCTCCATCACTCCTTATTTGTCTCTCCATCTCAACCCCTAAAAATATGTCGCGCTCTCTCTCTCTCTCCTCATATCTACCTATCTATATATCTATCTCTCCCTCTTCCTTTCCCTCTCTATCTCTTCCCCTTCTCTCTATTTCACTCTCTCCAGCTCTCCTTCTTTGTATCTCTATCTCAACCCCCTAAAAATATGTCACACACTCTCTCTCCCCCCATATCTATCTATCTATATATCTATCTCTCCCTCTTCCTTTCCCTCTCTATCTCTTCCCCTTCTCTCTCTCTCTCTATGCCCTCCATGTATATCTCTATCTCCCATCTATCTCTCTTCTTCCATCCCTATCTTTTCCTCTCTCTTCTACCCCCTCCTCCACCCCATCTATATATCTATCTCCCCTTGTCTCTCCTTCTCACCACCAAAACATACACACTCTCTCCATATCTATCTATCTCTCTCTCCTTCATCTCTCCCTCCATCATACACACTCTCTCTCCACCCTCCAACTTTGTCACTATCTCCCTCCCTCTCTCATTCTCTCTCTCCTCCTCTCTCTCCCCTCCATATCTATGTCTCTCTGTCTCTCTCTTCCCCTACTGTCCCTATCTTTATCCTATCCTTTTCTCTCTTCCTCTATCTCCTCTCTCCCTCATTCCATCTTCATCTCTCCCTTATCACTCCTTCTATTCCCCCCTCCAAATACATCTCTCTCCCTCCCTCTCTCCCTCCCTCTCTCTTCCTTCCTCTCACAATGTCCCCCACCTCTATGTCTCTCTCCCACACTCTATTCCTCCTTCCATCTCACTCTCTTTCTTAAATATGATCCCATTGTATTGTATTTAAGAAAATATCTAAATTGATAAAAAGCATAATTGGTTGTAAAATATTAAACCTATATTTTGGATCAATCGTGTTAAACGAAATACAATAATAAAAAAATTAAAAAAATCACGCAGTATCTTTCCTCTATAATTATTAATTACTTTTCTTTCTCATCGCTTGGATCCTTGGTTAAGATGCATCTATCCTAGTTCTTTATAATATTATTTATATTATATAAATTTCACATATGTATATATAAAAGTATTCTCATTTTTTAATTTATTAAAACCTCCATTTAATCTCTATGAAAATATTGTTAGTAGTCGTGACGATGGAGGGTTTAGATATACCTCAAAAGTAATTATAACCTTTTTTATCTTAGATTTAATTAAAAAATGTTATAAAATTAAATTAAAATAAAATATTTGCAAAATATTTTTATTTTGAAATAGGCTATTGTTTTTGGGCATGTGGTATTGATAGGCGATGGTATTGGCCCACAGTATTGTAGCAATTAAAAGCCTAGATCCATAACATAACAATCCAAAGTCTAGATGGCCCATGGTATTGATAAACCATGGTAGTAGCCCATGGTATTATAATGGTATTGGCCCACGTTATTGTAATAATTAAAAGCCTAAATCCATAATATAATAATCCAAAGTCTAGATGGCCCATGGTATTGATAAACCATAGTAGTAGCCCATGGTATTATATTTTTCTTCCCTCTTGTCCCTCTCTATCTTTCTCTTGTGGGTATTGGCCCTTGGTATTGTGAAAAACCTACTTAGAAATTAATAATATCCATGGTAAATATTCATGATTAAAAATCTTATCATATTATAAATATTAAGTGTTTATCTACTTATTAATTAAATTTATAGATGGAACACATCTATATTAATTGTTACGAATATATTTATTACATAGAATATAATATTACAATATTATATGTTACCAAATATTTAGAACCACCTCCACCTAGTAAATAGTGGCCAGTGGTGGGGAGGAATACTAACTAAAATGTAATATTATTAAATTTAACCTAATATTTCAGGTCACACCCCACCCTAAATATTACATTCTATTCAATATTTCCCCACTCCTACTAATTTTATTGAGCACCTCCCATTATATTGAGTTTACCTTCTTACAACTGAAACTTGAACGCAACTTGAAATTTACCTCGTTATTATTATAGGAAATACCCAATTGAATCCTTTCTTTGTTAGTTGATGAATAAGATGATGAATAAGATAATCAATCTCTTTTAAATTGTATATATATCGTTTTCAAAATTGAGTTTGTTAATATAACCCGACATATTTTTTTATCTTTTTTAAAGAAAACTTACACATATCTTCAACATATACAATATATATTAGCCGACACATATTTTTTTAATATTTTTTAATGTAACTCTACATATTTTTTAAAACTTTTTAATGTAACGTTAGTTACAACTAACAATAAAAGTACATAAACCGAAACCTGAATGTAACAAAATATAAATTTTCTTGATTATTATTATTAGAGAATCACAACCTAAACCTTAACGCTACCAAATTTACTTTGTTATTATTCAATGAATTTAGAGAAAACCTGAACACCACCAAATTTACCTTGTTGTTATTACAATATATGGCCAATTACATTAATCGGTCCTCTTTTTAAATTGTATATATATTGTTTTCAAAATTGATTTTGTTAATATTAGTCGAAACATTTTTTTATTTTAATTTAAAGTAGTGCTACACATACCTTCAAGATATACAATATATATTAGCCGGCACATATATAGTAACATTACACATATCTTCCTCACATACAATATATATTAGCGGACACATATATTTTTTTTACTGTAAAGTTATGTTATGTGACAACATCTCCTTCATATT